>QXEO01000663.1:296530-776140 GCA_007115705.1 Dactylis glomerata
TTGGAGATCAGCTGTACTGTTTGGCCAGGCCACCATCTTCGACTATATGTACTTTCCAAGGGTACGAGATAAATGGGAATACATTTTACACGGTTGCCCAAGATAAAAAGAGCACCAACCAAAACAGTGGTGTCCGCTTTGATGCAACAGACGAGAATGGGCACTGTTTGGAAACATATTACGGGTACATAGAGGAGATATGGGAACTTGACTATGGACCTACTTTTAAGATCCCTTTGTTTCGGTGCAAATGGGTGAAGCTGACAGGAGGCGGGGTAGTTGTAGACCAAAAGTACGGCATGACAACAGTGGATCTCAACAATCTTGCGTACATGGACGAACCATTCGTCCTAGCCAACGATGTCGCTCAGGTTTTCTATGTGAAGGACATGTCTACAAAAACGAGAAAAAGAAATCAGCAAAAGAAGACATCGTCCGATGAGCCAAAACGCCACATAGTTCTTTCAGGGAAAAGAAACATCGTGGGAGTAGATGACAAGACAGACATGTCAGTAGATTACAATAAGTTTCATGAAATTCCGCCCTTCAAAGTGAAAACTGACCCAAGCATTATACTGAGTGATGAAGATTCTCCATGGCTACGACCCAGAAGAAAACAGAAATAATAGATAGGAATGTTGGTGCAATAATGTAATAATGTATTAAACCTTTTATGTAATGCATGTATGGAATGTACTAAACCTTTTATTTAAGGAGCGTGCATGTATGGCAACCTTTAGTCCCGGCTAGAGGGTGCAACCGAGACTAAAGTTGTCGGCAGGATAAGGACGCATGGGTAACCTTTAGTCCCGGCTGGAGGGTGCAACCGAGACTAGAGCTGTCGGTAGGATAAGGATGCATGGGTGGATGCACTGCTCGATGAGATAAAGCATGTAGCGCACGACGCCCCTGTTGGAGGAACAAGACAAAAGTAGAAGCGGCGCCGTGCCTATAAAAGGAGCATCGATACGCCATGGCAAGCACAACTCAAAGGCAGGGAGAGTTTCATCCCCATGGATGGAGGAAAGGGTTGGGAAATCTCCCGTGGCAGAGCTTCTCGAAGATGTCGTTGGTGCTCACGCCCTACGACATCTTCGGAAGCTCTGCCTCGGAAAAATTTCCCTGCAAGCCCTGAAAGACTCCATGTCCTCTAACTGTGTTGGGGAAAGGGTTGGGAAATCTCCCGTGGCAGAGCTTCTCGAAGATGTCGTTGGTGCTCAAACCCTACGGCATCTTTGGAAGCTCCGCCTCGGAAAAATTTCCCTGCAAGCCCTGAAAGACTCCATGTCCTCTAACTGTGTTCGGGAAAGGGTTGGGAAATCTCCCGTGGCGGAGCTTCTCGAAGATGTCGTTGGTGCTCAAACCCTACGGCATCTTCGGAAGCTCCGCCTCGGAAAAATTTCCCTACAAGCCCTGAAAGACTCCATGTCCTCTAACTGTGTTGGGGAAAGGGTTGGGAAATCTCCCGTGGCGGAGCTTCTCGAAGATGTCGTTGGTGCTCAAACCCTACGGCATCTTCGGAAGCTCCGCCTCGGAAAAATTTCCCTGCAAGCCCTGAAAACTCCATGTCCTCTAACTGTGTTGGGGAAAGGGTTGGGAAATCTCCCATGGCGGAGCTTCTCGAAGATGTCGTTGGTGCTCAAACCCTACGGCATCTTCGGAAGCTCCGCCTCGGAAAAATTTCCCTGCAAGCCCTGAAAGACTCCATGTCCTCTAACTATGTTGGGGAAAGGGTTGGGAAAGCTCCGCCTCGGAAAAATTAAAAATGGCAAAATAGTTAATAGTTTAGATAGTTAAAATAATTAATTTTGAAAATAGAAAATAGTTTTGAATTATTTATTCAATTTCAAACACTTTTCATTTTCATAGTTTTCTCAAATTCTAAAATATGCAAAAAGAATATTAATAAACATAGTTTTTAATTAAAAATGGCAAAATAGTTAATAGTTTGGATAGTTAAAATAATTAATTTTGAAAATAGAAAATAGTTTTGAATTATTTATTCAATTACAAACACTTTTCATTTTCATAGTTTTCTCAAATTCAAAAATATGGAAACAGATAACTATTTATAAAACAAATAAAACAAAAAACAAAAAATAGGCCTTTAGTCCCGGTCTGAGCCACAGGCCGGGACTAAAGGCCCTATTGCTGAAACCCCCGCCGAGGCCTTTAGTCCCGGGCGGTGGCTCAAACCGGGACTAAAGACCCCCCTTTAGTCCTGGTTTGAGGCACCGCCCGGGACTAAAGGCCCGGGGGTATAAAAGGGCACCCTTCGTCCCGGTCGGTTACACCGGCCGGGACTTAGGAATTTTTCGCACGAGGAGATCACCCCCGACGCTGCTAGGCTGCCGAAATTCGTCGCCGCGCGCCACCCCGCCTCCGCGCCCGCCTCGTCGCCGCCGTCCGCGCGCCCGAGGGCCGCCGCCGTCTCCGCTCCCGTCGCGTGCCGTCTCCGCTCCCGCCGCCCGCGCCGCCTCCGCTCCCGCCGTCCGCGCCGTCGTCCGAGCCCGCCTCACCGCCGCTCGCCTCGCCGCCGTCCGCGCCCGCTGTGCCGCGCGCGCTGGCCTCGCCGTCGTCCGCGCCCGCTGCGCCGCGCCCGCCTCGCAGCCGTCCTGCAGGTATAGGTAGTTTAGATTTTAGGTTTTAGTTAGATTTTAGGTTATTAGGTTATTAGCTAGGTTTTAGTTAGATTTTAGGTTATTAGGTTATTAGCTAGATTTTAGTTAGATTAGGTTATTAGATTTTGTTAGCTAGTTAGATTAGGTTATTAGGTTTTAGTTAAGCTAGTTAATTAGTTTTTTTGTTAATTTAGTTAGATTTTGTTAATTAGGTTTTAGTTAGATTAGGTTATTAGGTTTTAGTTTGATTAGGTTAATTAGGTTTTAAGTTATTTAGTTAGATTTTAATTAGGTTTTAGTTAGATTAGTTAGATTGTTATTTAGTTAGTTCAAGTTATTCAGTTAGATTGTTATTCTTAGTTAGATTAAGTTATTTAGTTATTTTGTTAAGTTATTTAATTTGCTAGCTAGCTAGCTAGTTAGTTTGTTTATTATTTTATTTGTTAGCTAGCTAGTTAGGTTAATTATTTGGTAGTTAATTATTTGCTAGCGAGCTAGTTAGTTTATTAGTAATTTTGTTAGGTTATTTTTGTTAGTTTGTTAGTTTATTTTTTTTGTAGTTAGTTTATTAGTTTATTTGTTAGTTAGTTTATTAGTTTATTTGTTAGCTAGTTAGTTTATTAGTTAATCAAATATCGGTATTGTTCCATATAGCGTCCATAATTGAAATACAAATGTCAGTATTTTGCAGAAACTATGGATCCACATAGCAGAAACCTAGAAGAGGAAGAACTTCTAGAAGATATAATCAAAGACGCCCCCGACGTTGAACCTGCTAAATCTCCGTCGTCATATCTGAACCCCTCCGGAGATGGAATGTAGGTCGACCAACACGAAGATGAAGCCGATGGGGCAGGCGATAGCTCCGATGACGAAGAAAGCGATAGCTCCGCTGATGGAGAAGCCGGTGGACAAATAACAAAGTCCGGCGAGGTATACATATGAAGTTCGGCAATCAGTTGTAATATGTGAAAAATATTGAGATAGCTCTATATTGTATACATATACATTAATTTGATGAATGTTTCTCCCTCTTAGGCCTCCACATCGAGCAAAGCAACGAAACGAGGCCCGACCAAAAAGTTGGATGCACGGACGCATTACACCTTTGAGGTGATATTGCCTATGGGCGAACCCAAGCTTCCTAAGAAGGCTGCTGACACATTCAAGAAGCAATGCGGAGTTCTCGTTAGGGATCACGTCCCGATCAGCGTTCGGGAGTGGAACAAGTGCAAAGACGCAGCCGATAGTGACTATGTCGCCGAAAGGTACAAAGAGAGTCTTTGGAATGATCTCATGGCACATTTCAACCTGCCAGAATGTGAGAATACAGACGCCGCAAAAAAACTGAGGGCCAAAGTCAAGCAGTGGACTCTAAAGAAGATGGCCAAACTGTTCCGTAGCTGGAAGAAGAAGCTATGGAAAAACTATCTGAAGACAAAGAAAGTGCCAGTATTCGAGGGGTATCTAGCCAAGCAGGCGAATCACTGGAAGGCATTTCAGGAGTACAAGCAGTCAGAAGATGCCAAGGCATTATCAGAAAAGAACAAGAAAAATGCCGACAAGAAGAAATATCACCACACGCTGGGGCCAGGGGGCTATGAGACTGCCATCCCAAAGTGGGATAAGAAAGAGCAAGATATGCTAGCTAAAGGGATCATACCTGAACCCATCCGTGATGAGTGGGAATTGAGAGCAAGAAATTGGTTCCTTGTGCATGGTGGTTTGTACGACGAAGAAACAGGGGACCTTATCTGCAGTGACGGTCTTAGGATACCCAGGGAAAATTGGAAAAAAATAGTGAAAGAAATTAAAGAGGGAAAAAGACAGTTCACTGCAGATAGAGAGAAAGATTTGCTCACACTGGTCCTCGGCAATGACGAACATGGAGGACGAATGCGAGGCTTCGGTCCTTCTTACCCATGGTGGCTTGGGTTTGCCAGAGACCAAGACACTTACAGAAGCCGAGCGAGAGCAAAGAAGCGACAGCAGGATGAGGAAAATGACAAGTTCAACCAGTTGCTTGCCAGGATTAACGAGCAACAGCAGCAGATTGATGAGCTTAGAGGAGTAGTGCGCCAGGAAGATCCTGCACTCGATATTACCGGCGCCCCATCTAAGCGGAAAAGCAGCGTGGCTGAATCTGAGGCCCCGACCGACGATGCACGAAGAATGATAGAGGGCGGTCCCGGCTACCCCGTGGATGGAATCAAGGAGTCAACATCATGTGAACTCCATCAGAGAATCAAGAACATATCCATGAAGGTGGCCATCGGACAAGCTTTACCTTCTGGCCCTGATGTATGCTGGCATGGCCGTGAGATTCTAGCTGGCTATGCTAAAGTCGGGGTGGATGAAATCGTGTTGGGGTTTTATGATATGGAGCTCGACATAGCTGGACCCGAAGATGAGAGGACACTCGGAGAAGTACTGGGTGGAGTCATCCTATGGGACAAGAACTACATCAAGCTTCCAGGCTCGGCCCCAAGGACAACACCGCCTCCGAGTCATCGCAGGTCACCTACACCTCCATCACCTCCAAGCCCTCCACATGACGACGGCCACCACAACACGAGTCCATCTCGATCACCGCCGCCGGACTTGGGTCGGCCGTCTCCGCCGCCGCACGCTAAGGATACTAAGCGGAAGCGTGCCAGCAAGAACGCTCCGTCGATGAGTTCTAAGCGACGGAGCTCCCCAAAGAGCAAACTGTCGCACCTCCCAAAGGTACCTCATGCTAATCTTCCCATCAGACCTTATGATCGTACCGACGAGGAAAATGCCAGGATAGCAAAGGAACATTATGATGCGCAGATGAACAAGAAGGAACCCGAGCCCCGCCCGGAATACACCGAGAAGCAAATAGCATATGCAAAATACTTACTGACCCTTCCATCACAGTATGACTTGCACCATAAGCCTGATGACTATGCACGCACATTGCAGAAGGAAGGGAAAAAGAGTAGATCACGTGCAAGTGCAAGTGGGAGCAAATCAAGTTCAACTACAAGCAAAAAAAGATCAGACGTTCCTCAGCTTGGACAACAGGCCAAACAGTCGATCCCACCCCTCAGGGTGTTACCCGAGAATGTTCCCTCTCTGGTGCAGGGGCAAGATTTGGAATTAGCAAAGAAGTGGGCGGCTGAATGGGGTTTAAGTGTTGAAGACGTTCTGGCTTACCAAGACGATAGGTTACCCAAGGCTATGGTAGCCCCTAAGCCGCAGTTTGTCATGGGAGCGCCTTTGGTCAGCAAAGATAAGTTTGAGGATCTCCCAACAAATATGCGTTACTTGCATACATGGTACTTAAGTGAAGCAAAGAATGGGAGAACGATGATCGTGGCGCGTGTCCCACGGGAATACTACGGCCGTCCCGAAGACATCCATATCGACTTTGATGAACTCTTCCAGATGTACAATGCCGACGCCCTCGACAAATCGCTTATGAGTTGCTATTGTCTGTAAGTTTTTCAATTCGTTGTCTACATATAACTTGTTCAGTTATTTCAATTCATTGTCTACATATAACTTGTTCCGTTCTGACTTGTACTCTATTATGCAGAATGAAGATTCTGGAATGTAAAAGTAGGAACATCCTAAATATTGGGTTTATTGACCCAGATAAAATACATATAAAGACGCTAACTGATAACCCCAAGGAGACGGAGGAAAACCTTCTAAGGTTTCTAAGAGATCAAAATTTCTGTGACCACATACTATTTCCATACAACTTCAGGTGAGGGTCTTACTCTGTTGTGTCCATTCACTTATAAGTGTAATTGATAAGTTACTAACACATATATATATACATGTGCAGCTACCACTGGATTCTGTTGGACATTCAAATTGATAAGGGAAGAGTTGATGCCTTCAACCCATTATCGAGACCCTTGGAACAGTTCCAAAGCCTGCAGGACATGCTCCAAGGGTAATTTCAATCATTCTTGCGCTCTATCGGTCTCTTCCGATGATTTTGTGATATATTAATTAATGAAAAACTTAGCAAATCATTTTCCTTGTCGGGCAGGGTTTGGAAGCGGTTTAAGTGCGTGACTGACGGTATCGAGCATGAGAAGCTGACCTTTAGAGCGGCTCAGGTAACTAGTAGTATGATATACTTCTATTTTCAATACATTTATGATGCTAGATTATTATTTTGATTATATTCTATTCTCGTAAAGTGCGACCAGCAGCCACGGGGGACGCATCTATGTGGATACTACGTTTGCGAGACCATTCGCACGTTTACCTCTGAGCACAAGGATTACAGATACGACGTAAGCAATAAACATTCACACCTCTATTTTTACCTGTCATTCTTTGTTATCATGATTGACATTCATATTCATCTCCTCTTCTTATATAGTACACGGCCATGCGGGAGAAGTACCTACCAGAGCAACGCGCGATTGCTGTTGCAGAGGAGCTAGCGACCTTTCTGAGGACAGAAGCTATAGACGACAAAGGACGATTTAGTGTAGCTAGGGGCCATTACTGATGTTGGTCCATGTAATCGAATAGACGGGCTCTAGTGCCGATAATTCTGATCTCCATATAATTATATATATATGCTCGCTTGTAAGATAAGTTAATCTTATATATATGCATAAACTAATTCCCGAACACCAAACAATGCACCAAACGAGGCATCACGTTAATCCCCCGAACACCTAAACCCTAAAACCCCTAAAACGATAAAACAAAAAACAAGATCTGCAGAAAATCTTTAGTCCCGGTCTGTGTTACGACCCGGGACTAAAGGGCCTGCCCCTGAGGGCGCTCCCAGGCGCCCACGTGGAGCTCCTTTGGTCCCGGCTTGGAACAGGGCCGGGACTAAAGGTTGGGCCTTTAGTCCCGCCTGTTTGGTCCCGGTTGGGGAACCGGGACTAAAGCCCCTTATGGGCCGGGACTAAAGCCCCTATCCCCACTAGTGTAATAACAATATTACAGGGAAGATCATGAATGGGACATTTGAGCATTAGTGACTTTAATCTTCCCCACGCTTGGGCAATGCTTTCTCCATCATGAGGGTGAAAATTATAAATATAATTCCTATCTTTATGAATCTCACTAGAAGGATAGAATTTAGAATAAAAGAGAGGTACAATTTCCTCCCAGCCAATAGATCGGCCATCCTTCAACATCTTATATCATTCCGCAGCTCTGCCCTTCAGTGATAAAGAGAATAGCTTCCTCTTAACTTGTTTCGTTGAAATACCTGCACACTTGAACAACACGCATAATTCATGTATAAAGAGCAAATGATCACCAGGATGGACAGTTCCATCCCCTAAATAGCAGTTATTTATAGCACGTTCAACAATTTTCATAGGTATTTTAAAAGGATGAGGATCACAAACATCATTAGAATTAGGGTTTTCTATTTTCGTGCCCCTGGTTCGTTAGTTGTACTCAGTTTTCCCCAGCCGCTTAACTTTTCCTCAGTTTTCCCCTCGCTCTAGTTTTAAACCCCTCGCAGACGCTTGGACGGGAGGGTTGCGGTCTGGTCAGAGGACTTAGACCGTTACCGGTGATGGCTAGGGAGCCGCGGTGGTTGTGAATGGACCGTTGCTTTTGAATTGTGTTGACTGTTGACCCAATGAGACACGTCGGACTGGCGGTCTGTCACTCACCCAAACCTTTCCCCTCCGCCAGAGACTGGAAGAGCTCACACACCGCCCCTCCGCCGCCACGCCGTCCTGCCCTCCTACCTTATGGCGTCGTCCGCCACCAAGCTGCCCCCGCCCCCACCACCACCCCCTGGGAGGCGGAGAGGGCTCCGCCTCCACTAGATCTACCCCTATGGCGGTAGATTTTGTACATCCGTCTGGTGTGCCGATTATGCCCCTCAATGGTGGAGAAGATTGGGAATCGGAGGGATCTAACGCATGGATTCCATCTGGGTAAGCATCGTCTACCTATGTGAATTAAGAGTAGGCAGTTTTTGAGCGCGAATCGTTGTTGCTCAACTAACTGCGTTGCTTTTCGAATAGGATTGATCCAGCGCTGGCTTTTTGGCTAGTGGTTAGGCTGGATACTAGCTTTTTGCGTGATTCTGAATGCAATGTGAGCGGATTTTATATCCCAGCGGTGGTTGCAACTACCATCTTGTTGAGGGATTTAAAATATAACATCTGCGCTCAGTACCCCTGGGGCGCTGGCGATTCAGTTGATTTCCAATATTTCAATAGCATGGAGGGAAGATATGTTCCACTAATTTCTGACGAGGATCTAGGAATGCTTTTTGCTTTAAATGATTCTTGCCGTGTTGGTAAAATTCGTATCCATGTGGACAGGGTCCAGGCATCATCTGGTGTTGGGGCATCATCAGGTGGTCGGGCATCATGTCTCTCTAGTGTTGCTGCCTCTGCTAATCGTGTGTGTGATACGTCCAAAACGTATCTACTTTCCCGAACACTTTTGCTATTGTTTCTCCTCTAATTTGTGTGTTTTGAATACAACTAACACGGACTGACGCTGTTTTCAGCAGAATTGCTCTGGTGTCTCGTTTTTGTGCAGAAATCCAACTTCCAGTAAAAATTCGGGAAAAATCATGAAAAATCCTATTTCACCAGAAGACCCACGGAGCCAGAAGATAGGAGGGAGAGGAGGCTCGAGGGGCCCTCACACAGTGGTGGCGCGGCCCAGCCCTGGCCACGCCACCCTGGCGTGAGGAGGACCCAGCCGTCCTCTCGGCCTCCCCTCTCGCCTACATATACCCCCTGATGACATAATATCGGGGAGACGGCGTTTTTCCCAGATAGACTTCCGCTGCGCCGCCGCCATCAGAAACCGCGATTCGAAACCAGAAACTCCGTTCTGGCACCCTGCCGGGACGGGGATTCGGAGGAGATCTTCATCACCATCATCACCGACGCTCCTCCATCGACCATCCATGATTCCCCCATCCATGTGTGAGTAATTCCCCCGCTGTAGGTGAGGGGATGGTAGGGATTGGATGAGATTGTTCATGTAATTTGATATGAGATTGATAGGGCATAGTGCCTAGTATCTTTATTTAGTGCCTATGACATTGTTGCAACTTGTTGTGCTTAATGCTTGTCACTTTGGGCCCGAGTGCCATGATTTCAGATCTGAACATGTTATTATTTCTATGATGATACTTGTTGTTTATGGTCTTACCTACAAGTTGTATACACATATTGTTGTCCGGAACCCGAGGCCCCAAAGTGACAGAAATTGGGATAACCGGAGGGGATGGCTATGATGTGAGGATCACATGTGTTCACCGAGTGCTAATGCTTTGCTCCGGTACTCTATTAAAAGGAGTACCTTAATTACCAGTAGTTTCCCCTGAGGCCCTGCTGCAACAGGCTGGTAGGACAAAAGATGTCGTGCAAGTTTCTCCTTGTGAGCACGTACGACTATATACGGAACACATGCCTATGATTGTTTGTACTAGGATGCTTTATCTTTATTTATCTGCAATGCCCATGTCTCATTGATTTCATGAATTATTTTATCCATGCAACGCCCGTAATCCATCCCTATGCCTACAGTATTTGTTCCTACTGTTTACAACTATTACTATTACTGCTGCTATTTTACTACTGCTGTTACTGTTTCACTACTGTCACCACTATAAAACTGTTGCTACTGATAAACCACTGCGAGCGAGACTATTTCCAGGTGCAGCTGAATTGACAACTCATCTGTTAAGGCTTACATTTATTCTTTGGCTCCCCTTGTGTCGAATCAATAAATTTGGGTAATACTTCCCTCGAAGACTATTGCGATCCCCTATACTTGTGGGTCATCAAGACTATTTTCTGGCGCCGTTGCCGGGGAGCATAGCTTTATTTGTAAGTTCACTTGGTATTCATATTGTTCGCTGCAATCCTTTCATCATGGGTAAACCTCGTGATGGAAAAGTTCCTATATTGCCATCCACTACAAGAAGAGGTACGACTCTCAACACCTCTGTTGCTCTTGATTTGCCATCTGTTATGAGTAAGTTGCTTACACCACCACACCCACATGCTACTGCTACTACTTCTGCTGAGATTGAAAATGCCACTGATAATTTAGATGATGCTTCTACTGTGCTTGATGAGAGTGGTTCACTAGGTTCCTTTTTAGATGCTACTATTGCTAGAGCTAAGTTGGGAAACACCACTGTTACACCTGTTAGTTCACCTGAGTCTAGGGAATGTCCTAGTGATGATTATGATTATGATGCTTATATTGAGCTTAATGATGATTTTATTGCTGAAGCACGTGCTGCTCGTAATGCTGGTAATGTTAAAGAGCTTCTTGCAAGACGTTCCATTAGATATAATTTGTCTCCTGATCCTAAGTTTGCTGCTTCTCCCATAAATATTAGAGACAAGGATTATGATTTCTCTTTGGATTTATCTTACATATCTATTGTTGAGAAAACTCCTTTTTGTGGTACTAAAGATGAGAGTGCTATGGAGCACATGAATGAGCTTTCTACTTTGAGTAATTTGTTTTCTGATGATATTAAGCTCCGCACTTACTTTGTTGCTAAGATTTTTCCTTTCTCGTTGAAAGATGCAGCTAAAACTTGGTTTAATAGTTTGTCTCCTGGATCTCTTACTAGTCCTATTGCTTTGGTTAATGCTTTCTTTCAGAAATATTTTCCTGCTAGTGCTCAACATGCTGCTGTGCAGAAAATCTTTGATTTTGAACAGGGAAAAAGAGAGATACTGCCTGAATCTTGGACAAGGTTTTGTTCTTTAATTAGAGCTTTGCCTAAAGAACCATTGCCTAAAAATGAACTCCTTGATATATTTTATAATGGACTAACGGATGAATCTAAGTCATATTTGGATAGTTGTGCTGGTTGTGTTTTCAGGGAAAGAACTCCGGCCGAAGCTAAAGAATTAATGGGTAAAATAAGCCGGAATCATGAGGATTGGACTTTAGTTGAGCCAACACCAGCACCAACCCCTGCGCCATCTATAGAGCCTATGCCGAAGAAGAGAGGGATGATTGAATTAAATGATGAAGTTATGAAGGAAGCTAAGAAATCTCTTAAGGAGAAAGGTATTAAGGCCGAAGATGTGAAGAATTTACCTCCTATAGAATAATTATGTAAGCCAATCCCTCACTCATCTACTATTGAGGTACACTCTCTCCAACGCTTTGATGAAAGAGATATTCCTTATACTAAACCTCCTGATCAATGCTTAGATGAGTTTGATAATTTTATTGTTAAGCAAGAAAATTTTAATAGAATGGTGCATAATCATTTGTTGGAAAATTCTAGAGCTATTAACAAGTTGCAGGATATTGTGGAGAGAACTGCCAATGATGTAAAGATACTTGCTAAACATTTTCAAATGGTTCAAACAAAAATTGATCAGCTTACCAAGGTGCAAAAAGACTTGCTAGTTAATGCCGCAAGAGAGAAGCAAGCATGTGAAATACGCACAGGAAGTGGTGCTGCTACTCAAGACCCATTATATCCTGAAGGACATCCTAAGAGGGTCGAGCAAGATTCTCAACGAACTGCAAGTGATGATATTCCTTCTAAGAAGAAGAAGAAGAAGCATAAAACAACTGCAGAATCCTCTGATGCAGGTAAAGATCCTAACAGTGTTTCTATTTCTGATGCTGAAACTGCACCAGGAGATGCTTCCGATAAAGAAGAAGATAAAGAAGAAGTTGAAGAAGAACCAGAGAAGATTGATAAGAATGCAAAGTACACCAAAGAAGACTTCATTGCCAACAAGCATGGTAAGGAGAGAGAACCTTGGGTACAGAAACCAATGCCTTTTCCTAGTAAGAAACACAAGTCCAAGGAAGAAGAACACTACAACAGGTTTTGTGAATGGATGAGACCTTTATTTTTGCAAATTCCTTTGACTGATGCTATTAGAATGCCTCCTTATGCAAAGTATATGAAAGATATTGTCACTAACAAAAGGAAAATTCCTAGTGAGGAAATTTCCACCTTACTTGCTAACTATTCTTTTGATGGTAAAGTACCGGAGAAGCTTGGAGATCCAGGTATACCTACTATTCCTTGCTCCATTAAAAACAACTATGTTAGAACTGCTTTATGTGATTTGGGAGCTGGAGTTAGTGTCATGCCTTTTTCTCTTTATAAGAGACTTGATCTAGAAAAATTGGTATCAACTGATATATCTTTGCATATGGCTGATAAGTCTACTACTATTCCTATTGGTATATGTGAAAATGTTCCTGTTCAAGTTGCTAACAATTGTTTAATATTAACTGATTTTGTTGTGTTGGAAATGCCTAAAGATGATAATATGTCTATTATTCTTGGGAGACCTTTTCTAAACACCGCAGGTGCTGTTATTAATTGCAATCAAGGAAAAGTCACTTTTAATGTCAATGACAAAGAGTATACGGTTTATTTTCCGAAGAAGATTGATAGGAAGAATGCTCTAAATTCAATCAAGCATGTCGAGACCATCAAAGTTGGTCAAATTATTTGTTCAGAGCGAAAGCCCAAGGAAGAATATCAAATTGTTATGGTTGGGACTATACCTATCAAAGTTGAGGTAACATAAGCATTTAGTGAAGTGCAAAGTTTTGCCTCATACAAAGTTAGTTTGGTAACAAGACTTGATCAACCTTGTTAACAAAGTGATTTTATATGAACGAAACTTCGTTTTCACCGCATCCACTCCACCTCACTTGTATTTACTTTCATCAAATTTTATTCCTTCAGTTTAGTTGCATGATTAAGAGTATCTCAGAGCTACTGCATGCTTAGTTTTTATTTGCTTGAAATCTTTTCATCCTCGTTTTTCTGAGTTTTATCGATATGCCAATTTCTGAAAAATCCTCGAAAATAAAGTTTCTCGAAAAATTCCAGAAAATTCTTTATAAATTTTTATGTCAAAAATGGGGCAGAGAGACACCTGGGAGGCACTAGGTGGGGCTGCCACGCCACCTCACACATAGGTGGCGCGGCCCAGCCCTGGCCGTGCCACCCAGGTGTGAGAGGGCCCCACCTGGCCCCTCACTCATCTCTTCTTCCCCAGCTCTTTCTCTCTCCCGAAAACAACGACACACTCAGCTCAAACCCGAGTTCTTGCTGTTCTTCACCTCGATTTTTCGATCTCCTTGCTCAGCCCAACATTTCTGCTGAAATTTGGAGCATTTGTTCTCCGGTATGTGACTCCTCCACTTGTCCAAGTAGAATTTCTTTTGGTAAAGCATTTCTTGAGTATTGTAGCATTGTAGGTGACAGTATAAATGAGTATGCATGCTTGTTCTACTGCTTAGAATTGTTATTTTGATGCATGATAGCTCTCTAGTAACCCACTATAGTAGTTTCCTACACTTGCTTGTCGTAAAATCACTTTTTATGAGGTTTGTCAAAAAATTCAGAAATGGAGGAGAATGCATATCAATTCTCTCAACATGAACTAGAGGTGTATGATGTTATGAAAGTTCACCGTGAAGAGAAGGTTTTCCCCTCACACTATCCATGCTCAGCATTCATGAGTGCTGCTGGAATTATGCATAATTTTCAAACCTTACTCTCTAATGCAGGATTAGAACATTTTGTTGAGGGTGAACCTCCCCAATATGTTAAACTAACAATGTCTGTGGTGCAGGATTTCAGATTTAGTTGGTCCACTTCTAACCCCATGGTTCATTATAAAATTTATAACAAATCTGTGGATTTGCCTCTTGATGTTTTCTGTACAGCTATTAGAGTACCACAGTGGGGATCGCTCGAGAAGATAAGGGGACAACCTAGGCCATTGTTAGAACTATACGAGGAGATTTGTCAAGGAAGAAGCTTCACAGGAGAGGGTGGTAAAACTCGAAATATTCATTTCCCATCCATTCGATATTTTGCCTTCTTTATTACCAAATGTGTTCTTGCTAGGAAATCTGCAAGTAAATTGTCTCTCCATGATCTAGCTTTTATTGCTGCTGCTTTGAGGCGTGATAGGACTTACCATTTGGGTGCCTTAATAGCTTTCCGTCTTGATATTAATCGTGAGAAAGGGGGAATCTGTGGGGGACTTATAGCTTCACGCCTGTTAGCTTTGCATGGCGTTGTGCCTCATTTTCGAGATCTGCAGTTCCCCGAGGAGAAACTTGGTCTTGATTCTATGATTCAACATAAGTTTATTTCTCCTCCTGCTAGTTTCATTAATTTAACATTTGAGCTAACCTTTTTCAAGAAGACTACCTGGAGGGTAGTAAAGACTAAACGATCAATCCGTTTGTCTGCACCTCTTTTGTTTAAACTTGATCGCAGGAATGGATGGTCGCTTACGGAAGATGAGCTTGATGCTTACGTAGAGGAGCACCCGCCGCCTGTGCACGATGAGGAGGGCGCTGAGGTGTCGGGTCAGCCCTCCGACATTGTGAACTTTCCATATGAGCAGCCTTATTATGATTATGCGCCATCAGCTTCATCTTCACGAGAGCCCGGGTACGATTACACCTATGATGACCCACCAGCCTGGGGCAGCTATCAAAGTCGAAATTGATCTCCACTTAGGCCAAAGCCTAAGCTTGGGGGGAGGTACGCCGACGATTCACTCATCTACATATTATATTTTGTCGGACCTTTGTATATCCATGTTTCACCTTCTTTATTGTTCTAGTTCTTACTTCTGCTTTCCAAAACACAAAAAGACCAAAAATATTTCTGTTGTTTCTCTCTATTTGGTTCTTTGGTTTTCTATCTTTGGTTTGCTTTACTTGCTATTTTCGGATTGCTACTTGAAAAACCCAAAAATATTTTGCTTTGTTTGCTATTTCCTTCTGCCTTTGTTTCAAAAATCGAAAACACAAAAATATTTGTTGTTCTTCTTCGGTTTTGTAAAGTTTGTTGCAGAGTTCAGTCTCCTCTTACTCCATTGGAGCTTGGTATTCACTTTATATTATTCAAGCCACACAAGTGAAGAGCAATAATGACGACATATGACAATCCGAGATGTGGTAAGAGGCTGGTATGAACTCTATTTGTTTTCATTTTTGTACATATACTCATTTATGTGGTCATGCTTAGTCGGTTCATGTAAGGTATATGTTATCTAATGGATGCTTTGTAGTTCTTGCTTTCATATGATTAGTTTCAATTTACTAATAGTTTGTAGCATGTCATATAGACGCTTGCATGCATTGTTTTATTCATAATAAGGTATGTTATTGTGGTATCCTCCTCTGAAAGCTTCATTTGAATCGACTTGGCACATGCTCAAGCATGCACATGACTAAACAAAAAAGTCAATTAAGCCTCGATGATTTACTTTGCCTCAGAGTTCTTGTATCATTTTTATGCCTATATTAATTTTGTTTTGTCGCAAGCATGATTATGATAGTTATTGCTCTCTCGATTGTCGCTGATGTCTACACACGCTTCTGTTCTTGTAGACAGTGTTGGGCCTCCAAGTGCAGAGGTTTGTAGAGCAGCAACAAGTTTCCCTTAAGTGGATCACCCAAGGTTTATCGAACTCAGGGAGGAAGAGGTCAAAGCTATCCCTCTCAAACAACCCTGCAATTACGATACAGAAAGTCTCTTGTGTCCCCAACACACCCAATACACTTGTCAGATGTATAGGTGCACTAGTTTGGCGAAGAGATAGTGAAATACAAGTAGTAGTGATGATTATAAGTAGTAACTGTGGTATGAAATAAATATCGCTGCGAGCAAACATGTAACAAAACAGCAAGTAAACGGTGTGCAATGCTTGGAAACAAGGCCTAGGGATCATACTTTCACTAGTGGACACACTCCCAACAAATATAACATGATTGAACAAATAAACAACTTCTCTCCACTATGGTACTCTGAATTACTCTCCTATTGAATAACACTAATCATTGCGTAGTGGCTACAGAAGCACCCCTTAAAGTTCATCAAGTACTTGACAAACACCACTCATAGAGATATTCAAATCAGATCACAACTCAAGATAGATATTATTGCAACTTAGACCAAGTACTAACACGGTGCACACACTGTCAACATTACACCATGAAAGGAGGAATAGATCACTTCAATACTATCATAGCGATAATTATTCTCATAATCCATAAGAGATCACAATCGTAGCCTAGACCAAGTACCACCATGATGCACGCACTGTCACCGTTACACCATGGCAGGAGGAATAGATTACTTTAATAACATCACTAGAGTACACATAATATTTGAATAATAACATCTACTTGTTCAACATGATACAAAGCTCACGATCACATAAAGATCACATCATGGGAGAGAAAGGTGAACCACATAGCTACCGGTAGAGCCCTTAGCCCCGGGGATGAACTACTCCCTCCTCATCATAGGAGACAGCAAGGTTGATGGAGATGGCGGTGAGGTCGATGGAGACGGTGGAGACGGCAATGGAGACCGATGGAGATGGCTCCGGGGGCACTTCCCCGTCCTGGCAAGGTGCCGGAACAGAGACTTCTGTCCCCCAAAATTCATCGGCGATGGCGGCGGAGCTGCGGAACTCTTTCTGAAAAATTGCCGACTCCCTTAGGGTTTTCCGTCCCGAGGCTTTATATAGGCGAAGGGGCGATGTCAGGGGTGGCCCCAGGCCTCCTCACACTAGGGTGGCGTGGCCAGGGCCTGGGTCGCGCCAGCCCTATGTGAGGGTGGCCTGTGGCCCCTCTCCTTCCTCTCTTCGGATGTCTGGATGCTCCCAGGAAAAATAAGACTTCTGGCTTTGGTTTCGTCCAATTCCGAGAATATTTCCTGTGTATCACTTCTGAAACACAAAAACAGCAGAAAACAGGGAACTGGCACTGTGGCATCTTGTCAATAGGTTAGTTCCGGAAATCGCATAAAAACGCCACGAAGTGTAACGAAACACAAGGCAAATGGTGTAAAAACAAGCATGGAGCATCAAAAATTATAGATACGTTTGAGACGTATCAAGCATCCCCAAGCTTAACTCCTGCTCGCCCTCGAGTAGGTAAGTGATAACAAAAGAAATAATTTTTGAGGTGACATGCACCTACACAATCTTGATCATGTATGTAACCATTTGTGAGCTGGGATCATAAGAACTTAAAACATGGGCATGAAGATATAATCTTGACAATAAAAACTTAGCAGCCATGTTATAACATGAAAATGAACACAAACAGAAGATCATGAAAATGAAACAATGAAAGTCAAACGTGTGTTCAAATCATCAGGAAAAACATAACAAATGGTTTTCAGCTTGTCCGTAATAAGAGAGCAAAACATAAATGCATAGGACACCTTCAAGTTTAAGAGGGCGACTAGATACAAATAATTTGAGAACAAGTGAAACCATGATCATGAATCAATCAATGAAAACTTTGGGACAATGCACATTATACTCAGAATGACAACTATGCTCTCTTAATGGTGCATAAAGATAGAAGGTGGTGACTCAACATAAAAGTAAAAGAAAGGCCCTTCGCAGAGGGAAGCAGTGATTAAACATGTGCTAGAGCTTTTCATTTGTAAAACAGAGAGATAAAAATTGTTTTTGAGAGGTGGTTGTCTTTGTCAACGACTGGCAATGGGGTTCTTACTATCTTCCATACAAAAATGAAGCAAGTTTTTGAGAGAGAGATTGGCACTTTTGTGCTCTTTTATAAAGCTTGGCACTCCTCCCCACCTTTTTTCCTTTCTCAAACCATGGCTAACCGATTCCATCGGGTGCCCACCAACATTCACATTCCATGCAGGAGTGCCTTTTTTTCTTTCTTTTTTCTTTCTTTTTTCTTTTTGGAATAAGCAATATGGAAGATAGCAAATCCGACCACTACGTCCCCATGAGCTGAAAACAGTGTCACAAAACGAGAAGTGTTTTGAAGGTTTTTGAAAGGTAGCACATGCAAATTTACTTGGAATGACTTACAAATACCATGCATAGGAATTTATAGTGGACACTTTGGCAAACTTGGTTTTTGGGAGTTGGATGCACGAGTAGAGCTCATACTCAGTACAAAATGAGGGCTAGCAAAAGACTAGGAGCGACCAACTAAGAGAGCAATAACGGCCATAATCATGCATAGCGACAAAGCAACATTAAAAGAAGCATAATATGGCATCAAAAGTCAAAAACTAAATGGTCATAGAGGCTATAGGCGACTTATTTTGTAGTCAACATGGTGTAAGCATGTGCCAAGTCAACCCAAATAAAGCATCGAAGGAGAAAACCAAAATAATGCTTCCAAACGATAAAAACAACGCATGATTTTTTCAAGGGCTCATTAAGCAATCTCAGTTATTTGAGACAAGTCATGCTACAGAAAAACCACTAAGCATACTATCAAAAAGACATCAAGCATGACATGAAAAAGCCTAAGCCGCAGTCTACACAAGCTCCTTCTTGTACCACTTTTTTGCATAAAGCTTTTTCTCTTTTCCAACACCATTCAAATTTTTTTAATCCAACTCTTTTAAGGAAAACCAACATGGTCCATAGGCAAAAATACACCTTTATGAAAAGATAAAACAAGATCTGAACAAAAATCAAGGTGAAAAATGCAAGCTAAATGCAGTAGCAGAAAAAGAGAACACTCATTAAAACGATAAGAGTGAAAAACGGAGTGTTCTTGGCAAATAAAAAATGGAGTAAGTCTCTCTCCAAAACAAACATGATGTGATCCAACATTTATTGCAGCAAACTAAACTAAACTAATACTGAAAACAAAAGCAACTGACGCTCCAAGAAAAACACATAGTGCATGAAGCAATAAAAATATAGTGTCTTGAAAGGTGACCTGATTTTTGCCGATGAAGAAGGGGTGCCTCGGGGGCATCCCCAAGCTTTGACGCTTGTACTTCTTGGATATTTCTTGGGGTGATGCATGGGCATCCCCAAGCTTGAGCTTTTTTCCATTCTTCAACTCATCTCATCATTCTCCAATCCCTACACTTGAAAACTTCCTTCATACAAAACTAAACACAATTCTATTAGCAACATTAGTGCAAGCATAACATATAATCAACCTCTTTTTGCTTCAGGTTTCAACCCAAAACCACCACATATAAAGCATATACTACTGTAGCAACTTCTCCAAAAGTTCCGTGATCAAAAGAACTCAAAAGAAAGTGATAAAGTGGCAAACACAAATATTGGCAGAAATCTGTCAAAACAGAACAGCTGACAAAGGTCAAAATTTTGAGGTATTTCTTTTTACTCAAATCAAAAAGTTTTAAACTAATGAAAGTTTGGATATAACCTGGGGCATATGAACAAGAAATATCAGGTCCAAAAGGTATACAGAGAATTTATACGAATTTTTATGGTGCAGCACCGAAAACTGTTTCAGGACAGCAACATCCCCAAATCTTACCTCACTCAAATTAGAGGCTTCTCTTGGCACAACAATGAAATAAAAAGGATAAGGAGCGGTTATTACAGTAGTAATAACTTCCAAGACTCAAATAAAAGAAAAAGTACTGAAAATAAAACAATGGGTTATCTCCCAAGAGTGCTTTTCTTTAACGCCTTTGAGCTAGGCGCAGTAATTTGCAAAGATGCTCATGTGGGCACCATATAAGAGCTTGAGGGAAAGGCGCCATATAGGAAATTAAAGCAATAGAGAGCATCAAAAAGCAAATGTGAAAGACATTTATATCTGAACCACTTCCTATGCATAGGAATCTTGTAAGAAAATAAATCAACGAGGCACATAGTAGCAAGCATGGATAGATAAAACAAGTGCCACTTCAAGATTTGCAACATAAAGAGGGGAAAATTAATATTGTTGAGATCCATCAAACCATGTTTCCCTCTCTCATAATAACTTTCAGTAGCATAGCATCATGAATAGAACTAACAATATAACTATCACATAAAGCATCCCTATCATGAGCCACATGCATAAAAGAATTAATACTCACCACAGGAACAATAGTAGTAGGAGCAAATTCAATAGAATAATTATTCTCATCACCATAATCATCATAAATAGGAGGCATATTGTAATCATAACTAATTTTCTCCTCAAAAGTAGGTGAATTGAAAATATTATACTCATCATCATAGCCATCATAAACTAGAGGTTCAGTATCATCACAAGCTAGAGAACAGCTATTTCGCAAAGCATATTCTTCAAACATATCATCATAAGAAGGAACATCACATATGGGAGATAAAATATCATCAGAGCAAACTTTCTCCACTAAAGCTGGGGAACTAAAAATATCATGCTTAACAAAACCAGCTTCCCCAAGCTTAGACTTTTCTATAGCATTAGCAACAACGGTGTTCAAAGCATTCATACTAACAACACTATTAGCATGCAAATTAAGCTCCAAAGGTTTTTCAATTTTCTCTTCAAACACTTCATATCTAAACTCAGGAAAAAGACTACAGAACTCTTTATTTTCCATTAAGCCTAACTAGTGAAAATAAAAACAAGAAACAAAAAGATGTAATTACAGAATCTAAAGGAAATAACTTCGAGCACTCACCAGCAACTAAAAGACTTAGTAGCCAAAGAATGTGAGTACCTTTTACCATACCTCCCCGGCAACGGCGCCAGAAAAGAGCTTGATGTCTACACACGCTTCTGTTCTTGTAGACAGTGTTGGGCCTCCAAGTGCAGAGGTTTGTAGAGCAGCAGCAAGTTTCCCTTAAGTGGATCACCCAAGGTTTATCGAACTTAGGGAGGAAGAGGTCAAAGCTATCCCTCTCAAACAACCCTGCAATTACGATACAGAAAGTCTCTTGTGTCCCCAACACACCCAGTACACTTGTCAGATGTATCGGTGCACTAGTTCAGCGAAGAGATAGTGAAATACAAGTAGTAGTGATGATTATAAGTAGTAACTGTGGTATGAAATAAATATCGCTGCGAGCAAACATGTAACAAAACAGCAAGTAAACGGTGTGCAATGCTTGGAAACAAGGCCTAGGGATCATACTTTCACTAGTGGACACACTCCCAACAAATATAACATGATTGAACAAATAAACAACTTCTCTCCACTATGGTACTCTGAATTACTCTCCTATTGAATAACACTAATCATTGCGTAGTGGCTACAGAAGCACCCCTTAGAGTTCATCAAGTACTTGACAAACACCACTCATAGAGATATTCAAATCAGATCACAACTCAAGATAGATATTATTGCAACTTAGACCAAGTACTAACACGGTGCACACACTGTCAACATTACACCATGAAAGGAGGAATAGATCACTTCAATACTATCATAGCGATAATTATTCGCATAATCCATAAGAGATCACAATCGTAGCCTAGACCAAGTACCACCATGATGCACGCACTATCACCGTTACACCATGGCAGGAGGAATAGATTACTTTAATAACATCACTAGAGTACACATAATATCTGAATACTAACATCTACTTGTTCAACATGATACAAAGCTCACGATCACATAAAGATCACATCATGGGAGAGAGAGGTGAACCACATAGCTACCGGTAGAGCCCTTAGCCCCGGGGATGAACTACTCCCTCCTCATCATAGGAGACAGCAAGGTTGATAGAGATGGTGGTGAGGTCGATGGAGACGGCGGAGACGGCGATGGAGACCGATGGAGATGGCTCCGGGGGCACTTCCCCGTCCCGGCAGGGTGCCGGAACAGAGACTTCTATCCCCCGAAATTCGTCGGCGATGGCGGCGGAGCTGCGGAACTCTTTCTGAAAAATTGCCGACTCCCTTAGGGTTTTCCGTCCCGAGGCTTTATATAGGCAAATGGGCGATGTCAGGGGTGGCCCCAGGCCTCCTCACACTAGGGTGGCGCGGCCAGGGCCTGGGCCGCGCCAGCCCTGCGTGAGGGTGGCCTGTGGCCCCTCTCCTTCCTCTCTTCGGATGTCTGGATGCTCTCGGGAAAAATAAGACTTCTGGCTTTGGTTTCGTCCAATTCCGAGAATATTTCCTGTGTATCACTTCTGAAACACAAAAACAGCAGAAAACAGGGAACTGGCACTGTGGCATCTTGTCAATAGGTTAGTTCCGGAAATCGCATAAAAACGCCACGAAGTGTAACGAAACACAAGGCAAATGGTGTAAAAACAAGCATGGAGCATCAAAAATTATAGATACGTTTGAGACGTATCAGTCGCTTCCCAGTCTTTTGCTAGCCTTCACTTGTACTGAGTATGAGCTCTACTCGTGCATCCAATTACCAAAAACCAAGTCTTCCAAGAGTCCACTATAAATTCCTATGCATGGTATTTGTAAGCCATTCAAGTAAATTTTCATGTGCTACCTTTCAAAACTTTCAACTACTTCTCATTTTGTGCCACTGTTTTTAGCTCATGGGGACGTAGTGGTTGGAATTGCTATCTTCCATATTAAATTGAGTACCCCTCGACTAGGCAGCTTCATCTGCTCGTCATTAATTTTGCAAGGGAGCTGGTCAGACCATTATAGTCTAATTCTGAAAAGAAAGAAAAAAAGGCACTCCTCCAAAGGAATGTGAAAGTTGGTGGGCACCCGATGGAATCGGTTAGCCATGGTTTGAGAAAGGAAAAAGGTGGGGAGGAGTGCCAAAGCTTTATAAAAAGAGCACCAATGTGCCAAATTTCAAAGAACTCGGAACCGCTCTCACTTGTTTATTATGGAAGATAGCAAGTCCCCATTGCTAGTCGTTGACATAGAACAACCACCTCTCAAAATAATTTTTTATCTCTGTTTTACAAATGAAAAGCTCTAGCACATGTTAAATCCCTGCTTCCCTCTGCGAAGGGCCATTCGTTTACTTTTATGTTGAGTCACCATCTTCTAACTTTAAGCACTTCTTGAGAGCATAGCTGTTATTCTTAGTGTAATGTGCTTGTCCCAGAACATGGTTAATTGTGGTATAACTTTGATGCTTGTATCTTTGATATTTCTACTTCTAGTCTTCCCTTGGACTTCAGAGGTGCCTCAGCATTTATGTTTTGCTCTACAAATAAAGGCAAGCTGGATACCACTCTTTCATATCATTTATGCATATTACAATCTTGTAGCTTCTTATGTACATGTTACTTGTTATTAGTGCATTGGCACTCTTTCATAGCTTGCTTGACTATGAGGTGACATTAGTTGCATATTTCTTATTATGAATTGCCTGAGTACTTGATCACATAGTTAGTATATATACATCATATGAGCAAATGTGTTCGTGAAAGTTTCTTTTATCGCTCTCAGTTCTTAACTGAATTGCTTGAGGACAAGCAAATAGCTAAGCTTGGAGGGAGTTGATACGTCCAAAACGTATCTACTTTCCCGAACACTTTTGCTATTGTTTCTCCTCTAATTTGTGTGTTTTGAATACAACTAACACGGACTGACGCTGTTTTCAGCAGAATTGCTCTAGTGTCTCGTTTTTGTGCAGAAATCCAACTTCCAGTAAAAATTCGGGAAAAATTATGAAAAATCCTATTTCACCAGAAGACCCACGGAGCCAGAAGATAGGAGGGAGAGGAGGCTCGAGGGGCCCTCACACAGTGGTGGCGCGGCCCAACCCTGGCCGCGCCACCCTGGCGTGAGGAGGACCCAGCCGTCCTCTCGGCCTCCCCTCTCGCCTACATATACCCCCTGATGACATAATATCAGGGAGACGGCGTTTTTCCCAGATAGACTTCCACTGCGCTGCCGCCATCAGAAACCGTGATTCGGAACCAGAAACTCCGTTCTGGCACCCTACCGGGACGGGGATTCGGAGGAGATCTTCATCACCATCATCACCGACGCTCCTCCATCGACCATCCATGATTCCCCCATCCATGTGTGAGTAATTCCCCCGCTGTAGGTGAGGGGATGGTAGGGATTGGATGAGATTGTTCATGTAATTTGATATGAGATTGATAGGGCATAGTGCCTAGTATCTTTATTTAGTGCCTATGACATTGTTGCAACTTGTTGTGCTTAATGCTTGTCACTTTGGGCCCGAGTGCCATGATTTCAGATCTGAACATGTTATTATTTCTATGATGATACTTGTTGTTTATGGTCTTACCTACAAGTTGTATACACATATTGTTGTCCGGAACCCGAGGCCCCAAAGTGACAGAAATTGGGATAACCGGAGGGGATGGCTATGATGTGAGGATCACATGTGTTCACCGAGTGCTAATGCTTTGCTCCGGTACTCTATTAAAAGGAGTACCTTAATTACCAGTAGTTTCCCTTGAGGCCCTGCTGCAACAGGCTGGTAGGACAAAAGATGTCGTGCAAGTTTCTCCTTGTGAGCACGTACGACTATATACGGAACGCATGCCTATGATTGTTTGTACTAGGATGCTTTATCTTTATTTATCTACAATGCCCATGTCTCATTGATTTCATGAATTATCTTATCCCTGCAACGCCCGTAATCCATCCCTATGCCTACAGTATTTGTTCCTACTGTTTACAACTATTACTATTACTGCTGCTATTTTACTACTGCTGTTACTGTTTCACTACTGTCACCACTATAAAACTGTTGCTACTGATAAACCACTGCGAGCGAGACTATTTCCAGGTGCAGCTGAATTGACAACTCATCTGTTAAGGCTTACATTTATTCTTTGGCTCCCCTTGTGTTGAATCAATAAATTTGGGTAATACTTCCCTCGAAGACTGTTGCGATCCCCTATACTTGTGGGTCATTAGTGTGCCGCCCCGCTCCTTGTAGGTCCACAGTAGCACCATCTGTCCCCAGTGCTAGTGGTAGCCAGATCGTTCCTGCGGTCGATGTGGAGGACGATGCAGAGATTGAGGATCCGTCTCCTCAAGATGATGAGGATGAGTTGATGTTTCCTGAATTGGTAGATCGATGTAGTAAGCAGGCAATGGAGGATCAATACATGGAAGATATTGCACAAGGTGCCATATTTGATGACACTGATGATGAAGAGAAGGATGAGAACAATGACAGCCTTGTTTTAGCCGATTACGAAGGTGATGACTTGCCAACAATTGAGTGGAACAGGGAGGATCCTCAGCTAGCAGAAGGCACCGTATTTCAAACGATGATGGACTGCCGTAATGCAATTACTACATATTGCATTCTCACCAAGAATGATTATGAGGTTATTAAAAGTGAGCCAGGTAGGTTCACAGTTAAGTGCCCATACAAGAGGTGTAGGTGGAGGCTGCATGCATCCACAATGCTCAGAAGCACCGTGGTTCAGGTACTACGCCAACCAGTTGTGTATTTTAGATCATGGTGTAAAATTTGTTAACTGTTACTGACATCCCTTATAATTATGTTTCAGATAAAGAAGAACTCGATCGACCATACTTGTCCACCTCGAGCGGGAGCGCCAGAGGAGAAATCAAAGCTAGCGAAGACTAGGTGGTTGGCAGATGCAATCATAGATTGGCTGAGAGAAACTCCAACACTTGGTCCAACAGCACTCATAAAATTGATATCTGATAAGTTTAATATAAACATACCTTACATGAGGATGTTCTATGCAAAGGAAATGGCTCTTGACAGGATCAATGGTCCATGGAATGAAAGTTTTCAGTTGCTTTACACTTTCAAAGCTGAAGTGGAGATGGCTAGTCCAGGCAGTGTTGTAGCGATAGATAAGCATACAGTTCCCTACAAATTGAAAAGCGGGAGGATAATGCAGAAGGAATGTTTTAGAAGGGCTTTTGTTTGTTTCAAAGCTTGCTGGAAAGGCTTTTTGGACGGTTGCAGGCCTTATTTCGCCGTGGATGCAACAGCTCTTCATGGTAGTTTTAAAGGACAGCTAGTTGCTGCTACTGCAATTGATGGACACAATTGGATGTTCACTGTTGCTTATGGAGTTTTGGAGGTTGAGTCAGAGGAAAGTTGGACTTGGTTTCTGTAGAATTTGCGCGACCTTATAGGTCGTCCACCAGGACTTACTATCCACACAAACGCTTGCAAAGGTTTGGAGAGTGCAGTAGAAGCTGTATTCCCTGCAGTGGAGCATAGGGAATGTATGCGACACTTGGTACAGAATTTTACAAAGAAATTCAAGGGTAAAGTTTATACTGACAACCTATGGCCAGCTGCATACACATGCAGCAGTAGGAAGCATCTGTTTCATTTGGAAGTATTGTATAAACAAAAACCTGGGGTGAAGGAGTACTTGGATGAACATCATGGTAGGGTGTGGTCAAGAAGCCAATTCAATGAAATTTGTAAGGTAGACTATGTAACAAGTAACCTTGCGGAGAGTTTCAATGCAAAGGTCAAGTCACTGAAAGGGCTTATGCTGTGGCAAATATTTGATAAGATTAGGCAGATGATCATGATAAAGATCGATCTGCGTCAAAGAATTGCAGCCACAAAATATGTTGGCCATCTCATGCTCCCATCTTTGATTAAGTCTTTGCATGCCAGGGCAAAACAATTGAAGATGAAATGCATCAGAAAAGGAATGGAGGCTGAGGTAACCTACATTGACAGTAAAAACAGGCAGTGGAGGTATCTAGTGAGTTTGGTTGATAGAACATGCCATTGTAGGTGATGGCAGATCCGTGGGATACCCTGCATATACGCATTGTTTTTCATGAGTGTTATAGCGGGTGCAGAAGGTGAAGTTGATCAGTATGTGTCAGAGTATTTCTCTATTGCCAAATTTGGGGCTGCATATGCTATGAATGTTCCGACCTTGTTGGGAAAAGACCAATGGATGAAAGTCGATCCAGGCTTCAAACTGTACTCTCCAGTTTTGACTAGACCGGCAGGTAGGCCGAGGAAGAATAGGATCAGAGCTAGTGCAGAGGGTGGTCCACCGATTCGACGACGTAAGTGCAAACGTTGTGGAACCCTTGGACACATTGCTAGGCTTTGTAAAAATCCAGTTGACCCAGCTTTTGGAATGGAAGATCATGCGGGAGCAGCAAATGCAGAGGAGAATGAAGCAGCAATTCAACATGAGGAGATTGAAGCAATGGATCATGAGGAGATTGAAGCAATGGATCGAGAGCTGCTTGAACCGATGGATCGACAGCTGATTGAACCGATGGATCAAGAGCTGCTTGAACCGATGGATCGAGAGCTGCTTGAATAGATGAACCGAGAGCTGCTTGAACCGATGGATCCAGAGCAAAGGGAACAGATGGATCAAGAGGCCATTGAAGCAATGGATAGACAGCTGAGTGAAGCAATGGATCGAGAGCTGGGTGAACCGATGGATCAAGAGCAGATTGTAGAAGCAAGGGAAGAAAATGCATTAGAAGAAAGAGCACAAGCTTCGTATGATATGGTTGTCTCGGTCTTGGCACAACCCGAAGAGAAGAAGAAGAAGAACAAGAAAGATGGCAAAAGGAAGGTAGACATCGGTAATATCCCTGTTAGGGTTACCCGGAGTAAGGTGGTGGACCTAGTGAGTCACACCAGGAGCAAGAGAAAGATTTTATTTTGAACAATTAATTTGAATTTGTATGACAATTTGTATTGGGGATACCAAGTTTGTATGTTGAATTCGAACTAGTGTGACGTTCCCAAGTTTGTATGTTGAATAATCACAATAATGTATGTGTTATTTGCTTGAATAAGTTCCTAGTCCATGAGCTACTAGCTATAGTTCATCGCTTGAGGTTTCCTCACTTTTCCCCCTCTTAGTGACTAAACTCAAAAAATATAGTTTTGGGTTTATTTTAATTCATAATAATTCAAAACATGGTGGAACCTTCCCATGGAGTCTTGTTATGTTACCTACAACCTAGAGAAATAATAATGGAAAAGGAAATATAGAGATATGAAGTTTCCCTTTCCCAAAACCACTTCCTAGTCCATGAGCAACTAGCTATGAAGATGCAGGGCTTTCTACTCAACACACCTCCCAAATACCCACTATGCTTACAAACTTTGTCCAAATGAGTCCAAATTTATCACACTTGTGTATCTTTGAATTGCAAACAATATCACGTCGGCCAAAATGTACTATATTGTTCAAATAACACAATCTAACAATTTTTATGCCAAAAGCTTCAATTTCCCTTACTCCCTTTATTATTTGGGTGCCCCTGTTTTACTTAGTTTTACTCAGTTTTCCCCCTCCGGGTCCACTTGTTTTATTCAGTCCTACTCAGTTTTGCCCTTCCGATAAACATTTCCTCACTTTTCCCCCTCTTAGTTCTACTCAGTTTTCCTCACTTGTACTCACTGGCTGATCTCTGATTGGTCGAGATGTATGTCACACGAATCTTGGTTGGTTGATAGCTCAACGTACGCTTGCACCGTTGGATCATTTATGATCGGACGGCCTGTATATCTCTCTCTACCTCGATGGACGCATACGGAGAGAAGAGCAGAGCACATACCTACCAACCCTGGCAGTCGCATATTCCAGTCGCATCTTCCTCTCTTACTCTAGCGGGCGCGGCGGCGCAGATCTGCAGTGTGCGTGCGTGCGTGCGGCGGTGCGGATCTAACCGTGCGTGCGGCCACGCGGAACTACAGCGTGCGGCGGCGTGGATCTAACCGTGCGTGCGGCGGCGCGGATCTAACCATGCGGCGGCGTGGATCTAAGAGTGCCGGTGGGGATCTAAGAGTGCCGTTGAGGATCTAACCCTCAGAAATAGTTGAAATGTCTCTCTCTTTGTCTTACTTTCATTTATCTTCTCAGATCTGTTGATGATGAAGAACACCAAGACGGTGGCCGTGCCGACAGTGCTCACCTAATGAAGAACACCAAGACGGTGAGTATCTAAGACCGTCCATCGCCTACAACATCGCTGCGACGGCGCAGATCCAGCCTTTAATGTCGCAGCCTGCCGATGTCTCACTTCCGTTGCCCTCCTCAGATCTGTTGATGATGGACACCAAGACGGCGGCCGTGTCGACAGTGGTCATCGATGCGAAGACGATTGAAGCCATCATCCACAACATCGCTGCGACGGCGCAGATCCAGCCTTCAATGTTGGAGCCTGCCGATGTCTCACTTCCATTGCCCTCCTCAGATCTGTTGCTGATGGACACCAAGACGGCGGCCGTGTCGACAGTGGTCATCGATGCCAAGACGATTGAAGCCATCATCCACAACATCGCTGCGACGGCGCAGATCCAGCCCTCCTCCATGTCCGAGTTTGCGGATGGCGCTGATCTAGCCACCAAGACGGCGGCGGTGCCAAGAGTGGTTGCGAAGCCGCAGATCCAGCCCTCCTCCATGTCCGAGTTTGCGGATGGCGCAGATGACCACCCCTCAGCCGCCCGTCGTCTAGGCCCTTCTAGCCCATCGGTGCGCGGCTGTGTTCGACGCCGCAAATTGGGATAAATTATGATAAATTTGTATTTTTCAATTTCAATTTGGGATGAAATTGTTCGAACTACTACCTCCGTCTCAAAAAAAGCTTCTCCACTTTCTAGATGTGTCCCTGTACATCCAAATGTATGATTTTAATTCTATCCCAACTTGATTGGGAAGATTGATATGTATTTGATCCGAGAGGCTGGTACATGCTTTCACTTTTGGGATCCCTTCACTTTTATAAGATGTTCATGCATGAAAATTATCGCGCGCATTACTTAGCACAACTAGGAAATTGTGCGCCAAAATACAGTGGTTAGAGCCACACCAAAATACAGTGGTTAGAGCCATCTACTGAATAACAATTCTATACTATCTAAATCATCTACCACAACCACATAACTGATAGGACAGGGATGACACCTAATAAAACTGCCCAGATGAATCTACTTTTCGCCTCTCCCATCACTTGAAGTTCATGTTCTAGATTTTCTACCACTTGATCAAATACGGCAAGATCTGTCTCAAGTATCAACTTCTCCTTGCGAATAAGCTCTGAATTCTTCTTTTCTTCCTCCACAGTACGCTTCAGCTCGAATATCATCAGGTTTTTACAGGCCAATTCATCACCTAAATTGGCCACCTTCTCCTCCAAATCGATCCTCTGGCTACACCACTGGGTTGATTCATCTTGGTATGCAATGTACCATGGATCATTGGCTTGCCTGGCGAACTGTAACAATAATGGAAAAAAGAACAACTGAAATCACTCCAATAGGCCATGGTGGCACTTCAAATTCAACGGTAGTACAGAGAGCAGAAGCTAGATACCTGCACTTCCGACGAGGTAGGAGAAGTAGAACGTGGCCACGAGATGATCAAATCCCCACCCTCGCCGGTGTACCCGCTACGACCAGACATTGAGGACTATTTCGAACCTGCAAACTCCAATAAATTACGGGAACCGAATCGATTAGGGGGCGGGGGATGCGGAACGGAGGTCGTCGTGGGCGGCGGATCTGCTTGCGGCGGAGCAAATCCCAGTCGTCGTGGGCGGTAGATCTGCTTGCGGCGGACTTTCCTGCGGTGGGTACAATGCGTGTGGACGAAACAAGTGCTAGTGTCGTGGTTGACGTGCAGCGCCGCAGTCCGTCCGACGCCGCCGGGGAACAGAGCCGGCGATGGCTGCTCCGTCCGAGGGTGGGGAATGAGCTACCAGCGGTTCTCCGATGACTAATGAGATACACAACACTAGGTTCCAGCCATGTTTAGCATAAGATTCACTTTAGATTAAGCTGCGAAAATAGTCACCTGCTGGGTCTAGCTTAAGAAAAATTTATTAGCGAACTTGTTGCTTCTCTCTAACTAAAAGCAGGGATATATGCCTTTTCACTAAGGGCGACCCCAGCGGTCATTGGCTGAGGCGGCCCCACAGAGCGGCTCTATATGATTTTCTCTAAATAAATAGATGACCCCAGCGGTCATTGGCTGCGGAGGCCACACAGAGCAGCAATATATGATTTTCTCTAAATAAATTGACGACCCCACTGGTCATTGGCTGCGGCAGCCCCACAGAGCGGCAATATATGTCTTTTCCTGAAAATTACACGACCCCACTAGTTATTGGCTGCGGCAGCCCTATAGAGCAGCCCCATTTGTCATTGGCAGCACCGCGTATACAATCAGGAAATAAAATGGCCCACACGTCAGCGATAGATGGATGGCTGCTCCGACGTGTCTCCTGACCCTACCCGTCAGCACCATTCAAAAGCATCGGTCAATTCACAACCACCGCGGCTTCCTAGCCGTCACCGGTAACGGTCAAGGCCTCTGACCAGACCGCAACCCTCCCATCTGGGCCTCTGCGAGGGGTTTCAAACTAGAGCGAGGGGAAAACTGAGAAAAAGTTAAGCGGCTGGGGAAAACTGAGCACAACTAAGGACCCGAGGGCACGAAAATAGAAAACCCTTAGAATTATCACATATGGGAGATAAAATATCATCAGAGCGAATTTTCTCCACTAAAGCTGGGGAACTAAAAATATCATGCTTATCAAAACCAGCTTCCCCAAGCTTAGACTTTTCTATAGCATTAGCAATAACGCTGTTCAAAAAATTCATACAAATAACATTGCTATGCGAATAAAGCTCCAAAGGTTTTTCAGTTTTCTCTTCAAACACTTCAAGTCCTAACTCAGGAAAAATACTATAAAACTCTTTGTTTTCCATTAAGCCTAACTAGTGAAAATAAAAACAAGAAACAAAAAGATGTAATTGCAGAATCTAAAGGAAATAACTTCGAGCACCCACACACTAGCATGTGAGTACCTTTTACCTTACCTCCCCGGCAATGGCGCCAAAAAAGAGCTTGATGTCTACGCACACGTCTGTTCTTGTAGACAGTGTTGGGCCTCCAAGTGCAGAGGTTTGTAGAACAGCACCAAGTTTCCCTTAAGTGGATCACCCAAGGTTTATCGAACTCAGGGAGGAGGAGGTCAAAGCTATCCCTCTGAAGCAACCCTGCAATTACGATACAATAAGTCTATTGTGTCCCCAACACACCCAATACACTTGTCAGATGTATAGGTGCACTAGTTCGGCGAAGAGATAGTGAAATACAAGTAATATGGATGATTATAAGTAGTAAATGCAATCTGAAATAAATATCGCTGCGAGCAAATATGTAACAGAACTGAATGTAAACGGTGTTGCAATGCTTGGAAACAAGGCCTAGGGATCATACTTTCACTAGTGGACACACTCAACAAAGATAACATAATTGAACACATAAATAACTATCTTCACTATGCTACTCTAAACTATTCTCCGATGGATAACGAACACTAATCATGTGTAGGGCTACAAAGCACTCCTTAAAGTTCACATTTCCCCAAACTAGATTGCCCCACACTATCACCTTGAGCGCACTAGATGGTTCCAACAAACACCAACAATTCATAGAGACACTAGCCAAAGAGACACACATAATGCGCACACTGACACCTTCACATCATGGTACAAGGTGTCTCCGGAGATTACAATAATAAAGCATGGGAGTAGCATAATATATGAAGAATAGCATCTACCAATTCAACTAGATACAAAGCTCATGATCTCATATAGATCATATCATGGGAGAGAGAGATGACCACATAGCTAGCGGTAGAGCCCTCAGCCCCGGGGAAGAACTACTCCCTCCTCATCATAGGAGACAACAACGTCGATGATGGAGATAGCTCCGGGGGCACTTCCCCATCCCGGCAAGGTGCCGGAACAGAGACTTTTGTCCCCCGAATCTCGTCGGTGGCAGCGGCGGAGCTGCGGGACTTCTTCTAGAAAATTGCCAAACGATTTAGGGTTTCGGAGTCGGAAGGCTTTATATAGGTGGAGAGGCAGTGTCAGAGGGCGGCCAAGGGCCCCACACCATCCCCTGGCGCGGCTAGGAGGGGGGCGCGCCACCCCCTGGTGTGGTGGGTCCCTGGCCCCCCCTCCGGCTCTCCTTCGGTCTTCGTCTCGTGTCCAGGAGAAATAGGAGGTTCGGGCTTCGTTTCGTCCAATTCCGAGAATATTTCCTGTGTATCTTTTCTGAAACACAAAAATGGCAGAAAACAAGGAACTGGCATTGTGGCATCTTGTCAGTAGGTTAGTTCCGGAAAATGCATAAAAACGCCACGAAGTGTAACAAAACACAAAGCAAATGGTGCATAAACAAGCATGTAGCATCAAAAATTATAGATACATTTGAGACGTATCAGGTAGTGCATTAGCATAGGTTCACCCCCATAACACCTATCAAACCAATGAAGATTAATCAACTGTATGAAGCAAAAGGGCTTGACAAAACTCTCGTGTGTCCTCAGGAACGTTTGGTAATCATAAGTAACACAACCGGCTTGTCCTTTGCTCTAGAAAGGATTGTGCCACTCGCAGCAATTGTTATTACTGTACTTTATTTATCAGCATTACTAAATACCCCTGAAAACCTGTTTGCTAGTATTTACAGTGATTCCTTGATCAAAACTGCTTGTCAACATCTTCTGCTCCTTGTTGGGTTTGACACTCTTATTTATCAAACGTACTACGATACACCCCCTATACGTGTGGGTCATCAAGACTATTTTCTGGCGCCGTTGCTGGGAAGTGAAGCGCTATGGAAGAGTGGAATTGATAAAGGAAACTTTTACTGTGAGTACTGTATTTATTTTTGTCTTTTATTTTATTTTATTATGGAGAAGTCTCCATTTGGTTCCCTATTTGGGAATACTACTGCCACTGTTATGGTAGTAGATGAACCACCGCCTGCTCAATTGGATCCTTTTAAAATACCTATGAAAATTGTTGAACGTGTTATGAATAACTGCTATTCGGGAGATGGAACTGTCCATCCTGGTGATCATTTCCTCTTTATACATGAATTATGTGAGTTGTTCAAGTGTGTAGGTATTTCATTGAGCTAAGTTAAGAGGAAGCTATTCTCTTTATCACTAAAGGGCAGAGCTGCGGAATGGTATAAGCTGCTGAAGAATGGCCGATCTATTGGCTGGGAGGAAATTGTACCTCTCTTTTATTCTAAATTCTATCCTCCTAGTGAGATTCATAAAGATCAGAATCAGATATATAATTTTTGGCCGCATGATGGAGAGAGTATTGCCCAAGCGTGGGGGGATTGAAGTCACTAATGCTCAAATGTCCCATTCATGAGCTCCCCAGTAATATTGTTGTTAATAACTTCTATGCAAGGCTTTCTCTTCATGATAAGGATTTATTGGATGCTTCTTGTTCTGGATCATTTACATGTATGAAAGAAGAAGCTAAATGGAATCTTCTTGACCGTATTCAGGAAAACATTGAAGGATGGGAGAATGACAAAGGAAGAAAATCAGGTATAAATTATGATTATGAATGCATTAAATCTTTTATGGGAACTGATGACTTTCATAATATTAGTGTTGTTTATGGTCTTGATTCTAAAATACTTGCCAACTGCTTTAAGGCCTTTGCCCCTTATCTTGATGTTCCAAACAAAAATGGAACAAGTACCATGCGCCTTATAAAGATACTGTTAATTGTGTTCCTGCTAGAAATATTGAAGTTTGTACTATTTATCGTATTTTGCATGAACCTTTTATTGAGAAAACACCTTTCCCTGCTAAGGTAAAAAGGAGCATTCTATGATAACTAGTGTGATTAAACCTGCAGTAGCAATAGTAAAGAATCTTGTTACTGAAAATGTAGAAGATGGACACATTATCTTTTGTGAAGATGCTTCTAATATTGTTTCACATCCTATTAGATCTAGGAAAACTAGTGTTCCCGTGCTTTCTGTCAGGATAGGTGATCATTGCTATAATGGTTTATGCGATATTAGTGCAAGTTCGAGTGCTATTCCTTATGAGCTTTATAGAGAAATCATGCATGAAATTGGTTCTTGTGAACTTGAAGAAATTGATGTGATTGTTCAGCTTGCTAACAGAGAAACTATCTCTCCAGTTGGTACTGTTAGAGATGTGGAAGTTCTATGCGGTAAGACTAAATATCCTGCTGATTTTCTAGTACTTGGTTCAGCTGCTAGTAAAACTTGTCCTATCATTTTTGGTAGACCTTTCTTGAACACTTGTGGCGCTATTATAGATTGTAAGAAGGAGGAAATTTTGACTAAATTTGATGGAGAATCTTATGAGTTTAATTTTTCTAAGTTTACCAAAGCTCCTTATGAAACTGAATTGCCTAATGAAGATTTTAGAGTTGAACAACTTGCCTCTATTGCTCTTGCTCCTAACGATGCTTTGCAGCAATACATGGAGGACCACAAGAGTGAGATCTTTATGGAAGAAAGAAATGAGATTGACGAGATTCTCCTTCGTCAACTAGAGATGCTTAAACACAATTTACCTGTGGAAGACTTGCGTACCACATTACCACCCAAGGAAGATCTTGTTTTCGATTTAAAACCTTTACCTAATGATCTAAAATATGCTTATATTGATGATAAGAAAACATATCCTGTTATTATTAGTTCTAAACTTTCAGGAAAGGAAGAAGAAAAATTATTGGAAATACTGAGGAAACACTGAGGAGCTATTGGATATACTCTTGATATGGAGCCTGATGCAAAGCTAGTTGTTGAACATCAACGCCGTTTAATTCCTAAGATGAAGGAAGTGGTAAGAAATGAGGTATTGAAACTCCTTGGTGCTGGTATTATTTATCCTATTGCTGATAGTAGATGGGTTAGTCATGTGCATTGTGTCCTTAAGAAAGGAGAAATTGCTGTTGTGCCTAATGAAAATAATGAGCTTATTCCTCAAAGAGTAGTAGTTGGTTATAGGATGTGCATCGATTTTAGAAAGGTCAACAAAGTTACTAAGAAAGATCATTATCCTTTACCGTTTATAGATCAAATGTTAGAGAGGTTATCTAAGAAAACTCATTTTTGTTTTCTTGATGGTTATTCTGGGTTCTCTCAAAATTGCTGTTAAAAAGCAAGATCAAGAGAAAACCACTTTTACTTATCCTTATGAAACTTATGCTTATAGACGAATGCCTTTTGGTTTATGTAATGCTCCTGCTACGTTTCAAAGATGCATGGCTGCTATCTTTCATGGTTTTTGTGAAGAAATTGTGGAGGTATTCATGGATGATTTCTCCGTCTATGTAACTTCTTTTGATAACTGTTTGCACAATCTTGATAAAGCTTTGCAGAGATGTGAGGAAATTAATCTTGTTCTTAATTGGCAGAAATGCCACTTTATGGTGAATTAAGGAATTGTTCTTGGACACAAAATTTCTGAAAGAGGTATTGAAGTTGACAGAGCAAAAGTTGAAGCAATTGAGAAAATGCCCTGTCCTAGGGATGTTAAAGGTATTCGTAGTATTCTTGGTCATGCTGGTTTTTATAGGAGGTTTATTAAAGATTTCTCTAAAATTTCAAAGCCTCTTACTAATCATCTTCAAAAAGATGTACCTTTTGTTTTTGATGATGATTGTAAGGAACCTTTCGAAATTCTTAAGAAGGCTTTAATTACTGCTCCTATTGTCCAACCACCTGATTGGAATTTACCCTTTGAAATTATGTTTGATGCTAGTGATTTTGTTGTAGGTGTTGTTCTTGGACAGCGAGTAGATAAGAAGTTGAATGTTATTCATTATGCTAGTAAGACTCTTGATGTTGCTCAAAAGAATTATGCTACTACTGAAAAAGAGTTCTTAGCCGTAGTCTTTGCCTGTGATAAGTTTAGACCTTATATTGTTGATTCGAAAGTTACTGATCATGCTGCTATTAGGTACCTTATGGAAAAGAAAGATGCTAAGCCTAGGCTTATTAGATGGGTGTTGCTTTTACAAGAGTTTGATTTGCATAATGTAGATAGGAAAGGTGCTGAAAATCCTGTTGCTGATAATTTGTCTAGATTGGAAAACATTTCTTATGATCATATTCCTGTTAATGATAGTTTTCGAAGTGAACAGTTGGCTGCAATAAAGGTAACCTCACAAGAGAGTCCTTGGTATGCTGATTATGCTAACTTTATTGTTTCCAAGTATTTGCCTCCAACCTTTACAACTCAGCAAAGAAGGAAATTCTTTTATGACTTGAGGCATTATTTTTGGGATGACCCACAATTATATAAAGAAGGAGTTGTCGGGGGGATGACCCCCGGTAGGGTCAAGAGACTAGAAAGATACAAGGAGTATGGTTGACTTTATGCCGGTTGACCAAGGAAGGGCCTGGCCGGAATATAAGAGCATCGGCCAGGCCGACATATATGTGTATCCCGGCTAGTGTTCGGATATGCCGGTATAACCGGAATACTTATTGAGGAGTGCCGGCATATGCTTGCATATGTCGGCCTAACTTGTCTGATATATCGTGCAGGGGCAGGGGAGGCCGGATTACCCGACCTTCTTAGGTCGTTGGTCCGGCATATAGGTCCAGGATATGGCCAACGGTCATATCCGGGATACAGAAGTCAACTAAGGTGTCATGTCCCTACAATCAAGGAGAGATTCTGCCCTGTATGAAGAGGGATCACGTTGACAGGGTGCACAGTGGTGGTCTACCTACCCTCACTGTGCATAAGTACAGCCCTTACCTCACAGTGGTAAGGTCACAGTCCTGGAAGTACAAGGTACAGCAAGAGTGAGTCCCATCGAGAGCAATCAGGGAGAAAGTCAAGGGCGTATGCCTTCGTCAGCTTGCCCTATTTGGAGTGTAGCTGATGTCCCCTGGTCTAAGGTGACCGCTGTAACCCTGGCTACCACTATATAAGGTGGCACAGGGAGCCCTAGTAAGGGGTTGGTCACTCAGTGTTCCTACACTTAGCAGTTCATCTTCCTCCTCTAGCAGAGAGCTTGGAAGCATCATTGTTGTATACTTCATCGATCCTAATATATCGCCAGTAGAGCAGGAGTAGGGGTGTTATCTCCTTACGAGAGCCCCGAACCTGGGTAGATCTGTGTTCCTTTCCGTCGTGCTTTTCAGCTCGTTCCCCTCTCCCGAATCCTCCAGCATCTAGTTCGGCCCCCATTTAAGCCATCCCATGGCATATGTTGTTTCACCACGACGACATTTGGCGCCCACCGTGGGGCCTGCATATATGCTGGGTGGAGTGTTTATTCGGACGGGGTCCATGATAGCAGCTTCGGGAGTGCGCGTGGTCTCTGGCCTCGTCCAGAGGCTAGGCTCGCTCAGTTTCATCAGTGACAACGCCGGATGTCTCGGCGGCCGGCCGTTCCCCAAGGATGGCCGGATCATGTCTTTCGGTTCCCACGAGGTGTACGTGGGGACTGAGAGAGTTTGCAGGGGAGAGGTGCTGATGGCGGCGGATCCGCCGTCACATCGGCTGGCTCACGTTGGGCGTAGCGCTCGCTCAGTAGAGTCGGCCGTGGTGATGATGGCCGGCACATCTGTCCCACCGGTGGAGGATGCCGGCAAAGCAACAGCAGCAGCAGCAGGAGATACTCCCCCAGAGCCGCCGAAGGCCAAGAGGTCGGCGCGTCCTCCGTTGGAGCGCGTTGAGAACCTGGCCGGCACTTCCGGCGTGCCGGCTAGGGGCCAGGTGCTTCTTCCCATCATCGATCGGCTTCTCGAGCCGGTGCGATCCGGCGATGATCCGGAGCAGACAAGGGAGGTCCTGGAGGGATCTCGTCAGGCCCTCGTCGACGAGGCCCTGGCCATGCATTAGGAGCGCGAACGGTTTAACCGGCAACTCCATGAGTATGAGGCAGCCCATGGTTTTACTCCTGTGGTAACCCGGCCTAGCCGGATAGATGAGGTTAGAACTAGAGGTAGAGATCTTAACACCGAGCTAGGTAAAGATGCTAGAGCTAAGAGTCATACTGCAACTAGCACTGTGCCTAAGGTAGTCTATAGCTCACCAGTGAAGAACCTTAGAGCAGCAGCGGAGGTAGCTAAGGACTTATCTAATTTGTCCAGCGAAGCACTACATGAGCAGCAAGCCCGACTTAACCATCTTTTGTCTGAAGCTACCAAGCAGTAGGAGGCCTTTAAGAAGGCAAACCCAGGTGCCGGGGCATCCCAGTACGTTGCGTCGGTAGGAGGTGCCGGCACAAGGTCAAGGGGGGAAGCTTCGTCCCCGCATCCAAGCGCCCGGCATGCCGGGAGTGTGACCTCTGGCCGCCGGGACAAGCAGATCCAGGTGTATGATCCGGCAATCGCCGGAAAGCAAGCAATAGTTCAAAAGAGTGCTGGCCAAGCTGACAAGTATGTCGGCAGCAAGAAGGCTGGCCAGAATATGCCGGCCGGGCAAGGAGCAGTGTCGGCCGGTGGTGGCCGAAGTAATAGTGCTGCTCGGCGTCAGCAGCAAGGCGCCGGGGGTGCAGCACAGCAGCAAGGTGCAGGTCAGCCGAGACATCGGGAAGATGATGGGAACTCCGCCCTTATCAGGGCGGGATATCAGCAGCAGCACCAGCAAGGCCAGCAGTATCAGCAAGGCCAGCTAAATGAGCAGTGTCAGCCGGAGCAGCAGCAGCAAAAGATGATCGCGGGCCCAATTGCATCCCGGCTAGGACCTCGGTCCTTGGCAGCAAGTGATGCGCACTTCAAGCTGGACAGGATTCACCAATCAGAGTTGGTGGAGAGGCAAGGAGCTCCGGGTCCTATGTGCTTTGGACCCCGGATTATGGGTGAGCCGGTACCTTACTACTTCCAGCTCGCGCGTGGCGCGAGGACATACAACGACAGTACAAAGCCGGAAGATTGGTTGGAGGATTACTCCACCGCAGTGAACATTGCCGGAGGAAACCTTAGATGGGCGGTACGATATGTACCGCAAATGCTAGAAGGACCAGCCAGGATATGGCTGAATAATCTGCCGGCAGGAAGTATCAACGGCTGGGTTGATTTCGAAGAGCACTTTGTGTCAAACTTCACCAGTACATACAAGAGGCCTAACCGTCCGCAGCAGCTGGCCAACTGCCGGCAAGGAGTAAATGAGACCGACCGTGACTACCTGACCAGGTGGTGCACATTGCGCAATTCCTGCGAAGGAGTTGTGGAGCAGCAGGCCATCATGTGGTTCGCTCATGGGTGCCGGCATGGCACCATGTTGTGGCAAAAGCTTCAGAGGGAAATGCCGGCCACGTTGGCCGAGACAATCAAGATTGCCGATAGTTATGCTCTGGGAGATCCCATGCAGCCCACCCTTGATTCACAAGGACAGGAGCAGACCCAGGGGAACAACAACAGCACCGGGAGACCAGGGCAATACTATCGCTCTGATAACCAGAACAAGAGAAGAGATGAAAGGCCGGATTACCGGTATGGAACGGCACAAGTAGCAGCTGTGGAGGAAGAGCAAGAGGGCGCCGGCAGTAGCCAGCGTCCGAGATATGAGGGAAATCAGCAGCCTCAGCAGCAGCAGCAACAGCCACAGCAGCAAGCGCAGCCCTTCCAGAAGAAGAATGTCTGGATCAACAAGAATGCCGGCGGCGGCGCCGGCCAGAAGAAGCAATGGCCGAAGTATATGGTGGGTCTGGCCATGGACAAGCCTTGTGTGTTTCACACGTTCCAGCCGGGTAAGCCGGCAAATCATTTGACGAGAAACTGTTCATGGCTGGATGACATATTAGCAGGTCGTGCAGGTCCCTGGGGACCGGCTAGACCATCTATCCCGGCAGCTCCATCGCCATTGACAGGTGCAAATACAGTTGCAGTCCCGCCCAGGCCGGTTGATCCCGGGAATCAGAGCAATGCCGGAAATGCCGGCGTAAATCAAGTAGATCAGAACTATAACCCGGAGCACTATGCCGGAGGCCCAGCAGCCGGCCGGAATGAGTACAAGGAACATGATCAGAGCTACATGGTCTTTGAGACCGAAAGAACAGACAAGCAGAGCTTGTGCCGGCGGTGTTTGGAGGTGAATGCCGTTATGTCGGCAGTTCCGAAGCTAATGTACTGGTCTGACCAGGCCATTGGCTGGGACAGGGCAGATCATCCCAGGATCATGCCAAACCCCGGCGGGTATGCTCTGGTGATGGATCCGACATTCGTCGGGCCAGCTAATAACGTGAGATTCAGCAAGGTCCTCATTGACAACGGGAGCAGCATCAATATCATGTACCGGGATACGATGCAGAAGCTGGGCATCAAGGAAAATATGCTGGAGCCAAGCAAGACCACATTCCACGACATTGTGCCGGGACTTTCGTGTGCGCCGATGGGCAAGATCCGGATGGATGTCATGTTTGGCAACCGGGATAACTGCAGGGTGGAAAACCTCATGTTTGAGGTGGTGGATCTGGAAAGCCCCTACCATGCTTTGCTGGGTAGGCCGGCACTGGCAAAGTTCATGGCCTCTACGCATGTTGTGTATCTGAAGATGAAGATACCGGGGCCCAAGGGAGTGATCACCATCATTGGTGATTACAAGCGCTCGATGGCATGTGCAACAGCCGGATCTAACCTGGCCGAGACTCTGATCATTGCAGAGGAAAAGAAGAGGCTCAAGCGAGCAGTAGAGATTGCTGAAACAGTCGTGACCGGCACACCTTTGCCGGGCATGATAAACCCAAGTGGCGGCACTTCTTTTCAAGTGGCCAAGGAAGTCAAGAAAGTGCCCCTGGATGAGGCTTTCCCGGAGCGCTATGCCCTCATCGGGGCAGGTTTGTATCCCAAATAGGAAAGCGAGCTCATCAGCTTCCTCCATGAGAATCGGGATATCTTTGCATGGTCTACTTCAGACCTGCAAGGTGTGCCGAGGGAGCTGGCTGAGCACGCATTGCATGTGAGACCAGATGCTAAGCCGGTGAAGCAGCCGCTCCGGCGGAATGCAGGTGATAGAAGGAAAGCCATTTGGGACGAAGTGGCCAGGCTCCTAGCCTCCGGCTTTATCAAAGAAGTGCTTCATCTGGATTGGGTGTCTAATCCGGTCTTGGTGGAAAAGAAGAAGGATGAGCCTGCCATAGTGAAAGTATGGCAGATGTGTGTCGATTACACCAACTTGAACAAGGCATGTCCTAAGGATCCATTTCTGCTACCTCGAATCGATCAAGTGATTGATTCCACGGCCGGATGTGAACTATTATCATTCGTAGATGCTTATTCTGGTTTCCACCAGATCCCCTTGTACGAGCCGGATCAAATAAAGACATCCTTTATTACCCCGTACGGGGCTTATTGCTATCTCACTATGCCGTTCGGTTTAAGAAATGCCGGACCAACTTACCAGAGGTGCATGCAAAAATGTTTGCATGACCAAATAGATAAAAATGTGCAGGTATATGTCGACGATGTCGTCATAAAAACCAAGGAGAGCAAGACTCTCGTAGATGACCTCCGGGAAACCTTTGCAAACTTGAGGAGATTCCGGATGAAGTTGAATCCGGCTAAGTGTACCTTCGGTGTGCCGGCAGGCAAATTGCTCGTTTTCCTGGTTTCCAGCCGGGGAATTGAGGTGAATCCCGGCAAGATTCGTGCCATAGAGAGAATGAAGCCGCCGACAGATTTGAAGGAAGTACAGAAGTTCACTGGGTGCCTCGCATCCCTGAGCCGTTTCATAAGCCGGCTGGGAGAGAAAGCTTTGCCATTATATCAATTAATGAAAAAGTCCGACACATTTGTCTGGACAACGCAAGCAGATGCAGCTTTCAAGGAATTGAAACAGATGTTGTCAACAGCGCCGGTGTTGGCATCTCCGATGCCCAGGGAGCCAATGTTGCTCTATATAGCGGCAACTAACAGGGTTGTCAGTGCAGTGGTAGTAGTGGAGCGAGAGGAAGGAGGCAAAACCGTGCAGCGGCCGGTATATTATCTGAGTGAAGTCCTTTCCACCTCGAAGCAAAACTACCCCACTATCAGAAGATGACATATGGTGTCTATATGGCGGCCAAGAAGCTCAAGCATTACTTCCAAGAGCACCCAATCCGGGTAGTGGCCGAGGCTCCTATCTCGGAAATCATAGGCAACAAAGATGCCAGTGGCAGGATAGCCAAGTGGGCGATAGAGTTGTCACCATATACACCTCAGTATGATAAGAGGGATACAATCAAGTCCCAGGTGTTGGCTGATTTCTTCATTGATTGGGCCGAGATACAATATGAGCCACCATTGCCAGATGCAAATTATTGGAGAATGCATTTCGATGGTTCCAAGACAATACATGGCCTGGGTGCCGGCATAGTTCTCAGTTCACCCAAAAGTGACCAGTTGAGATATGTTCTGCAGATCCATTTTGCAGCACCAAATAATGTGGCGGAATATGAGGCACTTGTGCATGGCCTGAAGGTGTCTAAGGACATAGGAATTCGCCGGATTATGTGTTTCGGTGATTCTGACTTAGTGATTCAGCAGTGTTCCGGCATATGGGATGCGCATGATGCAAACATGGGATCCTACCGTTTCCTGGTACAGCAGTTGAGCGGTTACTTCGAAGGTTGTGAGTTCCGGCATGTTCTCCGGGCTCAGAACGATGCAGCCGATACATTGTCCAAAATGGGATCTTCCAGAGATTCAATCCCGCCCGGCATTTCGCTGGAGCATCTGAGGAGGCCGTCAATCAAGCCCTCGCCGGAGTCATCTTCCATTTATGTCCCGCCAAGCCCGGAGGATGCAGTTCCGATGGAGATAGATGCCGAAGCCAGGTCAGATAGCCCGGGGACTGCTCTCTCAGTCCCGGGGACTGGGCCGACATATGCTGTAAGTGCAGTATTCCGGAGCAGAAGTAAAGGCAAGGGAAAGATGTACCAAGAGGTTGTGCCGGTATATCCGGGGACTGCTCCGGCATACCCGGGGACTGATCCCTCAACCCCAGGGACTTCGCAGCCCATGGAGATCGATTATGTGTCGGTCGAAATGATGGAGATAGATCAGGCAGTATTCACTGTCAGGGAAGTGCCCTCATGGGCACGTCCAATCATGGATTTCCTGGTGAATGGTCAAGTACCAGCGGATGAAAATGAGGCCCGCCGAGTTACAAGGAGATCCAAAGGATATACCATCATCAACAAGGAAATATACAAGAGAAGTACCACCGGAGTGTTACAGCGATGTGTTGAATCTGCTGAAGGCTTGGAGATGCTCCGGGAAATTCATCAGGGGGAGTGTGGTCACCACGCTTCGTCCAGAGCATTAGTGGCGAAGGTATTCCGGCATGGGTTCTATTGGCCGACGGCACTGCAAGAAGCCGAAGACTTGGTCCGGAAGTGCAATGGATGTCAAAGATATGCTCACCAGATTCATCAGCCGGCGTCTGCCTTGAAGACTATCCCTATAACCTGGCCCTTTGCTGTTTGGGGCCTGGATATGGTCGGGGCTTTTAAGCCGGCAAGGGGAAAGATGACCCATATCCTGGTCATGGTGGACAAGTTCACCAAATGGATCGAAGTAAAGCCCATAAGCAAGTGTGATGGCCACACAGCAGTGAAATTCCTAAAAGATATAATCTTGAGATATGGTGTTCCCCATGGCATCATCACGGACAATGGGTCGAACTTTGCCCAAGGGCCATTTGCCAGATTTTGTGAGGAGGTGGGAATCCGGCTGGACATTGCGTCAGTCGCTCACCCTTGTACCAATGGCCAAGTAGAGAGGTCAAATGGACTAGTGTTATCCGGCATAAAACCCCGGCTGATAGAGCCACTGGAGAAAACTCCGGGATGTTGGCTAGATGAATTGCCAGCAGTGCTTTGGAGTTTAAGGACAACTCCGAATAGGTCAACAGGCTATACACCCTTTTTTCTTGTGTATGGAGCAGAAGCTGTGCTTCCTACAGATGTGATACACGATGCACCAAGAGTGGTGCTATATACGGAGAAAGAGGCTAAAGAAGCCAGGGAAAATGGTGTTGATCTACTGGAAGAAGCAAGAGAAATAACACTGTCAAGAACAGCAGTATATCAGCAGAACCTCAGACGCTATCATGCGCAGAAGGTAAATCCAACGAGATTCCAAGAGGGAGATCTAGTACTCCGGCTAAGACAAGGCACAGAGGGCCGGCATAAGTTAACTCCTCCATGGGAGGGGCCATTCATTGTGAGCAGAGCTCTGCACAATGATGCCTATTATCTTATAGATGCACAGGCCCCCAAGAAGGACAAGGTGGACAGGTCCGGAGAAGAAACCAAGCGACCATGGAGCATAGCCCTACTCCGTCCCTTTTACTCCTAAGCAGCATAATGTATGGATTTCCATATTTGCTTTTGTACACCGGCGCTTTATGCCGGCACAAGACTAATGAATGAAAATGTCAGCATCCCGAAGAGAGCGGGCACTGCCTCCGACATATATCGTTGTTTATTTTCAGTTTTTGGTGTATATGCCTGCTGGCTTGATTTGAATGTTTCCTATGTCGGCCTAGTAGTGTGTCGGCACCAAAGGCCACTCTTCGACTCAGCTGTTGTCCGAAACCCGGCTTCATGGCTAGCAAGAGTAGATGCCGGAGATTGTCTACACATGGAAACGGCCAAGGAAGTATAGAGCAAGCGAACCGACATTTGTGTAATTACTAAAGTTAAAACCTGAAATGTCGGATGACTTGAAGTCTAAGTTTCAAACTTGAAGTACTGTATGTTTAATGAAGCATCCTTGAGACTCATAAGTCAAAAGCCAAAAGAGGTAGACAAGTAGCCAAGGTTGTGGAGTTAGGGAAACAGGAAAACAAACTCGGCGACTTAGCCAAAAGATGATCCAGCATTCATAAGCAAGCAAAGCAAGTTAAAACTTGTTCAGCTAGCAAACTAAAGGGAAATAGAGTATATATTACATCTGCACCCGGCATACCGGGGATCTGATAAAGCTTAAAGTTTTTGATGATGCAAAGTCAAGGAGCAGCGGCAGAGGCAGAGCAGCCGGCTGGTGGAGCTGTAGCAGTGGAGATATCGGCTTCAGGAGTGCCGGACCCAGCAGATGGAATGGAGCCATCACCTCCGCCCAGGACAGATCCCTGTTTCGGAATGTTGGTGTTGGCTTCTTCAGTTTCTTCTTCATCTTGGCTGGAGTCGGACCCCTCAGCGTCAGCAGCATCCTTGGCGTCGTCCTCCTTCTTCTCCGGCTCATGGATGTCCCGGACAAAGGCCTCGGTGTCGGCATAATCCACATAGCTGTGGGCTAATTCTTGCCGACGCCGGATATGTTCCGGATCCGTGGTCCAGATGGATCCCTCGCGCACAGTGCGCAAAGTCTCCAAATCAGCGTTTTCGTACCAAGAGAGGAAGTAGCTGAGAGCTTCATCAGCTCCCACCCTTGTGCCGGAATCCCGCCATTCTCGGAGGCGAACCTTGGAAAGCTGCAGATCGTTGCCGAGATCAACAGGATCAGTGGGCGTCCTCTGTCCCAGCCAGAGGGCAGAATATGCCTCCTGGGCGCCAAGAAAGAGTTCTTCCGTGTAGAAGGTCATGGCGTTCTTCCGGGATTGCAGGGCCAACAGCTGTTCCGACATGTCCCAGTTGGCCGAGTCAACCGGAACACCCCAGTCCACTCGATCCAACTGCAGAGCCCTCTCAACGTCTTCGACGGAAGCAGGAAACATGTCTGAAAAATAGAAAGTATGTCAGCAAAAGAAGTATATGTTGGCATAAAGGATGTGCCGGAAAAGGGACATGGTATGTCGGGCAGGATAGGGGAAGAGGATTTGAAGCTTACTGGCGAGGTCGGCATTGAGCTGGGCAACTGTAACTTCCCATTTCGTTGCCTGCTCCTTCAAGCTAGTCAGTTCGGCATGGGCGTTGGAGGCATCAGACTCGGAGGTGACAAGCAGCTCCTGGGCTTTCTTCAGTTGGCCCTCCCTCTGTTCCTTTTCCTCCAGGAGCTCAGCGATCCGGCCCTTCAGTTGCTCAACCTCAACTTTGTGGGCGGCATCCCGGTCATCCAACTGCTTGGCCACATCCACTGAGGGTGTACAGTCCTGGTGGCGGGCCTCCAGTGCGGCTTTCTCATCTGCGAGGATTTGAAGTTCAGAGAGTGTGTAGATAAGAAGCAGTGACAAGAGTTAAAGGATTTGAAGCACAAGTCAAGTAGCAAAATATCAGCAGAATCCGACATACCGGTCAACTCCTTCACCCTCTGGAGGAGCGTGGTGACTTGCTCTTCAGTGGAAGCTGAAATATGACGGTAAAAGGGTTATGTGTCGGCAAGAGAAATATTCCGGAGTAAAAGAAGGCAAGACATCCGGCACATATGGTTGGGTCGGTTGAGTTTACCTTTCTGGCGCAGTTCTAGCCGGAGCTTGCTATGCGCGTCAGATAACTTCCGGTGCTCGCACACCAAGTCATGGTACATGTCGGCGCGGGCATTGTTCATACGCTGTAAAAGTGTTAGGATTTGAAGGGTTATAAGAGAAATCTAGCATATCAGTGCAAATTGAAGATTATGGAGTGATCATAATGTTGAAGATCCGGCACAGGTGCTGCGCACCTATCCCGGCCCTCGGTGACTAGGATTTGAAGCTCGAATCGAGCTTATATCTCGGTCAAAAAGGATTTGAAAAGTGCTTAAGATGTTAGTTCGATAAAGATCCGGCACAGGTGCTGCGCACCTATCCCGGCCCTCGGGGACTAGGATTTGAAGCTCGGATCGAGCTTATATGCCAGATAGTAAAATTGAAAACAGCTAAGTGCAAAAGATATTGGAAAATCCCGGCTGCCCGAATCCCGGACAGCCGACATTTTCGGGGACTGGGGATATGTATACGTGTAAAAAAGACTTACGTTGGTGGCATCGGCCAGGAGATGAAGTCTTTGCTGGAGGCTGAGGAGTTCGCAGGCAATTGGAATGGGCTTCGCGGCCAGGATATCAGATGGATTGCCAGTAGCCGAAGCTTTGGCCAATTTCTTGCTCCTGGAGTCGGCAGTGTCCATACTGTCGGTGTCATTCCACCTGATGCAGTGCTCCTTAAGAGACCCGAGGCTCTGGTCTCTCTTCGTCAGCACGGAGACGTGGCCCTCAAGTTCCGGCGTATCAAAGAAGCTGGGCCGGGAGCCGGGCCGGGATGCTGCCTTGCCAGAATGCAGGGCCAGGGCAGAGCTGGGCCGAGGTGCTGCTTTGGCAGAGGCAGTGGCAGCGGACTGTGTCCCGGACTTGATGATATGCTTGATCTTAAGGGTGCCGGTCTTGGCCGGGGTAGCGGTCTTGGCCGGAGCTGGAGTCTTCTCAGCAGAGGGAGTCTTGGGCGCGGGTTGTTCCGGCGCGACCGGTGCGGCTTGGCCAGCAGAGGCAGGGGCCGGATCAGTTCGGATCTCTGGTACTTCCGGGGCTTTGCCCTTATCTAGGCCGGCGCTCTTGGTGCCTGCGCCGGCATCTTCAGTAGTCCCGGCGCTGCTGGTGGGCGCGCCGGCGTCGGGGGCATCTTGTTGGGCTCCTGTGTCCATGTGGACATCAGGAGCCAAAGGTTCCTGTTGAGCCCCCGAGTCCATGTGGACGTCAGGGGCAGAGTTGTCTTGCTCCGGCGGAGGATCGTCCTTCGCCGGGGAGGTGGTTTTATCGGGCGCAGGTGAAGATGTCGGCGCCGGGGAGGTCGTGTGACTGGCAGTGGGTATGTCGGAGGTGGTAGTGGCCGCCGGCTTCTCGATGTTGGGGCTGGCGCTTGTGCTGGAAGCGTGTTCCGGCGCAAGAGGAGCCTTGAAAGAGAGAAAACGCCAAGTTAGTAATCAAAGCAAGAGATATGTCGGAAGCAATACAACGAAAAGGAACTTACCCCGAGGCAACAGGTCGTGGTTTCTTCGGGCGAGGCGCCGAAACCTTCTACCTCTTCTGTGCCGGCTCAGCCTGGGGTTTGACCCCGCGCTTCTTGCCACTGCGTACGCCGGCAGGGGGAGGTCCCTGGCTTAGTGGCGCAGCGTCGATTACTTCATCGTCCGGGATAGCTGAGGACGGCATAGGATAAGCAAAGGGCGTGGGAGGAAAGGCATATGCAAGCGGCATTGGGTCATAATACATCAGGATCTCCTCGTCAGAATCTTCCCCGCTCCGGTCTTGAGTAGATTGCCGGGGTGAGGAGGCCTTACCCGTGGCAGCTGCAGCACGGGTGCTCCGGGGAAACTTGTCCCAATGATCCAGATCTTCAACGTCCGCAGCGGTGCGGTCTGCCGCGATCTGGATCCGGGAGTTCTCCATACTCTGGAAGCTGAACTTCTGCATAAGGCAAAGTAAATGGGTCAGAAGCACGAAATATGCCGATGCAAGAAATATGTCGGATCAAGCATTATAAGTATGTCGGAAAATAACAATATCTCGGACCATGCATGATAAGTGTCTATATGCCGGGCAAGAGATTATGTATCGGCCCGAAGGATTTATCGTTGGGGCGGGGCGATTTCGGCTGTATGGTTCAAGTCCCCAGGCAAACGTGGCCTGAGAACACTTGCAGATGTCCTTAATCCGCCGCAGAATGTCGGCCGGAGTCAGCTCGTGTGTAGAATGCCGGGTGGGGTCCATGGGCCCGCTCATCTGGCAAATTTTATGTGACCGGCGCTGCAGAGGAGAGACGCGCCGGCTGATAAAGCATGCCACTAAGGCCCCCTTCTTTTCAGCTTATTTTCCAGATTCTCCCAGAAGCTACCCTCCACCAGCTTCTCCTAGAATCTCGTTTCTAAAATTTGCACAACAATCTAGATAAGTATTGGGAAGAATCCAGGGGAGGCCGGATTACCCGACCTTCTTAGGTCGTTGGTCCGGCATATAGGTCCAGGATATGGCCAACGGTCATATCCGGGATACAGAAGTCAACTAAGGTGTCATGTCCCTACAATCAAGGAGAGATTCTGCCCTGTATGAAGAGGGATCACGTTGACAGGTTGCACAGTGGTGGTCTACCTACCCTCACTGTGCACAAGTACAGCCCTTACCTCACAGTGGTAAGGTCACAGTCCTGGAAGTACAAGGTACAGCAAGAGTGAGTCCCATCGAGAGCAATCAGGGAGAAAGTCAAGGGCGTATGCCTTCGTCAGCTTGCCCTATTTGGAGTGTAGCTGATGTCCCCTGGTCTAAGGTGACCGTTGTAACCCTGGCTACCACTATATAAGGTGGCACAGGGAGCCCTAGTAAGGGGTTGGTCACTCAGTGTTCCTACACTTAGCAGTTCATCTTCCTCCTCTAGCAGAGAGCTTGGAAGCATCATTGTTGTATACTTCATCGATCCTAATATATCGCCAGTAGAGCAGGAGTAGGGGTGTTATCTCCTTACGAGAGCCCCGAACCTGGGTAGATCTGTGTTCCTTTCTGTCGTGCTTTTCAGCTCGTTCCCCTCTCCCGAATCCTCCAGCATCTAGTTCGGCCCCCATTTAAGCCATCCCATGGCATATGTTGTTTCACCACGACGATAGGAGTGGATGGTATTATGTGAAGATGTGTTCCAGAATATGAACAACTAGAGATATTGAGGAAATGTCATGATAGTGCTTATGGAGGACATCATGCTGGAGATAGAACTGCACACAAGGTTCTACAATCAGGTTTTTATTGGCCTACTCTTTTTAAAGATGCAAGAAAGTTTAATTTATCTTGTGATGAATGCCAAAGAGTTGGTAATATTTCTAGACGTAATTAAATGCCTATGAATTATTCTCTTGTTATTGAACCATTTGATTGTTGGGTATTTGACTTTATGGGTCCTTTTCATCCTTCGGAAGGTTATACTCATATACTTGTTGTTGTTGATTATGTTACTAAGTGGGTAGAAGCTATACCTACAAAGAGTGCTGATGGTGAGACCTCGTTAAAAATGCTTAAGGATGTTATTTTTCCTAGGTTTGGTGTACCTAGATATCTTATGACTGATGGAGGTTCTCATTTTAGTCATGGTGGTTTTAGAAAGACCCTTGCTAGATATGATGTTAATCATAGAATTGCTTCAGCTTATCATCCCCAAACAAGTGGGCAAGTAGAGTTATCAAATAGAGAGATCAAGTCTATCTTGCAAAAGATTGTTAATAGATCTAGGAAAATTGGGCTAGTAAGTTAAATGATGCTTTATGGGATTATAGAACTGCTTATAAGAATCCCATGGGTATGTCTCCTTAGAAAATGGTTTATGGAAAAGCTTGTCACTTGCCTTTAGAATTAGAACACAAAGCTTACTGGGCAGTGAAAGAGCTTAATAGAGATTTTGAACTTGCTAGTAAGAAAAGGTTGCTTGATTTGAGTTCTTTAGATGAATGGAGAAGTGAAGCTTATAAAAATGCTAGACTTTTTAAAGAGAAAGTTAAAAAGTGGCATGATAGGAGAATTCCTGAGAGAATTACATGTTGGTGAGAAAGTTCTATTGTATAGGTCTCGTCTCAGATTTTTTGCAGGAAAATTAATCACAAAATGGGAAGGACCCTTTGTTATTGAAGAGGTGTATCGTTCAGGTGCAATAAAAATTGCTTTGCTAAAAGATAACACTACACAAGTGGTGAATGGGCAAAGACTCAAGCATTATATTTCTGGAGATTCTCATAATGAAGATATCGATATTATTCAAGTGGTGACTCTGGAGGAATTTATTAAAGAACAAATGCAGGAAATTGCAGAGTCCATTTTCGAATAGGTAACAGTTCTAGTCAGAAAAGGTTCGTGTTAAACTTTTCTCCTTATACTTTTGTTGTTTTTATTTAATATGAAAAATATAGAGACAAAAACGGGTAGGAAACGGTGCCCGAGGGCACCACACCACCTCGTGGTGCGGGCCCCCTGCTGGCCGCGCCACCAGGTGGTGTGATCGCCTCGGAGCTCATTTTCGACCCGGTTTCATCCTATGCCTTCCTTTTGTTGTTAAACTTTCGGCTATATAATCCCCCGGATTCCCCGAGGTCTGTATATTGTTTTCTCGTCATGTTTTCGTTTCGATTTGTTTCTGTCAGGAGCTATTCTCAGTTTTGGAGGCACCATGGCCTCCGCCAACAACGACAAGGAGAAGACACCTTCAAAAGATGATAATCAAAATCCCAAGCTGGAGGAGGAGGTCGAGAGTGAAGCCGAAGAAGAAATAGAAGAAGACCAGCGTCCGTGCCCTCGCGCCATCGTTGCAAGCATTGGGGTGGTGGCAAACCCTAATAAGTTCAAGAAGGGTGCGCGGATAAGCACTAGAGGGAATGTTTCATGTCACTTTTTAGCTCCAAGTACATCTTCTTCAGGCAACAACCCCTTCCATACTCTAATACATGAGCATCAATTCCAAAGGGTGCCTAAGGCAAAATTACCCTCTAGTTGGGATATAGATTGTTCTAACAGTGCAGAGAATGAAAGCTTTAAGCATGAAGAAGAGTGCGGAAATAATTCCAGGAGCTGGGATTTGCAGTTTGACAGGTTCATGAGCCATATTGAGCATAATACGGAGTTGATTCGTAATCTCACCTACAAGATTGATGAGTTGTAGGAGCTGATTGAGAAGCTTATTAAAGATGCACCACCGCCACCGAAGGAGTAATTCGTCATTGGTATTGGCATCCCCTTGGCTTGTTCCAAGCTTGGGGGAGTGCCGCGGTATCACATCATTAACTTTTACCCTTTTACTTTTCAGTAGAGTCATATCATGAGTAGAGAAGTTATCATATAGGATAGTTTACAGTATGGAAGTATCTCTCCTTTAGTTGGTTATCTATATATCCCTTGGTGTGAGTTGCGGTTATGGAATATTAATGAGAAGTCTTATTATTTACTTTCCGCACACTTTATTTTAGTTTGCAATTTTTGTTATATGATTAATCTTGTTGATTAGTATTGGTATCACTTTGGGAGCATGAGTAAATCTAGTTGGTTTTGGCAAACTTAGCAATGGTCAGTAGAAACAATACTTTGAGGCTTGAGTAGAAAAGAGGGAAATACATGTAGATACATTATTTCATTATCTTTCTTTCTTGATTGGCTCATAAGCTTAGTATTCTCAAGTTAAGATCGTTTGTATTTCCAAAGAAGATAGCATGATTGTTTTCTATCACATGTATGTTTGTTTGTTTCACTCAACTCTTATGCTTGCTACCCAACTTTGCTAGCCAAAAACCTATACTGAGAGGGAATACTTCTCGTGCATCCAACTCCCAAAAACCAAGTTACTCCAAAGAGTCCACTATAAATTCCTATGCATGGTACTTCAAGCCATTTCAAGTAAATTTTCATGTGCTACCTTTCAAAACCTTCAAAACACTTCTCAGTTTGTGACACTGTTTTTAGCTCATGAGGACGTAGTGGTTGGGTTTGTTATCTTCCATACTAAATTAAGTACCCCTTGACTTGCATGCTTCATCTGCTCGTCACTAATTTTGCAAGGGAGCTGGTCAGACCATTATAACTTTAAAAAGAAAAAGAAGAAGGCAATCTTCCATGGTATGAGATTGTTGGCAGGCACCCGAAGGATTCAGTTAGCCATGGTTTGTGAAAGGAAAGGTGGGGAGGAGTGCCAAACTATAAAAAGAGCATATAAATGCCTTTATCAACAATTCAGAACCGCTCTCAACCTGTTTAGTATGGAAGATAACAAGAACTCCTTTGCCAATCATTGACAGGAACAACCACCTCTCAAAATAATTTTTATCTCTATTTTACAAATGAAAAGCTCTAGCACATGTTAAATCCCTGCTTCCCTCTGCGAAGGGCCTATATTTTTACTTTTGTGTTGAGTCAACCTATTCCTCTCTATCTTAAGAAAGCATTTGAGTTGTTGTGATCCAACCATCCATATGTTGATTTATTCAATCATGTCTTTTATCCTTCTTTGTTTAGTACGATGCTTTTATCTGAATGAATGTATCTTTGAAAGCTATCAATGATCGTAAAGAGATTGTTATGATTGAGCATGTGATTTCTGCAATATAAGCTCTAATACAAAGGCTCCGATCGAAATATAAGTACGATCTATTAATTGTTCTCTAACCAAGAACAAAGGTGTGCCATCACCAATCATGATTTTCTTTGTGCACTTTTATTGTGATTCCCTTTGCTCAATGCAAGTTAAGTTATATAAAGGTAAGTTGCTATCTATTATGATTTGTGTATTGGTAAGTGTGATGCTTCTTGTCCATATTTTGTTTATCGACACTTCACTCCATAAACCCGTGGTCGTGTTTACTAAGTTCAGTTTTCGCTTAAGGATAAGGGAGGTGTAAGCTTGGGGGGAGTTGATACGTCCATTTTTGCATCACTATTTTATATCATAATTTATTGTTATTCTTTGATATATTTCATATTTAGAGATGATACTTATGTTATTACCTCTATTTTGCATGTTTGATGATTATTGGAGAATTCACTGCCGGAGTCAGGATTCTGCTACAAAAAGGACCGTCAAGATACAATATTTCTGAAGACCAACAATTCCAGGAAAATACGCAGAAGTTCCTATTTTGCCAGAAGACAGAAGTGGCCAGAAGGAGAGGGCGAAGTGAGACACCAGGGGCCCACACCACCCCATGGTGTGGGCCAGCCCTAGGCCACGCCATCAGGTGGTGTGGCCGCCCTGACCCACTTCTGCCAGCGCCCCTTCACGTATATCGTCTCCCCGAAAACCTAAGACGAGGAGGGGGATCGCAGAAAGACTCCGCCGCCTCTGCGGGCAGAAAACACACAGAGAGAGAAAGCTCTCCGGCAGGCAGAAATCTACCGGGGAAATTCCTTCCCAGAGGGGGGAAATCGTCGCCATCGTCACCGTCATCGAGCTGTGCTTCATCGGGATCATCATCATCATCACCATCGCCACCAGCAACTTCATCACCATCATCACCACGCCATCCCGCTGTAACATCTTGGGGTGAATCTTGTCTAGTTCATAGGAGAAACTTTTTGGGTGTTGATTACTACTTGTAGTTGATGCTATTGAGTGAAACCATTGAATTAAGGTTTATGTTCAGATTGTTATTCATCATTATTTCACCTCAGATCATGATCCATATGATGTCTTGTGAGTAGTTCGTTTAGTTCTTGAGGACATGAGAGAAGTCAAGATGTTAGTAGTGGAATTATGTTGAGTAATATTTAATGGTTTGATATTTATGTTGTGGTGCTATTCTACTAGTGGTGTCATGTGAACGTCGACTACATGATACTTCACCTTTATGGGCCTAGTGGAATGCATTATGTATTTGGCTACTAATTGTGGGGTTGCCGGAGCGACAGAAACGTAAACCCCCGTTAGGAAACCAGTGCACCAGGGAGTGTAGGATCTCAGAGTTTAAGGCTGTGGTTAGATTTATCTTAATTACTTTCTTGTATTTGCAGATGTTTGCAAGGGGTATAATCACAAGTGTATATTAGTCTAAGTTGGGGTAGTGCATTAGCATAGGTTCACCCCCATAACACCTATCAAACCAATAAAGATTAATCAACTGCATGAAGCGAAAGCGCTTGACAAAACTCCCGTGTGTCCTCAGGAACGTTTGATCATAAGTAACACAACCGGCTTGTCCTTTGCTTTAGAAAGGATTCGGCCACTCGCAACAATTATTATTACTGTCTTTTATTTACTCGTACTTTATTTATCTGCATTATCAAATACTCCTGAAAACCCGTTTGCTAGTATTTACAGTGATTCCTTGATCAAAACTGCTTGTCAACACCTTCCGCTCCTCGTTGGGTTCGACACTCTTATTTATGGAAAGTACTACGATACACCCCCTATACTTGTGGGTCATCAGTTGCCGAGGTCGATGAAGAACCGCGGCCGGGAAGGCTGGCTCACCGTCTCCTACCTAGCCACCGCCGCCACAACCCTCTATGCTGCCATCGCCGCTTCAGCATCCTCTCTACGCCCTCGTCAGTATGCCTGCTAGGCGGGGTAGCCGCTATCGCACACCACCTTCTCCTCAAGCTCCCTAGAGACTCGTCGTTTGGCCGCCATTAGCCCTCTGGCGGCCGCCTCCTTAGTGGCAAAATCCACCGAGATTTTGGCGATGCGGTTGGCGATGGACGCGTTCATCCGCTCGAGGACGACGGCACGCATCGCCCTCATAGAAGACTCCATGTGCGCCGACGTGAAGGAGCTGAGGAGGGTGGCCTACAGCGGGCCGCAAGGTGGCGGCGGCTGCTCCTTTTCCTCCTCCGAGCTCATGCTTTTGTCAGTGTCGTCGTCCTCCAACGCGTCAGGTAGTCATCATTGTCCAATGTCAGAGGTGAGGGTTCTGGCGGTGGAGGGACGCCTTGGTGGAGCATGACGTAGGTGGTGGTTAGGCGGCGAGGCATCGTGGTGCCTGGCTAGATTTACATCTAGGTTTTGTGTTCTGCAAGGCGCTTGATCTAGATTTAGGTTTTGTGCTCCATTGCCGGCGAGGAGGGCATGTTTATATAGCAGGGTGAGCGTGGTGGATGGTGCTATGGCATTAATTGCCGACGTCAAGATACGAGCCGTCGGAGTGGGGAATCGGCCGGCATCGAGACACGAGCCATCGATGAGTGGGGGAGAGAGGGTAGCGCCCACTAATGCATAACCTCTGCGGTGGGAGGCGATAGGACGGGACGAGCGGCGGGCGCCAGAGGCACGGGCGGGTGCCTTTAATAAAGGCTGCGAACGAAGAGACCGGACGGGCACATGATGGGCGTCTTTAAAGGCCGGCGTGGAAAATTTTGTCCAACGCCACCATTATGGCCGCGTTGGTGGCTTGGCTATTTCCAACGCCACCCCTTGCCGCGTTCCCGTAGCATTGCCTATTTTCCACACCACCATTATGGCCGTGTCGGTGCACACTCTACGTGCGCTTCGGTCCAACTGCCGGGCCCACATAGAGGCGACGTGGGGCTCATGAGACTGCGCCACCGTTACACTCTTAATGGTAGCGCGGCGTGATTTTCCTGCCGCTGCTCGTAATAGTAGCGCGGCGCCAAAACAGTGCGCCGCCAATAGGTTGATCCTATGAGGGTTTTCCTAGTAGTGATGCATCTTCCCATATATTTTAATCTGATCTCGTTCTCCAACTCTCCATATGCTTCCCGACTTCAAATTTTGAACATCATAGAAAATACTTGGCCAGGTAAAGGAACTACCACTTTTGAGCTCAGTTTTTAAAATATTACTTTCCAAATAATATCTAGCCCAAGAACTCTTGCACATAAAGACTCTGGATCCTCCATAAGTCTCTGACACTGTTTAGTAAGCATAGCAGTGCAAAATGTGTGGAGACCATGGAAACCCATACCTCCTCTATCTGTTGGCATACACATTTTCCCGAAGCTAACCAATGCATATGTTTGTGGTCATCGTCATCGCCCCACCATAGTTGCGAAATAGAATTAGTGATTCCCTTACAAATATTCTTCATGATATTGAATACTGTCATCGCAAACAGATGTATAGCTTGAGCAACCGCTTCAGTCAAGAGTTCTTTACCTCCCATTGATATCATCTTGTCCTTCCATCCACTAATAACTGCTTGGACTCTCTCAGTCTTGTACTATTTAAAACAATCATTTCCATAAACCCCCACCATGGCCGGGAGTCCTAGATATTTATCATTTAGAGATTCTGTCCAAATATCAAGAATTTCACACACTTCCACCTTATTATCAACTGATGTATTAGGGCTAAATAAAATACTGCATTTCTCTGCACTAACCATCTGTCTAAAACTCGCACAATAAGTATCAAGAGTACCCTTTAGTGCTCTGGCATTATCTCCATTCGCCTCCATCGGGATGAGAGAATCATCCGCAAATAAAAGGCAGTCTACAGTAATACAAGATATGTGGTTTTAGTTCAGGATCAAAAGGGGTAACATATATGTCGGTTATTTTAAGTACATTTTTATTTTCTCAAGATAAGAGGGTGGTCAGGGCTCAAGAGCCATACTGTGTCACTTCATCGCTCATAATGGAATCATGTGAGTTTCTGTCGATTGTGTTGTATAAATATTAATCAATTGGAAAGATATATGGGAGACGTAATTTTTTACCGAGTGAAATCACCGCCAGATCAATCATCTATTTGTCTCAGTGAACCGGTTGCATGCTCACATAGAGACCTACCGGCGAACAGGTATCCAGCGACCACCATGCACGGATGTACAGGTCACAAACGACCGCTCAGCAGATGCCTGCTCCAAATTATGGAGGATTAGAACATGGATTGGGTTGGGGCACCGACCTGCACGAAAAACTGACCGCTTCGCTTCGTCTTGCGTCGCCCCCGCTCAGGCGACCGAGTCAAACCCTAGCCCCGCCAACAGTAGGTATCCCTCCTCCTCCTCCCCACCGCTGTTGCCGGGCAAAGCCTGTGTGGTGCCACGCGCCGAGACTCGGCATCATCAACGCGGAAGATGCACCCCACTCCACCTCTTGCCTCCACCGGCCTGGCGCGGCCGCACTGGGTCGGGAAAGGGGGTCCTGTTCTAGCAGCTGCAAGCCAGTTTTATTTTGATATCTGTTCTTATTGGAAAATGTTTGTGTAATCAATGTCTTACACACACTGTGGTTAATCGTAAAAGATTGAGACCGGTTAAGCTTCCCCATCTTACTGTAGACCGTCCTAAACTTCAGTATTTTTTAGGTAAAATGAACAAAGGTTCTAAAGATCCAAGTTACCTGATTGCAGCATGCTGTGTTCTACGCCCGCGACACCATATTCTACACTTTTTATTTCTATGCTTATTATTTTGTAAACCAACTTGATAACAACTAACACGTACATGCAAAGAGCTCAATAACAGATAGAATTACACCTACATACGGTTTGGATAATAACATGCTTCAGACTAATAAGAGGAACACAAGGCAATATAGCATAAAAACACATAAGTTACACAGGGAGGTACAATCAGTCCCGTTGAAATTATTTATTTTGTCACCAGTTCCATCACCTCACCAAACAAACAAAGTTTTCTGGTATAGAATTCATACCCAGTAATAGGCCAGCACATATATTGCAATGATCGAACTTGGTGGAATCATTCCCCTTGATCAAGTCATTTGTTCAGTGCCGGGAAGACAGGAGGCCAGATCAACATAAGGGGACTGATATGAATGTTGCAAAACGGTGGATGATCATACGCCTTCTCAACCAACCTGCTTCTAAGATGAACATAAAGGACAACACCGCTTGCTACATGATCCGCAAGAATAAACGTGCCATTATCCCCAACAGCAATAGTATCCAAAAGATCTCCAACCAGAGACTCCCACTGGTCACCCACAATAGGTGTGCATAAGTCATGGATACAAAATGTGTCCACCAACTGCCAACCACATGCACCATAGTCATCGCCCGTAAGCTTATGGAGCCATATACTGACCTGAAACTCTTCGACATTGACAAGATATATACCGGAATCTGCACACGAGAGCATGAAATTGCTCCCTACCCCATCTGGGTGCTCAAGGATGAAGAAGCGTGATGTGGTTATATCTAGCCCGAGGGTGTACCTAAGGGTGATCGTCATGAAAATCTTGCCATGGCAGAGATACAACTTATTTTTCAAGCCGGGTGTGGGATACGGGAGTTCTATCTCTGTCACGGCAGTGGTAGAGACGCCCCATCCGTCGTGTCCGAGGACGTACACCTCCGGAGTGACTTTTTGCCCAACCCTAATAAGACGCACAAAGGTGATACCGTCTCGGCCCCCATCTTCGGGTAGGTAAAACCACCAAGCAAAGTAACCGCGGTCATATTGGGGCGGTGGGGTTGGCGGGAGGACCAACTCGGACTCTTCGGGGAGAAGCGGCGACATGAGGGAGCACTTGTATCCGACGGTGTCGTCGAAGAACGTCGTGATGAGGCGGCCGTTCCGGGAGTGTTGGACATAGTGGCGTCCGCGGGCGAAGGCGTTGTCACAGGAGGAGGCTGCACGGCTTGCGATAGCGGCGAGATCTGGAGGCTGTGAGAGCGGCACAAACTAAGAGGTGCCGCCGTAGCCGTAGTCGATGCAGACACCGAGGAGGCGGGGCGGATGGCGGTCGCGGAAACGCCGGAGAAAGACCGGATCCGAGGCGTGGAGGAGCCAACGCTTGGAGATGAGGGCGGAATGGACGAGGTAGTGGGGGAAGCCAAGGCAGAGGAGGATCTCATGGAGTAGGTCGTCGTTGCCAAGCAGGGCTGACACCAATGTGGCTGCGGTGGCCGCCGGAGTCCGTCCATGGCCTTCCATATTCTGGGAGATTTTACAGGGTTAGACGAGGGTTTCTTCCTTTTTATTGAGAGCACGAGGGTTTCCTTGCTACGGGAGAAGAGCAGACACAGAGAGATAAGGCCCATCAGTCGAGGAAATGTTTCCTTCATCCCAGAATTTCGTCCATCGTCCCTCCTGGGCCTCGGCCTGGACCAATTACGTCCGTCCATCGCAACGAAACATACGACAATGCCAACGGGGCCTCCTATACCCCGCTTAAAGCAGCGTCAGAAAGATACGCCGCACACTCGCATAGTCAGAGTCTTCTTCCTCCTCAGCTTTCTTTCTCCTCCCAACGACGCCCCCGCCGCCGCCGCGGGCCAGACCGCCTACCACCGCCACCCACGACCGGCGGCGCGAGCGTCGCCTTGCCGCCCCGCCCTTCCCAATCCGCTCCCCACCGCCGGTCCACCGCCGCCCCCAACCTCCCTCTAAGCCCTCCGACGGTCAACTCCGACGAGCTCTCCCGCACCCCATACCCTAAAGATCTCGTCACCGGCGAGCCTCCGCACCCCACCCCCACCCCAAACCCTAAGTTCTAGGGCTTGCTCCGCCGCCTCCACCGCGGCCAGCCGCGGCGTCGGCGTCTTCGTGGTGCGCTGGTGCTTGCTCCGCCGCCTCCACTGTGGCCAGCCGCGGTGTCGGTGGCTTCGTGGCGCCGCCGGCGTTCTCCTCCCTTCTTTCTCGATGGTAATCTTCTTCCTTGCCAGCGTTCTTCTTCCCTGACTTCCACCGCGGCGTGCTTAACGGTCCTGGCCCACCCCACACGCGTGCCTAGGGCAGGTGTGCGGCGCGAGGAGGAAGCCCCACATTGAGCGGGGTATAGGATTTCCCAATGCCAACTGCTTTCACGGACAGAGGCCATCACAGTTTGGGCATTCATTCAAAAAAAAAAGATCACGGATATTATTGTGTAGTGCATCGGCAACGGTGAGTAGACAAGTAAATGAAGTTGAGAACGGGCATTTCACGACTTGCATTGCATGCACCACAAGGGGGTACTCAGGCCTTTCACAATGGGAGTCTCTTAGCACGGTATTATAGGTAAAATGGTGATGTGGCACCCTAATTAATGATGAAAAAGAGTGGTATTGTATCTTAGCTAAGCTACAACCCTTGTCTGGTATCATAGCAAAAAATGTATGGCTAGTCCGCACGTGAGGGTATGCCAAAGGCGTACCAAATCTTTATAGAAGGAGAAGAAACAAGTTTAATACAAGATTCAACTCGCAGTTGCGAACAACTACGGTGGAAACTCCACACACACACACCTATGCCTAATCTCGCAACAGACCTCTTCTCCTCGCAGCTCTTGCTATCTCCCAAAGCTCAAACTCAGCCTTGATTCTTTCCGTCAGTTGCATAGCAGTGCATTGCTGTCCTATATTCCCAAAAACTCAAGCATTTCGTTGTTTCCACAAGGACCAGGCCACCAAGATCAGTAGATTATCAAACTTGCGCCTATCCTCCTTATGCACTCTACTCCTAGCACCCCTCCAACAATCCTCCAAAGTGCTAACCTGTCCCGATTGTCGTGGGGATGACTTCTGGGGCATGCCAAGGGCCGTGCTATCTGCCGGCCGGCGTCCCAGGAATCTCCACGGCGCTAGGATAAGAAGACCGGCTCTGCCCAAAGGGCCGGCTGCACCAGCAGCTGGCTGGCGACTCCACCGAGAAGAGCCAGAGCCGGGCGATGAAGACACGATTCCTCCAACGGCTGTTTCGCCGAAAGTGGCCTGGCCTCGACAAGATCGACAGAGGCGAAGGACGGGCATGACGCAAGCCACGTCCAGACTCCACCAACCAGAGAGCAAGAGCCTTCCCCACGAAAGGATCCGAGGCAAAAGGGAGGGCATATGCCTCCCAGATGCCGGTCCAAGGGGGAAAAGGCGCTTTATAAAGTGCAATCGTCAGACGAGGATAGAGGAGGTCTAGAAGATCACGCCGAAGATGCAGCCACGGAGGAGCCGGCAGCCGGACGGCCGGCCACCTAATCTGTAACCAGACCCCCGCCTATATAAGGGGTTCTGGACACTTAGTCTAGGGAGATCCGATCTTCTTCTTCCTCCTCTAGACCGAACAACTGGAGGAGCGTTGTAACCACTGTGAAGCTAATACGAAACAAGGCAGTAAGTAGGGGTTTTACCTCCGGCGTGGAGGGCCCTGAACCTGGGTAACCGTGGTGTCTCGTAACACAATCCCGAGCCGGACCCGACGCCGCACACCATCGAGCCTCTCCGTTAAGCCATCCCCATGGCTACTGTCTCTAAATTCCCACGACAGTTGGCGCCCACCATGGGGCAACGCGCGGCGGCGACCGGAGTCAAGTTCCGGTCGGGACCCTCATCAGCTCTCGGCGAGAAGGTCGCCTCCGGCCTTGTCTGGAGGTTTGGCACCTTCGACTGCGTCAACGACAACTTAGCCTGCTTCAAGAACGGCTTCGGCAACAGCGGCTCCTTCCTCGACGTCGGCAGCCACCGCTTCTATGTCGCCAAGCCCTTCCCGGAGGAGGTGACCGACGTCTTCGACCCTCTCAGCGACAGAGGCTCGAGCTGCAGTGAAAGCAGCGATCTTGGCGCCCTGGTTGAGGTGATGGCCCTGGGAGACGAGGAGGGCGGCGACTCACCGTGCCCCGCGCGCCCGCCGCTCGAACGCCTTCCTCCACAGGAGCAGAACGCTCTGCTCCCAGAGCAGGATGCTTCAGATGTTTCCGTGGTGGACTTGCGCGCACCACTCAACCGCGTCATGGACCCCGCCTGGGTCGCCAAGGCCCTGGAGCAGACGCGCCTCGTTCTCCTCAGCAAGGTGGCAGAGAATGAGATCGACCGGCGCCGTGCGAGCACCATGCTCAGCGAGTTCTACGATGTGCATGGAGACGCACCGGCCGAGCTTGCTCATGACCAGCGGCGCGACTTCTTCGCCATAGGCCCTGGCCAGATCCAGCGGTCGCCATCGGCAAGCCAAGGCCACGGAGGGCGCGGACGCGGTCGTGCTCTGAGGTGCAACGCCTGAGGCCGCCGCACCCAGCAAGTTGGCGGAGCTGGCAGGCCACGCCAGATCCCGGTGCCAGCGTCAGGGCTGGAGTCTCAGGCCCGCCAGCCGGCTCTACACATCCACCTGTGGCTTGACCACATTGAGACGTTCCCCATGGGATCTGCTAGCTCAAAGCGAGCGGCATCTGACCAAGGAGGCCCGGGGGCTGCCGGCAGCGGCCAGGGGCGCAAAGAGGGCAAGTACACCCTCGATGCTGCGCTTGACCAGCCATGCAAATTCCACAGCACCCCCGTCAGGGAAGCGACCCACTCCACGCGTCAGTGCTGGTTCATGAGAGAGCTTGAGCAACGCGCTCAGCAGCTCCCTAGAGTTTCGCAAGCGCAGCCGGCTAGAGGTCAGGAGGACCAGCAGTACGAGCCGGATGCCGACAAGCCGGACCAAGGTGACGATGACTTTTCGGTGGATGTTGAGCAAAGACAAAAGGAACGACCTTTGGCATGAGGCGGAGGTGAACTCCGTCATGCCTGCAGAGCCCCAGTTCATGCACTGGTCTGAGGCAGCCATCACCTGGGGGCGTGAGGACCATCCGCGACTGATGCCCAGCCCTGGAGAATATGCTCTAGTCTTGGATCCTATCATGTGCTCAGATACACACATGTGTCAGTTCTCCCGTGTGCTCATTGACGGTGGCAGCAGCATTAACCTTCTTTATCGAAGCTCTCTGGAGAAGCTGGGCATCCCGCTTGCTTAGCTGAAACCGAGCTGGCTCACCTTCCATGGCATCGTGCCTGGGCATTCGTGCACCCCTATGGGCAGGGTGCAGCTGGAGGTTCTCTTTGGGAAGAAAGGTAACAGCCGCCGCGAACCCATCTGGTTCGAGGTGGTGGACATCAGCAGTCCCTACCACGCACTGCTAGGCCGCCCAGCCCTGGCCAAGTTCATGGCGGTCCCGCATTACGCCTATCTGAAGATGGAACTCCCAGGACACAGAGGTGTGATCACAGTCTCAGGGAACTTCAAGAAATCCCTGGCCTGCGCCAAGGAGAGCTCGCAGCTGGCAGAGGCATTGGTTATTGCCGAGGAGAAGAGGCAACTCCTCCATCGCGTGGAGCTAGCCCAGCAAGACGTGCCGGTTCGCCAGTCGCCAGTGGAGCAGTTCAAGCCGGCCGATGACACCAAGAAGATCCTATTGGACGAGAGTGATCCCTCCAAGTATGTCATCATCGGCACTGGCATGTCTTCCAAATAGGAAAGCGAGCTCACCAGCTTCCTCCGTGAGAATCGGGACATCTTCGCATGGTCTCCAAAGGACATGCCAGGTGTGCCGAGGGAGCTGGCTGAGCACTCACTCAATGTCCGGCCAGATGCCAAGCCGGTCAAGCAACCGCTGTGGTGCTTTGCAGAAGAGAAAAGGAAAGCCATTGGTGAGGAGATTGCCCGGCTCCTTGCAGCCGGCTTCATCATGGAGGTATTTTACCCTGACTGGTTGGCGAACCCAGTCTTGATCCTGAAGAAGAACAACACTTGGCACATGTGTATCGACTACACCAGCCTCAACAAGGCTTGCCCCAAGGATCCCTTCGCGCTACCGCGCATCAACCAGGTGATCGATTCCACAGCCGGTTGCGACCTGCTGTCCTTCCTGGATGCCTATTCAGGCTATCACCAGATCCCGCTCTACCAGCCGGATCAAATCAAGACGTCCTTCATCACCCCATATGGAGCCTACTGCTACGTCACCATGCCTTTCGGTCTGAAGAACGCTGGAGCCACTTACCAGCGAACCATGTAGCGATGCCTGCAAGGGAAGATTGGGCGAAACGTGCACGCCTATGTGGACGACGTGGTGGTGAAGACCAAGAAGAGCGGCATGCTCCTGGACGATCTCAATAAGACCTTTGCCAACCTGCGGCGCTATCGCATGAAGCTCAACCCTGAGAAGTGCACCTTCGGCGTGCCGGCTAGACAACTCCTAGGTTATATCGTTTCCCAGCGAGGGATCGAGGCTAACCCCTCGAAGATAAAAACCATCGAGGCCCTAGAGCCGCCCACCCAGCTCCGAGATGTGCAGAAGTTTGCGGGATGTTTGGCCTCGCTCAGCCGGTTCGTCAGCCGGCTCTGGGAGAAGGCCATGCCGCTGTACCAACTGATGAAGAAGACGGACCATTTTGTTTGGTCCCAGCGCGCTGATGATTCCTTCAACGACCTCAAGCGAGCCTTGTCTACCGCGCCAATCTTGGCGGCGCCGGCTCCACGGGAGCCAATGCTGCTCTACATTGCAGCTACTCCGCGCATCATTAGCGTGGTAATCGTGGTGGAGCGCACCGAGGAAGGCAAGGAGCTGCCGGTTCAATGCCCAGTGTACTATCTGAGTGAGGTGCTCACTCTCTCCAAGCAAAACTACCCGCACTACCAGAAGGTCGTGTACGGCGTGTACATGGCAGCCAGGAAGCTGTAGCACTACTTCGAGGAGCACCCTATCATGGTGGTGAGCACCACTCCACTCTCAGAGATCATAGGGTGCAAGGACGCAACGGGCAGGGTGGCTAAATGGGCAATCGAGCTCGCCGCCTATACCATTCAGTACAAGCCCAGGACGACGATCAAGTCTCAGATCATAGAGGATTTCTTCGCTGACTGGGGAGAGCACCAGTACCTATCGCCGGCTCTAGACTCGACATACTGGCGCATGAACTTCGATGGCTCCAAGATGCTTGGGGCTTGGGAGCCACTGTCGTCCTCACCTCTCCCAAGGGAGACAAGCTGCAGTACGTGCTGCAGATGCACTTCCGCGCGTCGAACAACGTCGCTGAAGACAAAGCCCTGGTGCATGGGCTCAAGCTGGCCAAAGAGATTGGCATTCGGAGGATCCTCTGCTTCGGAGACTCCGACCTGGTGGTGCACCAGGTCTCAGGGGAATGGGACGCCAAGGACGCCAACATGGCTTCCTACCACTTCTACGTGTAGCAGCTCTGTGGATTCTTCGAGGGCTGCGAGTTTCATCACGTCCCCAGAGCAAATAACGTCGAGGCTGACTGGCTGTCCAAGATCGGCTCCACCAAGCAGGATATCCCAGCTGGGGTGTCGTTGGAGATCATCCGCAAGCCGTCCATCAAGCCCTCGCCATAGTCCGACTCCATCTACGTGTCTGGAGACCCCACCCCGACTCAGGTGCCACCACCGGACCCGAGGGCTGCCGCCTCAGGGCTGAAGGAAGCAGCCAGCCAGTCCAGCGCGGCCGGCTCGGTGAAGGACTTGGGGGCTGCCGTCTCCAGGCTGGCCCCCACAGCCGGTCAACTAGACGAGGCCGGCATGACGACAGACCCAGGGGCTGCTGATCCCTTGGTTGGCAGTGTCTTCCACATACGGGAGATACCGTCCTGGGCGGAGCCGTTCTCCAACCACCTCATCACTGGGGACTTGCCACAAGACAAAGTGGAAGCTAGGCGACTTCAACGCTGCGCGCAAGCATACACCATCATCAACAGCGAGCTGTACAAGCGCAGCGTGTCAGGCATCTTCCAGAAGTGCATTGAGCCGGAAGAAGGGATAGAGCTGCTGAGAGAGATACATCAAGGGGAGTGCGTCCATCACACATCTTCCAGAGCCTTGGTGGACAAGGCCTTCCGCCATGGATTCTACTGGCCGATGGCCCCGAAGGATGCAGAACAACTGGTGAAGCAGTGCAACGGCTGCCAGCGCTTCTCCAAGCAACGGAACACTCCAGCGGCAGCCCTCAAGACCATCCCGCTCACCTGGCCGTTCGCTGTTTGGGGCCTGGACATGGTGGGACCATTCAAGACTGCGCCTGGGGGCTTGACGCATCTGTTGGTCGCAGTGGACAAGTTCACCAAGTGGATCGAGGCCAAGCCAATCAAAAAACTTGACGGCTCGTCCACCATCAAGTTCTTCAACGAGATCATCACGAGATATGGAGTCCCCCACGGCATCATCACTGACAACGGGACAAACTTCGCAAAGGGAGTCTTCGCAGAGTACTGCGGCCAGAAGGGCATCCGGCTGGACTTAGCATCAGTGGCGCATCCTCAGTCTAATGGGCAAGTGGAGAAAGCAAATGGGCTGATCCTGGCCGGCATCAAACCAAGGTTGGTCGAGCCTCTCGAGCGTTCAGCTGGCTGTTGGGTCGAAGAGCTGCCCTCAGTACTCTAGAGCCTGCGCACTACTCCAAATCGCTTTGTCGTCTTCACACCTTTCTTCCTGGTCTATGGAGCAGAAGCGGTGCTGCCCATCGACATCGAATTCGATGCGCCCAGAGTTGTCCAGTACACGGAGAAGCAAGCAAAAGAAGCTCGTGAAGACGGCGTCGACCTCCTCGAGGAGGCACGAGAGCTGGCCTTGGCCAGATCAGCGTTCTATCAGCAGCAGCTGCGACGATACCACAGCCGGAAGATCCGTCCACTCACGTTTTGCGAAGGAGATCTCGTACTCCGGTTGGTCCAAAACACTAAAGGCATGCACAAGCTGTCTTCTCCTTGGGAGGGACCGTTCATTGTTAGCCGAGTGTCAGGCAATGGGGCATACTACCTCATCGACGCACAAGAGCCCAGGAAGAACACGGCAGATAATTCTGACAAGGAGACGGAGCGTCCCTGGAATGTCAATCTCCTAAGACCTTTCTTCTGCTAAGGCAAAAGCTTGTACCCCGAAAAACTTGTCAATGAATAAAGGATAACAGAGCGGCTAGTTACGGCCGGCTCCGAGGAAAACACTTCGTGTATGTTTTGCTTCCTACATTATTCACTTGATCGGCAGCCGGCTTCGGGCACCGAGCCACAGCCGGCTGCCCTAAAAACGATCGATTCCTTGTCAGCCGGATGAGTACTACGTGTGAAGTAGGTCTCGAGCCCAACCTCCATCCCCCGGCTCCGCGAAGCCGGATGGATACGAGCCGGCAGACCACATACGAAGGAAAGCCACAGAGAAAAACCGCAAACAATAGGAACTACTCAACTAAGCGTTGAAGGCAGTGTTCGTTAACCATGTGTCGGCTAGCTCGAGCCAGGCGCCCAACAGACCAAAGTACTACTTCTCACTCCGCGGCACGCTCCCACCCTAGGCCGGCATTCGGCTGCCGGCCCAAGGGAGACCAACCGGCACCAGGCTACCGGTTGGGGGTAGAAGGGCCAAAGGGTGGAAAGATTAAGGAAAAAGTTGAGGGAGCCAGGCTAAGGCAGGCCAGCAAGTGGCTGATGATCACGGTCTCTCGATGTTTAGGCTGAGTAGCCACGTCAAAGAGGTTTGAAGCCGAGAGCTGCCTCGCGTGACGTCGGCATCATATGCGAACGAGCTAGTTTCAAGCCAGCTGTCATTCCAGCTGCCCCAAAACTCGGGGGTTAGGGGGAAGGGGAATTGGCCCTTAGAAATGGGCCGGCTCCAATCCCTCGCCGGCTGTCCGATCAGTTGGCACTGCGACATGACTAGCAAAAGAGCGTCGAAATTGAAATCTAGCATTTGCAAAGAAATTGCTAAAGCCAGTGGGTTGGAGGTTCACTCCAGCCGAGGCAAGGGTTATGCGAAAGCTAGAGAAAAGGGGACGTGCCGGCTCCAATCTCGCCCGAGCCGGCACAGGACTTAGCTTCCGTTTCTGTCTCCTCGAGCCGGTGCTAGCTCACATCTCCCGAAGCCAGCCAGCAGAGGCACTTCTCCCTCCACGCTGAAACCGGAAGACCTCGCCAGGAACTTCCGCTTAAGTTGGGTGGCTATCTTAGCCCCTACCTTCAAGCTTGCGCAGCGACAGTTCTAGCGCGGGAGGGATCCTAACTGTGAAATCGTCACCGCGCCCCGATGGAAGCAGAGAACATTCACGGAAGAACAAGCACATAGCAAATGAAGAAAGATAAGCAAGACTTGCAGAAAATTAAAAAGTTCTTAACATCCGGCGGGCGGTTACATAATATGGGCCACGCTAAGGGCCGAGACAACAAAAGATACTCCCCCACCCTAAGCACCTGGATCTCCATCGACGAAGCCGTCGTCAAGGAAGGGGCTTTGGGGATGCTCGCCGATCACGGCCAGGGGGAGTAGGCGCGGGCGCAGCCGGAGGTGTCGACGACGCGGACGCAGAGGACGAGCGACCCGGTGCGGTGGGTCATGATGAGGGACCAGCCGCACTTCAAGTCGTAGTCGTCGAGGAACCTCGTCTAGTCGTCGGCGAGGTCGCTCTTCCCCTGCTCGTCATGGAGGATCTCGACGAGGTACATGGGCTGGCCGCCACTGCCTTCTTCCACCATGATGCTCGTCGGGGGGTTCCTCCCTATGGTGCCGACGAAACTGGCGGGGAGCGGTAGGCGCTCCTCACACCCGGCCCGCAGATGCACCACGGAGGTGGTGAATCCATGTTTCGGGGTGTAGGAGAGCCGCTGCTGCGGCAGCGAGCGCCGGGGCTTGCGCGCCTTGGCGGCAGCCGCACCGGATGAGCAGCCGACGCATGCGCCGGCGAGGCCCGGGGGAGCCGCTCCGACCGCAATCGCGGCATCGATGATGGTGTCCGCCGCCTCTAGGGGAGTCGCGGCGAGGCCGGCGATGAAGGTTGCGCCCGCGGGGGCCGCGGCGTTGGTGGCGGCCAGGGCAACCACCCCCGCAGGGGCCGCAGCGACGGCGGCGGCGGGAGCCGCCCCAGCAGACTCCGCGGCGGCTGCAGCCGCGAGCGCCGCCAAGGTCTTCTTGTTGCGGCTGCCCGGTGGGCGGCCGCGTCTGCGAGGAATCGGCGGCATCGCTGCCGGGTCTTTCGCCCTATTCCTGCTCCCGAACGGGCGGCCGTGCTTGTGCCCGCCCGGTCCGCTGGGGGCTCCGGCCCTGGCTTCGCTAAGGGCTCCGGTCGACGACATTGAGGCAAAGGGGAGAAGTCGGAGATGCCGAGGGAACCGCTCGAGGAAGAGTGAAGGCGCTCGTGAGTGGGGAAAAACCCTCGAGAGCTCCGAGACTTTAAAGGATGGCGAGGCATGGAAAGTCGAGTCGGTTTAATGCGAGTAAATCAAACGCGTGGCGTTTCGATGGGACGCATCACTGACGTAAGCCTCATCTCGCCACATGAAGTTCTCTGGAATCATTACGGAGACCGAAGAGTCCAAATGACAAGACAGGACACTGCAGCACTGCGCTGGCCGCAGCTTCGGATTGGAACCCAAAGCGACACAAGTTCCAAGGGGCCGCGCACCGGCTAGCGGCCGCATGGCAGACGCCAGCCGGATCGGTTTTGGAGCCGGGACGTCCTGAGACGGCTGATGGTGCGCCGCGAGGCCAGACCTCAAGACTAACAACTTCCAAGCCGGACGAAGAATCCTGGGACTTCGACGGAAGGGAGCTAACTTCGGCGAGGATTAGAACCTGCCGAAGCCCCATGCAAACCCATGAGACTTCGCCAGTTTCGGGGTCTAGTGTCGTGGGGATGACTTCTGGGCATGCCAAGGGCCGTGCTATCTGCCGACCGGCATCCCAGGAATCTCCACGGCGCTAGGATAAGAAGATCGGCTCTGCCCAAAGGGCCGGCTACGCCAGCAGCCGGCTGGCGACTCCACCGAGAAGAGCCAGAGCCGGGCGATGAAGACAAGATTCCTCCAACGGCTATTTCGCCGAAAGTGGCCTGGCCCCGACAAGATCGACAGAGGCGAAGGACGGGCATGACGCAAGCCACGTCCAGACTCCACCAACCAGAGAGCAAGAGCCTTCCCCACGAAAGGATCCGAGGCAAAAGGGAGGGCATATGCCTCCCAGATGCCGGTCCAAGGGGTAAAAGGCGCTTTATAAAGTGCAATCGTCAGACGAGGACAGAGGAGGGCCAAAAGATCACGCCGAAGATGCAGCCACGGGGGAGCCGGCAGCCGGACGGCCGGCCACCTAATCTGTAACTAGACCCCCGCCTATATAAGGGGGTCTGGACCCTTAGTCTAGAGAGATACGATCTTCTTCTTCCTTCTCTAGACCGAACAGCTGGAGGAGCGTTGTAACCACTGTGAAGCTAATACGAAACAAGGCAGGAAATAGGGGTTTTACCTCCGGCGTGGAGGGCCCTGAAACTGGGTAACCGTGGTGTCTCGTAACACAATCCCGAGGCGGACCCGACGCCGCACACCATCGAGCCCCTCCGTTAAGCCATCCCCATGGCTACTGTCTCTAAATTCCCATGACACTGATTCTTGCAAAGTTAGGCCAACGCTCCTCAAGCAACCGAACCACACCTGTCTAGCGTAAGGACATTGCGCTAGGATATGGTTGATATTGTCCCTCTCCTGCAAGCAGGTGTAGCATGGATCAACGGCATCCTGAAGACCATGCCAAAATATCCTCTCTGAAGTCCAGTGTCTGTCCTTCACTGCAAGCCATCCAAAAATCTTGCATTTCAAAGGCGCAAACGACCTCCAAATCGGCTTATCCATGTGAAACTCAATCTGCCCTAGATAGAGCCTCTTATAAGTATCATGGGCATTGTTCTTTCCATTCCAACAAAAAGTGTCAGGTTCCTGGGTGTTTCTCTGAACTCTATCAATCTCCTCCCAAAGCACGATGCATTGAGTGCAGGCCTCCAAAGTCATCTCTCCAGTAATGTCCCGAATCCAAAGGTTCTGAATTAAGGCGTCCCCAACTTTCCTATTATTCTTCCTCCTAGTTGGAACCAGGGCAGTCACCTCCGGAGCGATCTCGCTTGCTATTCTACCGTGAATCCATCTATCCTTCCAGAAAAGAATGGTCTTGCCATCACCAACAGTTGGCTTGGCAAAGGTCTGGAACAGTCTGCTCGCTTGATCAGAGATCATCTGCAAACCTTGCCAGGGTCTAGTCGGGTCCGTGCATCGAAGCCACTCCCAGCACGCACGCAAGGCGAGCCCTTGCAGCTTTAGATTCTTGATGCCCATCCCCCCGTAGCGAGTTGGCTTGCTGATAACGTCCCAGGCCACTAAGCACTTCCCTCCAGTTGATCTCTTTTTCCTTGCCCAAAAGAAGCCCTTGAGGGTTTTGGCTACTTCCTCAAGTAACCAATCCGGAGGCCCAACCACTAAAATCTGATGTATTGGCTGTGCTGATATGACAGACTTGATCAGAATCAGACGACTAGCTCTGGCGATCATGCCCCACTGCCAAGGAGGGAGGAAGTGTGTGACACCATCAAGCCAAGACTGCCACTCCGATCTTGTCAAGGGGCGCAGGGCCAGCGGGAGCCCCAGATATTTGATTAAGAATTTGGCAATGTTACAACCCAAACACTCTTTCACTCTCTCCTCCAATTCCTTGCTACCTCTTATTAATGTGGCTGTGGTCTTGGAGTAGTTAACCTTCAGACCTGAGGCGACCCCAAAAATCCTCAGAATTTCCTTTGTCGCGAGCAACTCGTTTACCTCTGGCCTAATGAAGAGGACGACATCGTCAGTGAAAATTGAGATTCGCTGCAAGGGCTTGATTCCAGCGAGGCTTTTCAAGATCTGATCTTCCGCGGCCTTCACCGTTAAGAGTGTGAGCACCTCCATCCCTGCTAGAAAAAGCATCGGAGACGTGGGATCTCCCTGCCTGAGACCTCTCGCGTGTTGAATTCTAGCACCCGGCACGCCATTTACAGTGACCTTGGTGTTCGCCGTGTATAACAACAAGGACAACCACTTAAGGAAAAGCTCTCCAAACCCCATAAGATGCAGCGCCTCGAAGAGGAAAGACCAGGAAATCGAATCGAAGGCTCTGGATAGATCAAGTTTTAGCAACACACCTGGGCATCTCTTCTGATTAATTCTCCATGCCACTTGTCTGGCTAATATGAAGTTATCGTGCAAACACCTTCCTTTTACAAACGCTGATTGATTTCGGCTAATTATATCTCCTAATCTCCTCCTCAAGCAATTTGCTAACACTTTGGAGAAAAGTTTCGAGAAGCTGTGCACAAGACTCGGCAAGTCTTGATAGCGAGAGGACCGTATCTGATGTGCGGTTGCTGGAGCCACCTGGCATGCCTTGCACGCCAAGATCTCGTGTCAACATCCCTGATCTGTTCGAGCGCTCCGACACGACACCTTCCCAGGATCTCGTAGAGAGCAGGCCAACCAAGGAGGCTTTGGACCTGGGGAGAATAAAGGCCTTCTGCGCGCGCATTCTGAAGACTCTGGTGCCGCCCCTCCTGCTGGAGATTGAGAGATCGACCTCCCTGAGTCTGGAGACAGCGACCATCACCCCAAGAAGAGTGACTAGAAGCTCTGCATCCGCAATGGTGAGAGGGAGAGACAAGCCGCTGAAGAAAGCCTCTGTCGCAGAGGCAGTGCTGCTGAAGACTCTGGGTATCACTCCAGCAGAGCTCTCGATTACTGATGAGGATCTGCTTACTTTCCGCCAGCTCTTTGATTCTCCTCTGAGAGAATAGCATCTTCGGGTAATAGCGTCGATCTTTGGGAAGATGATGCCGACTGACCTGGGACAGGAGCAGATGCGCCAGGTGGAGGTGATCGCACACTGATTGTGTGCGTAGGAGGAGTTTTTATCCAATCTCCAATGGAAATAAACCCTGAGGTGCTCAACTGGAACGTTCGTGGCTTGAACGATCCGGCTAAGAGAAATGCTGTAAGAGAGTTTCTGGCCTCAATAAGCATTAACATTGTGTGTCACCAGGAGACAAAACTTGATGTAATTGATGACTTTGTAATAATGCAATGCCTTGGTCCATCCTTTGACGGTTATGTTTATCTCCCGGCTGATGAGACCTCAGCGATTGAGATAGCGCATGTGAGTTTTGATTCCTATGCTATTACAGTAGAAGTTAAGTCTAAGAACAATAACAGGTGGTGGATCACGATGGTTTATGGACCGCAATCGAGGGAAGATAAGATGGTTTTCCTGACGGAACTCTCTGAGAGGCGTTCGCTTTGTCCTGGCCCATGGATGGTTCTGGGGGATTTCAACATGATTCTTTTCGCCTCTGAGAAGAACAACGATAATCTAGACAGAGCAATGGTGGCCAGGTTCCATCGTTTTGTCCAGGAACTCGAGCTTAAAGACCTCTATATGCATGGAAGAGTTTTTACCTGGAGCAGCGAGAGGGAAGTTCCTACCCTGACGAGAATTGATCGGGTGTTGGTCTCAGTGGACTGGGATTTGCAAAACCCAGATGCTTTACTTTAGGCTCTGTCCTCTTCCGCTTTAGATCATGCGACGCTCCACCTTTCCCTGAGCGCGTCCTTCCAACCAAAGCGGTAGTTCCGTTTTGAGATGTTCTGGTTAAAGCTGGATGGTTTTGATGAGGCAGTCAAGGAGGCGTGGACGTGCGAGCAGACAATCATTGATCCTTTCAGACGCCTCGATGCATTGTTCAGAAACGCTGCTGAATACCTCCAAGCGTGGGGTTAGAGGAAGACTGGCAATGTTAAGCTTCAGATAGCAATAGCCAACATGGTAATCTTCAGATTCGATGCTGCCCAGGATCATCGAGTTCTATCCCCAGGAGAGACTTGGCTGAGGCGCACCTTGAAACACGCGGTGCTAGGATTGGCCTTCTTGGAGTGCACAATCGCGAGACAGAGATCGAGAATTTGCTGGCTGCAGGATGGAGATGCAAACACCAAACTTTTCCATGCCATCGCAAATGGCGCAAGAACAAGAACTTTATCCCTTCTATGAGAGTTGGCGATGAAATCATAACTGATCAGGATCGAAAAGTGGAGGTTTTCACAGAAGCATATACAGAGCTCCTGGGAAGATTCGCAACAGAGATCATGGAATTAATCTTGACGCCTTGAACATTCAGGCTGTGGACCTGCAGGACTTGGAACACGCTTTCACTGAGGAGGAAATATGGCAAGTAGTCAAGGAGATGCCGGCAGACCGAGCCCCTAGGCCAGATGGCTTTATTGGTGCCTTCTACCAAAGAGCTTGGCCGGTGATCAAGGGAGATATCATGCGAGGTCTCCTAAAGCTAGGAGTAGGAGATGACAGAGGGTTTGCGCGCCTAAACAGAGCAATTATCACGCTGATCCCAAAGAAAATGGGTGCTGCCAAGATTGGGGACTATAGGCCTATAAGTCATGTATGGCTAGTCCAATCACACATACATGCATGTAACCAAAATCAATTATTGTAGATATAACACTTAAGAGACAATGCATTGTGATAGTTGTCTCTTAAAATAAACCATTACCTAGAATATCGCGCTAAGATACAATGCATTGTGAAAGGCCTCAAAGCCGACCCTGAAGGTAGGCAGACAGGGCGGCCGCCCCAGGCCCCCAAAATCGAGGAACTAGCTACAGTGGAGGATGCGAGGAACTGCTTCACTGATGCGGTACGGTGATGATAATGAAAAGCACCGTCCAGTTGGGAACCCCAAGAGGAAGGTATGATGAATATAGCAGCAAGGTTTTCCCTCAGTAAGAAACCAAGGTATGTCGATCAGGAGAGGAAGGAGCAAAACAACTGAAGGTGATGCTTGCTAGTCTAGTGACACTCCAACAAGGGCGCCGTTAACGATCGATAACGAGTTAGCGCGTCTTCAACTAGTAGCAACGTGGACCCTGCACACAACACAACCAAATACTTTCTTCCCAACTTACGATGAGGTTGTCAATCTCACCGGTTTGCTATAAACAAAGGAATGAGCATATCGAGTGGAAAATAGTAATAGTATGCGAGTAAAGTAAACATGTGATAGCAATATAAAGGAAATAGGGCCGGGGTTCACAGTTCACTAGTGGTGTCTCTCCATAAGATAAAATAACACATGCTGGGTAAACAAATTACAGTTGGGCAATTGATAGAATAAAGACAACGTGATATGTCAAGAGGATCACTATGAGATTTACTCTGGGCATTACAACAAGATACATAGACCGCCATCCAACTGCATCTATGACTAATAATCCACTTGTGGCGAATCAATCCGAGAACTCCACAAGTATTAAGTTGCGAACAACAGATAACTGCATTAAGCAAAGTGTGTAATGTAAACAAAGCATATGCCCTCAAGCATATGAATGTTGTTTTCCCCCTAGTAGCAACAGCACATCTACAACCTTAGAGGTTTCTGTCACTCCCCCAGATTAAATAGAGGAATGAACCCACTATCGAGCATAAATACCCCCTCTTGGAGTCACTAGCAACTACTCGGCCAAGATAGCTACTAACAACGAAGAGCATGCAAGATCATAAACAACATAGAGATAACTTAAGATAAAATTCAGTACTTCAACTCAATCATAACACCAATATTCATCGAATCCCAACAAACACAACATGTAGAATTACATAACGGTGATCTCGATCATGTAAGGCAGCTCATGAGATCTAAACATGAAGCACATGGTGGAGAAGACAACCAACTAGCTACTGCTATGGACCCATAGTCCAAGGTAGACTACTCACTCATTGCGCCGGAGGCAAGCATGGCGATGAAGAAGACCTCCGGTGGCGATTCCCCTCTCCGGCAGGGTGCCGGGAAGACCTTCTAGACCCTCCTGATCTCGGGTCGATGACGGCGGCGCATCGCGATGTGTTTCTGGAAAAGTGATCGGGTCTTTAGGTTTTTCCCGTCGGGGGGTCTTTATAGGCGAAGGGGCGGCGTCAGAGGTGGACCAGGGTGGCCTCACCACCAGGGGGCGCGGGCCAGCCCTAGGCCGCACCGCCCTGTGGTGTGGGCGCCCTGTGGCCCCTCTCCGTCTCCTCTTCAGTCTTCTGGAAGCTCCGTTAAATATCCGGACTTCTGGCTTTTGTTTCGTCCAATTCCAAGAATATTTCCTATGTAACTTTTCTAAAACACAAAAACAGCAGAAAATAGGGAACTGGCACTGTGGCATCTCGTTAATAGGTTAGTTCCGGAAAATGCATAAAAATGCCACAAAGTGTAATGAAACACTAAGCAAATGGTGTAAAAACAAGCATGGAGCATCAAAAATTATGGATACATTGGAGACGTATCAGCATCCCCAAGCTTAACTCCTGCTCGTCCTCGAGTAGGTAAGTGATAACAAAAGAAATAATTTTGAGGTGACATGCACCTACACAATCTTGATCATATATGTAAGCATTGTGCGCTGGGATCAAAGGAACTTAAAACATGGGCATGAAAGATATAATCTTGATAGAAGAAACTTAGCAACCATGTTATAACATGAAAAAGAACACAAACAAAAGATCATGAAAATGAAACAATGAAAGTCAAACGTGTGTTCAAATCATATGGAAAAACATACAAATGGTTTTCAGCTTGTCCTTCATAAGAGAGCAAAACATAAATGCATAGGACACTTTCAAGTTTAAGAGGGCGACTAGATACAAATAATTTAAGAACAAGTGAAACCAACATCATGAATCAATCAATTAAAACTTTGGGACAATGCACATTATACTCAAAATGACAACTATGCTCTCTTAGACGGTGCATAAAGGTAGAAGGTGGTGACTCAACATAAAAGTAAAAGAAAGGCCCTTCGCGGAGGGAAGCAGTGATTGCAAGTTTTATAAACCTTCAAAAATTATGGTACTTACCGGCTTTCAGCTCTCATTGCCCCCATCATAGGCATCTTGAATGGTTAGAGTTAATGCGAAAACACTTATGGTGCATATGCTTGACAAATCATAAGTTGAAAACCTCGTGTCCCGTGAAGTACGAATACCCAAACCTCATGCTACTCGACTTAGAGTCCCAAGCAAGCTCTTGTCATTGTAAATATATGTGTATCATCGAGAACCGCCAACGGGGTACCTCCTACCCGATGACATGGAACAATCCCACATCAAAATGACAAGACAAATAGACAATGAACACCTCGACATCTCTTTTATTTACCATTGGTATAGCTTTTTATTTTGAGATGTGTCGTCGAATGTCCACTATGGGCACGCTGTAAATGTCCACCATGAATGATGCATGGCTTAGATTAGCGGCCCAGGCATTTCCCTAACACATATAAGAACTCCATGATCCCGCAAGATTCCCAACTTATTTCACATCATGAGTATCCATAAACAAAAGATCACGATATCAACTCAAATGAAAGATAGTGCAATGTTGAAAGCTTGCCCCATGACGGCATGGCTGGGCTAATCTCCAACTTACAACTTGCAAGCATAACAACTCAACATAAGAGAACCACAATGTCAAAAATTTAAAATGAGAAAAGTGAAGTGTGCCATCAGGTTCGTGAGAGCTTTACTGACCAATTTTCGCATAACACCAAAAAGAGTTTAATTTGAAGGATAGATAAAAGCAAGTCAAAGTACTTTGGAATAGCAAATTGCTAATAGGTATATATGGTGGACACTTTGGAACAACTTGGTTTTTAGGAGTTGGATGCACGAGTAGAGCTCATACTCAGTACAAAATGAGGGCTAGCAAAAGACTGGGAGCGACCAACTAAGAGAGCAATAACGGACATAATCATGCAAAGCGACAAAGCGACATCAAAAGAAGCATAAGATGGCATCAAAAGTCAAAAACTAAATGATCATAGAGGCAATGGCGACTTTGTATGAGTCTAACATGTGTGAGCATGCACCAAGTCAACCCAAATAAAGCATCAAGGAGAAAACCAAAAAAATGCTTCCAAATAATTAAAACAACGCATGATTTTTTTCAAAGGCTCATTAAGCAATCTCAGTTATTTGAGACAAGTCATGCTACAGAAAAACCACTAAGCATGCTATCAAAAATACATCAAGCACGACATGCAAAAGCCTAGGCCGCAGTCTACACAAGCTCCTTCTTGTACCACTTTTTTGCATAAAGCTTTTTCTCTTTTCCAACACCATCCGAACTTTTTATAAACACCTCTTTTGATGAAAACCAATATGGACCAGAGGCAAAAATACACCTTGATGAAAATATATAACAATATCTGAACACAAATCAATGCGAAAATTGAAAGCAAAACGCAGTTCTAGAAAAAGAGAACACTCGTTCAAGTGATAAGAATGAAAAACGGAGTGTTCTTGGCAAATGAAAAGCAAGGCAACTTCTCCAAAAGAAATTTGTTGGGGTCCAACCATTTATTGAAGAAAACAAAACAAAACTAAACTGAAAACTAAAACAACTGATGCTCCAAGAAAAACGCATAATGCATGAAGCAATAAAAATATAGTGCGTTGAAAGGTGACCTGATTTTAGCCGATGAAGAAGGGGTGCCTCGGGGGCATCCCCAAGCTTTGACACTTGTACTTCTTGGATATTTCTTGGGGTAACATGGGCATCCCCAAGCTTTAGCTTTTGTCCATTCCTCAACTCATCTCATCATTCTCCAATCCCTACACATGAAAACTTCCTTCATACAAAACTAAACACAAATCTATTAGCAACATTAGTGTAAGCATAACATAGAATCAACCCTTTTTGCTTCAGGTTTCAACTCAAAACCACCACATATAAAGTATATACTACTGTATCAACTTCCCCAGAAGTTCTGTGATCAAAAGAACTCAAAAAGAAAGCGATAAAGCGGCAAACACCAATATTGGCAGAAATCTGTCAAAACAGAATAGCTGACAAAGGTCGAATTTTTAGAGGGTTCTCTGTTGCTCAAATCAAAAAGTGTTCAACTAATGAAAGTTTGGATATAACCTGGGGCATATGCACAAGAAATCGCAGGTCCAAAAGATATACAGAGAATTTTCACAAATGTTTACGGTGCAGCACCGAAAACTGTTTCAGGACAGCAACATCCCCAAATCTTACCTCGCTCAAATTAGAGGCTTCACTTGGCACAAAAACGAAATAAAAAGGATAAGGAGAGGTCATTACAGTAGTAATAACTTCCAAGACTCAAATAAAAGAAAAAGAACTGAATGTAAAAACATTGGGTTATCTCCCAAGAGTGCATTTCTTTAACGCCTTTGAGCTAGGCGCAGAAAGTGTGAATCAAGTAATATCAAAAGAAGCATTAAGATCCACTATAGGAGTCTTTTCAATAATGAATTGAATTGTGTCCAAATGAGTTTTTGAAGATCCTTTATGATCACGCTTTGGTACACTACTTTCATCAAAAGGATTTTTAGGACAAATCCAACTAGAATTCTTTTCCCAAGCATCATGAATTCCTCCAAGTTTACAAGGTATTGGCACTCTAAAATCTTCATTGGGTGTACCAACAACCTCTAGAGGCGAGCCAAGCTTATTAAATTTCTTAAAAACTTCCCTAGCCTCAATGGCAACATCTCTAAATTCTATGCGCAAAGATTCCAAGATAAAAGCTTTCTTTTCGGGATCCTCAATATCATGAAGCTTAAGAAACATGTATTGCATAAAAGGATTAAGGCTAGCAAACCTAGCTTCTAACATGTGAACTAAATAAGCAGAAGCAACTTCATAACTAGGAGCAAGCTCAGCCAAAGATTTTTCCTCAACATCTTTATGCATACTAATATGATTAAAGAACTCCTCGATATTACTTTTTCCAATAATTGAACCACTACCTACTGAAAGGTCCTCCAAAATGTGCTTAGGGAACAACATAATAAACTAAACGCAATAAAGTAACAACTATAAAGGATACTATTTTTTTTGTATTTTTGATAAAACGGTGCAAGTAAAAATAAAGTAAAGCAAAACTTAAAACAAAGTAAAGGATGTGCGTGCGAAACTCCCCTTGTAGAAGTCTTCTTTTTCCTCCCCGGCAACGGCGCCAGAAAATAGCTTGCTGGCGCGTAGTTGACGTGGGAGCTTCTTCTTCTTCACTCCCCGGCAACGGTGCCAGAAAAGAGCTTCATGCGGTACGGTGATGATAACGAAAAGCACCGTCCAGTTGGGAACCCCAAGAGGAAGGTATGATGAATGTAGCTGCAAGGTTTTCCCTCAGTAAGAAACCAAGGTATGTCGATCAGGAGAGGAAGGAGCAAAACGACTAAAGGTGATGCTTGCTAGTCTAGTGACACTCCAACAAGGGCGCCGTTAACGATCGATAACGAGTTAGCGCGTGTTCAACTAGTAGCAACGTGGAACCTGCACACAACACAACCAAATACTTTGTTCCCAACTTATGATGAGGTTGTCAATCTCACCGGTTTGCTGTAAACAAAGGAATGAGCGTATCGAGTGGAAAATAGTAATAGTATGCGAGTAAAGTAAACAGTGCGAGTAAAGTAAACAGGTGATAGCAATATAAAGGAAATAGGACCGGGGTCCACAGTTCACTAGTGGTGTCTCTCCATAAGATAAAATAACACATGCTGGGTAAACAAATTACAGTTGGGCAATTGATAGAATAAAGACAACGTGATATGTCAAGAGGATCACTATGAGATTTACTCTGGGCATTACAACAAGATACATAGACCGCCATCCAACTGCATCTATGACTAATAATCCACTTGTGGCGAATCAATCCGAGAACTCCACAAGTATTAAGTTGCGAACAACAGATAACTGCATTAAGCAAAGTGTGTAATGTAAACAAAGCATATGCCCTCGAGCATATGAATGTTGTTTTCCCCCTAGTAGCAACAGCACATCTACAACCTTAGAGGTTTTTGTCACTCCCCCAGATTAAATAGAGGCATGAACCCACTATCGAGCATAAATACCCCCTCTTGAAGTCACTAGCAACTACTCGGCCAAGATAGCTACTAACAACGGAGAGCATGCAAGATCATAAACAACATAGAGATAACTTAAGATAAAATTCAGTACTTCAACTCAATCATAACACCAATATTCATCGGATCCCAACAAACACAACATGTAGAATTACATAACGGTGATCTCGATCATGTAAGGCAGCTCACGAGATCTAAACATGAAGCACATGGTGGAGAAGACAACCAACTAGCTACTGCTATGGACCCATAGTCCAAGGTAGACTACTCACTCATCGCGCCGGAGGAAAGCATGGCGATGAAGAAGACCTCCGGTGGCGATTCCCCTCTCCAGCAGGGTGCCGGGAAGAGCTTCTGGACCCTCCTGATCTCGGGTCGACGACGGCGGCAGATCGCGATGTGTTTCTGGAAAAGTGATCGGGTCTTTAGGTTTTTCCCGTCGGGGGGTCTTTATAGGCGAAGGGGCGGCGTCAGAGGTGGACCAGGGTGGCCTCACCACCAGGGGGCGCGGGCCAGCCCTAGGCCGCGCCGCCCTGTGGTGTGGGCGCCATGTGGCCCCTCTCCGTCTCCTCTTTGGTCTTCTAGAAGCTCTGTTAAATATCCAGACTTTTGTTTCGTCCAATTCCGAGAATATTTCCTGTGTAACTTTTCGAAAACACAAAAACAACAAAAAACAGGAAACTGGCACTGTAGCATCTCGTTAATAGGTTAGTTCCAGAAAATGCATAAAAATGCCACGAAGTGTAACGAAACACTAAGCAAATGGTGTAAAAACAAGCATGGAGCATCAAAAATTATGGATACGTTGGAGACGTATCATTCACCGCGCCATTAATTAGACTGAGGTGAGAGCTTTCTCGCTTATGAATTACGATGGAGAGTTGACGACCACGAAGAGTTATCCTGCGCATGGGCCGTTTTTCCTTCGGTTGGGCTTCTATTAATTAGGTAGCGTGGGTACTACAGGAGTTGACAAAGGTGCCGACGGCCTGCACCTACACCGACGGCCAAAGGTCGGTGCCGTCGGCATAGGGGGGCTCCAGGCCACGCAACTAAGAAGGCCGTCGGCGTATGAAAACCCTAGGTGTAGACCAAGATACGCTGACGGCCACCCTCGGCGTATCTCGGCCGTCGGCGTATGTGGGGGACATGTGGCCCTGTAGGATAAGGGCGTACCGGCGCTGTCACGGCATCACATGTCCACCGAGGGTGGCTGTCGGCGTGTCTTGGCCATCGGCGTATGTGGAGGCTACGCCAAGGGTGGCCGTCAGTGTATCTCGGCCGTCGGTGTATAGCCTCTGAAAATTTAAAATTACTATCTTCATTATATTTGTAGTTATTTATTTATTACTATCAATAATTTAAACACGGTTATATTTTTATCAATTTACAAATTCAAACCCTCCGAATAGCAGTCTCCACACGTCCGCATGAAATGACGTTGCGAATCTTGTCTCTCACACCTAGAGGTCAACAAATAGTGTAAGTGTTATCGCATGCATGTGTGTGAATTTATGTCTCACATATTTTGGAGAAGTTGTTCAAAGATGCCATTCTTTTCCGATGCTAGAGTGCGGTAGTGTCGAAATCCTGCCCCGTGCGCGCCCAGATCGCCGGAGCTAGCGTTTCGCCGGATAAAGACCACCGGAGCATCGGAACCCGGTGAAAACTTGCATGCATGTGTCCCTAACATATGTGTATATGTGTGATAGAAGGTTGGTACATGCAATATATATAGGTCCCGGGCATGGCCTTCTTCACAGACATGGGTTGTTAACACTTGCTGAAATCCAGGATCTGTACGTGGAAACTCCCGCTACGGGTCTACCAGAGCCTATTTCATGGTAAAGTGGGCTCAACCTTTGCTTTCCATGTATATATGTCCTAAACAAACAAAAATAAAGCAAAAGATCCATCGGTGAGCCCTCGTATGGAGAAAGCTATAGGGGTAGATCTTCGAACCCCTTCGGTCTAGGGTTTCGTCGGATGAAGACCACCGGAGCATCATCCACCCTAGAAAACTTGCATGCATGTGTCCCTAACATATGTGTATAGGTGTGACCCAAGGTTGGTACATGCAATATATATAGGTCCCGAGCATGGCCTTCTTCAGAGAAATGGGCTGTTAACACTTGGTGAAATCCAGGATCCGTACGTGGAAACACCTGCTACGGGTCTATCGGAGCCTATTTCATGGTAAAGTGGGCCCAACCTTTGCTTCCATGTATATATGTTCTAAAAAAACCAAAATAAAGCAAAAGAACCATCAGCGAGGCCTTGTACGGAGAAAGCTATAGGGGTAGATCTTCGGACCCTCCCCGGTCTAGGGTTTCGTCGAATAAAGACCACTGGAGCATCGTCCACCCTAGGAAACTTGCATACATGTGTCCCTAACATATGTGTATAGGTGTGACCCAAGGTTGGTACATGCAATATATATAGGTCCCTAGCATGGCCTTCTTCAGAGACATGGGCTGTTAACACTTGGTGAAATCCAGGATCTGTACGTGGAAACTCCCGCTACGGGTCTATCGGAGCCTATTTCATGATAAAGTGGGCCCAACCTTTGCTTTCCATGTATATATGTCCTAAACAAACCAAAATAAAGCAAAAGATCCATCGGTGAGGCCTCGTATGGAGAAAGCTACAAGGGTAGATCTCTGGACCCACCCGATCAAGGGTTTCGCCAAATAAAGACCACCGGAGCATCGTCCACCCTAGAAAACTTTCATGCATGTGTCCCTAACATATGTGTATAGGTGTGACCCAAGGTTGGTACATGCAATATATATAGGTCCCGGGCATGGCCTTCTTCAGAGACATGGGCTGTTAACACTTGGTGAAATCTAGGATGTGTACGTGGAAACTCCCGCTACGGGTCTATCGGAGCCTATTTCATAGTAAAGTAGGCCCAACCTTTGCTTTCCATGTATATATGTTCTAAACAAACCAAAATAAAGCAAAAGATCCATCGGTGAGGCCTCGTATGGAGAAAGCTATAGGGGTAGATCTCCAGACCCCCTCCTGGTCTAGGGTTTCGTCGGATAAAGACCACCGGAGCATCGTCCACCCTAGGAAGCTTGCATGCATGTGTCCCTAACATATGTGTATAGGTGTGACCCAAGGTTGGTACATGCAATATATATAGGTCCCGAGCATGGCCTTTTTCACAGACATGGGCTGTTAACACTTGGTGAAATCCAGGATCTGTACGTGGAAACTCCCGCTACGGGTCTATCGGAGCCTATTTCATGATAAAGTGGGCCCAACCTTTGCTTTCCATGTATATATGTCCTAAACAAACCAAAATAAAGCAAAAGATCCATCGGTGAGGCCTCGTACGGAGAAAGCTACAAGGGTAGATCTCCGGACCCACCCGATCAAGGGTTTCGCCAAATAAAGACCACCGGAGCATCGTCCACCCTAGAAAACTTTCATGCATGTGTCCCTAACATATGTGTATAGGTGTGACCCAAGGTTGGTACATGCAATATATATAGGTCCCGGGCATGGCCTTCTTCAGAGACATGGGCTGTTAACACTTGGTGAAATCTAGGATGTGTACGTGGAAACTCCCGCTACGGGTCTATCGGAGCCTATTTCATAGTAAAGTAGGCCCAACCTTTGCTTTCCATGTATATATGTTCTAAACAAACCAAAATAAAGCAAAAGATCCATCGGTGAGGCCTCGTATGGAGAAAGCTATAGGGGTAGATCTCCAGACCCCCCTCCTGGTCTAGGGTTTCGTCGGATAAAGACCACCGGAGCATCGTCCACCCTAGGAAGCTTGCATGCATGTGTCCCTAACATATGTGTATAGGTGTGACCCAAGGTTGGTACATGCAATATATATAGGTCCCGCGCATGGCCTTCTTCACAGACATGGGCTGTTAACACTTGGTGAAATCCAGGATCTGTACGTGGAAACTCCCGCTACGGGTCTACGGGAGCCTATTTTATGGTAAAGTGGGCCCAACCTTTGCTTTCCATGTATATATGTTCTAAACAAACGGAAATAAAGCAAAAGGTCTATCGGTGAGGCCTCGTACGGAGAAAGCTATAGGGGTAGATCTCTGGACCCCCCTGATGTCTACGCACGCGTCTGTTCTTGTAGACAGTGTTGGGCCTCCAAGTGCAGAGGTTGGTAGAGCAGCAGCAAGTTTCCCTTAATTGGATCACCCAAGGTTTATCGAACTCAGGGAGGAGGAGGTCAAAGCTATCCCTCTCAAGCAACCCTGCAATTACGATACATAAAGTCTCTTGTGTCCCCAACACACCCAATACACTTGTCAGATGTATAGGTGCACTAGTTCGGCGAAGAGATAGTGAAATACAAGTAGTAGTGATGATTATGAGTAGTAAATATAATCTGAAATAAATATCGCTGCGAGCAAACATGTAACAAAACAGAAAGTAAACGGTATTCAATGCTTGGAAACAAGGCCTAGGGATCATACTTTCACTAGTGGACACACTCCCAACAAATATAACATAATTGAACCAATAGATACTATCATCCATATGCAACTCAAAACAATTCTCCAATGGAAAACGAACACTAATCATGCGTAGGGCTACAAAGCACTCCTCAAAGTCCATATTTCCCCAAACTAGATTGTCCCACACTATCACCATGAACGCACTAGATGGTTCCAACAAACACCAACAATTCATAGAGACATTAACCAAAAAGATACACATGATGCGCACACTAGTCACCTTCACACCATGATACAAGGTATCTCCGGAGATTACAATAATAAAGCACGGGAGTAGCATAATATCTGAATAATAGCATCTACCAATTCAACTAGATACAAAGTTCACGATCACATAAAGATCACATCATGGGAGAGAGAGGTGAACCACATAGCTACCGGTAGAGCCCTCAGCCCCGGGGGAGAACTACTCCCTCCTCATCATAGGAGACAACAAGGTTGATGGAGATGGCGGTGAGGTCGATGGAGATGGCGGAGACGGCGATGGCGACCGATGGAGATGGCTCCGGGGGCACTTCCCCGTCCCGGCAGGGTGTCGGAACAGAGACTTCTGTCCCCCAAAATTTGTCTTCGACGGCGGCGGAGCTGCGGAACTCTTTCTCGAAAATTGCCGATTATTCTAGGGTTTTCCATCGGGAGGCTTCTTATAGGCGAAGGGGCGTCATCAGGAGTGGACCAGGGGCTCCTCACAATAGGTGGGTGCGTCCAGGGCCTGGGCCGCGCCCCCTCATTGTGTGGCCAGCCTCTGGCCCCTCTCCGGCTCCCGTTTGGTCCTCGTCCTTCATCCGGGCAAAATAGGAGTTTCCGAACTTGTTTCGTCCAATTCTGAGAATATTTCCTATGTAGCTTTTCTGAAACACAAAAACAGCAGAAAACAGGGAACTGGCACTGTGGCATCTTGTCAATAGGTTAGTTCCAGAAATCGCATGAAAACGCCATGAAGTGTAACGAAACACAAGGCAAATGGTGTAAAAACAAGCATGGAGCATCAAAAATTATAGATACGTTTGAGACGTATCAAGCATCCCCAAGCTTAACTCCTGCTCGTCCTCGAGTAGGTAAGTGATAACAAAAGAATAACTTTTGAGGTGACATGCACCATCACAATCTTGATCATCTATGTAAAGCATTGAGTGCTGAGATCAAAGAACTTAAAACATGGGCATGAAAGATATAATCTCAATAGAAGAAACTTAGCAACCATGTTATAACATGAAAAAGAACACAAACGAAAGATCATGAAAAATGAAACAATGAAAGTCAAACATGTGTTCAAATCATATGGAAAACATAGCAAATGGTTTTCAGCTTGTCCCTCATGGAGTAGCAAAACATAAATGCATAGGACACCTTCAAGTTTAAGAGGGCGACTAGATACAAATAATTTAAGAACAAGCGAAACCATAATCATGAATCAATCAATGATAAACTTTGGGACTATGCACATTAAACTAAGAATGACAACTATGCTCTCTTAGACGGTGCATAAAGGTAGAAGGTGAAGACTCAACATAAAAGTAAAAGAAAGGCCCTTCGCAGAGGGAAGCAGTGATTGCAAGTTTTATAAACCTTCAAAAATTATGGTATGTACTAGCTTTGAGCTCTCATTGCCCCCATCATAGGCATCTTGAATGGTTAAAGTTAATGCGAGTACAATTATGAAGCATATGCTTGACAAATCATAAGTTGAAAACCTTGTGTCCCGTGAAGTACGAATACCCAAACCTCATGCTACTTTGCTTAGGTTCCAAGCAAGTTCTTGTCATTGTAAGTATACATGTATCATCGAGAACCGCCAACGGGGTACCTCCTGCCCGATGACATGGAACAAGCCCACATCAAAATGACAAGACAAACAGACAATGAACACCTCGACATCTCTTTTATTTACCATTTGTATATCTTTTTATTTTGAGATGCGTCGTCGAATGTCCATTATGGGCATGCTATAAAATTTCCACCATGAATGATGCATGGCTCAGATTAGCGGCCCAGGCATTTCTCTAACACATATACAAACTCCATGAACTCCACAAGATTCCAATTTATTTCACACCGCAAGTATCCATAAACAAAAGATCACGATATCAACTCAAATAAGAGAAGTGCAATGTTGAAAGCTTGCCCCATGACGGCATGGCTGGGCTAATTTCCAACTTACAACTTGCAAGCATAACAACTCAACATAAGAGAGCCACAATGTCAAATTTTTAAAAGCGAGAAAAGTAAGGTGTGCCATCAGGTTCGTGAGAGCTTTACTGACTAATTTTCACATAACACCAAAAAGAGTTTAATTTGAAGGATAGATAAAAGCAAGTCAAATGTACTTTGGAATAGCAAATTGCTAATAGGTATGTATGGTGGACACATTGGAATAACTTGGTTTTTGGGAGTTGGATGCACGAGTAGAGCTCATACTCAATACAAAATGAGGGCTAGCAAAAGACTAGGAGCGACCAACTAAGAGAGCAATAACTGCCATAATCATGCATAGCGACAAAACATCATTAAGAGAAGCATAAAGTGGCATCACAAGTCAAAAACCAAATGATCATAGAGGCTATAGGCGACTTATTTTGTAGTCAACATGGTGTAAGCATGCGCCAAGTCAACCCAATTAAAGCATCAAAGGAGAAAACCACAATAATGCTTCCACATAATAAGAACAACGCATGATTTTTTCAAAGGCTCATTAAGAAATCTCAGTCATTTGAGACAATTCATGCTACAGCAAAAATCACTAAGCATACTATCAAAACGACATCAAGCATGACATGCAAAATCCTAAGCCGTAGTCTAAACACGCTCCTTTTTGTACCACTTTTTTGCATGAAACTTTTTCTCTTTTCCAACACCATTCGAATCTTTTTAATTCAACTCTTTTGATGAAAAGCAAAAATAAACCAGAGGTCAAAATACACCTTGATGCAAAGATAAAACAAGATCTGAACAAAAATCAAGGCAAAAAATGAAAGCTAAACGCAGTAGCAGAAAAAGAGAACACTCATGGAACGATAAGAGTGAAAACTAGAGTGTTCTTGGCAAAGAAAAATGGAGTATGTCTCCCTCCAAACCAAACATGATGTGATCCAACAATTTATTGCAGCAAACAAAACAAAAGAAACTGAAAGCAAAAACAACTGACGCTCCAAGAAAAATGCATAGTGCATGAAGCAATAAAAATATAGTGTGTTGAAAGGTGACCTGATTTTTGCCGATGAAGAAGGGGTGCCTCGGGGGCATCCCCAAGCTTTGACGCTTGTACTCCTTGGATATTCTTGGGGTGAATGGGCATCCCCAAGCTTGAGCTTTTCTCCATTCTTCCACTACTAGGAAAACCCTTATCCATGGGCCCATTATCTACGGCGCACTACGTTTCGGTGCTCCACGGATAAGTAGGCGTGGCGCACCATGTAATATGCGCCACAGATACCACCTTATGTGTGGCGCAACAAACAAGGGGTGCGCCACGCATATGTGGGCCCCAACGAGCACCATAGCTGGGGGTGTCAGGCCCCCACATCCGTGGCGCATGAAATGGGTGTGCGCCACGCATATGGCAGAGATCAGTGGCGCACCACAGATCCATGCGCCACGGATATAAGTGGGCCCATCCTCTAGAAAAGGTGGCAGGCATATCCGTGGCGCACGGCCCTTTGGTGCGCCACTGATGTAGATATTTGTGGAGCACCATAATGATGTGCGCCACGGATATATCGTACCTACCACCATAAAGGTGCCATCTCCCCCTACCTCCCATTCCAAACCCTCACTCCCATAGATCTAGCTCTAGTTCCTCTTGCTCTCCACCCCCATTTTCTTCAATTATTTCTCCATTTTAGGTAGCTAGACAAAACCTTGGATTGGATAGATATGTAAGGGTTGACTTCCTCCTTCCTCCCCTCCCACATATATCTAGCTCTACTCCTCCCACTAGCTAGCACATATCTTGTCTCCCACAAGTTTGGCTCTCCGCTCACGGATTCGTCGGTAACTTGTCTAATAGGTGAGTATATGGTTGGATGAAAACATGTATGCTTGTTTCCTTGTGGCGGCCGACGCGGCACGTATGGTGGTGTTATGTGAGATATATATGGCATATGTGTTTTGTATGTGATCGAGAGGGGCATGGATGCTTGTGTATGGTTTGTGCAGGTACCGGCGCGTGGTGCATGGATGTTTGCCAAAATGTTGATTAATTTCTGTTTCGGTAAACTTTTGCACTACCCATTGATACGTCTCAAACGTATCTATAATTTTTGATGCCCCATGCTTGTTTTTACACCATTTGCTTAGTGTTTCGTTACACTTCGTGGCATTTTTATGCATTTTCCGGAACTAACCTATAAACAAGATGCCACAGTGCCAGTTCCCTGTTTTCTGCTGTTTTTGTGTTTTAGAAAGTTACACAGGAAATATTCTCGGAATTGGACGAAACAAAAGCCAAACATCCAGAAATTCACCGAAGCTTCGAGAGAACCGAAGAGGAGACAGAGTGGGGCCACGAGGGCCCCACACAACAGGGCAGTGTGGCCCAGGGCTAGGCCGCACCCCCTATGTGTGAGACCGCCTCGGTCCACTTCTGATGATGCCCCTTCGCCTATAAAGACCCCCCGACGGGAAAAACCTAAAGACCCGATCACTTTTCCAGAAACACATCGCGATCCGCCACCGTCGTCGACCCAAGATCAGGAGGGTCCAGAAGCTCTTCCCGGCACCCTGCCAGAGAGGGGAATCGCCACCGAAGGTCTTCTTCATCGCCATGCTGGCCTCCGGCGCGATGAGTGAGTAGTCTACCTTGGACTATGGGTCCATAGCAGTAGCTAGATGGTTGTCTTCTCCACCATGTGTTTCATGTTTAGATCTCGTGAGCTGCCTTACATGATCGAGATCACCGTTATGTAATTCTACATGTTGTGTTTGTTGGGATCTGATGAATATTGGTGTTATGATTGAGTTGATGTGCTGAATATTATCTTATGTTATCTCTATGTTGTTTATGATCTTGCATGCTCTCCGTTGTTAGTAGCTATCTTGGCTGAGTAGTTGCTAGTGACTCCAAGAGGGGGTATTTATGCTCGATAGTGGGTTCATGCCTCTATTTAATCTGGGGGAGTGATAGAAACCTCTAAGGTTGTAGATGTGCTGTTGCTACTAGGGAGAAAACAACATTCATATGTCCAAGGGCATATGCTTTGTTTACATTACACACTTTTCTTAATGCAGTTATCTATTGTTCGCAACTTAATACTTGTGGAGTTCTCGGATTGATTCGCCACAAGTGGATTATTAGTCATAGATGCAGTTGGATGGCGGTCTATGTATCTTGTTGTAATGCCCACAGTAAATCTCATAGTGATCCTCTTGACATATCACGTTGTCTTTATTCTATCAATTGCCCAACTGTAATTTGTTTACCCAGCATGTGTTATTTTATCTTGTGGAGAGACACCACTAGTGAACTGTGGACCTCGGTCCTATTTCCTTTATATTTCTATCACCTGTTTACTTTACTCGCACTGTTTACTTTACTCGCATACTACTACTACTTTCCACTCGATACACTCATTCCTTTGTTTACAGCAAACCGGTGAGATTGACAACCTCATCGTAAGTTGGGGACAAAGTATTTGGTTGTGTTGTGTGCAGGTTCTGTGTTGCTACTAGTTGAAGACGTGGCAACAAGTGTCGTAAACGGCGCCCTTGTTGGAGTGTCAGTAGGCTAGCAAGCATCACCTTCTGGAGTATTGGCTTTTTCCTACTGGATTGACATACCTTGGTTTCGTACTGAGGGAAAACTTGCTGCTATATTCATCAAAACCTTCTCTTGGGGTTTCCCAACTGGCCGGTCATTTACTTCATCAACTACACGCCAACAAGCTCTCTGGCATTATTCATCACCGCGCCACCAACAAGTTTTCTGGCGCCGTTGCCAGGGAGGAAAAAGAAGACTTCTGCAATGGGAGTTTCACACGCACATCCTTTACTTTGTTTTAAGTTTTGCTTTACTTGCTTTGTTTTATCAAAAACACAAAAAAAAAGTTTCCTTTATAGTTGTTTTTACGTGTCTGCTTTTAGTTTTGCTAGAATGGCTACTCCTGAAAACACCAAGTTGTGTGATTTTACTAGCACTAATAATAGTGATTTTATCTGCACTCCTATTACGCCACCTGCTCCTGCTGCAAATTTTTATGAGATTAAGCCTGCTTTATGTCGTCGTGGTGAAGCAACATATGCCATAGGATGGCTTAAAAGGGGGCCAAACTAGATGCTGGAGGATTCGGGAGAGGGGAACGAGCTAAGAAGCTCAACAGAAAGGAACACAGATCTATCCAGGTTCGGGGCTCTCGTAAGGAGATAACACCCCTACTCCTGCTCTACTAGTTGTATATCTGGATCGATGGAGTTGTCGGAGTTCTGGATACCAGGGTATCCCGGTCCACCTGCTCCTGGGCCCCGTCATCGGCCCATCTTTACCGCAGGGGAGAATCAACGACCCAAGCTACGGAGAAGACCTTCATGAGGAGGCGCCTCATGAGGAGAACGACGGCCAAAACCGCTAAGGACCAGAAGACCTCCTCACGAGCCCCCGCTGGTGAGGAGAGGGACCACGTCCGCATCAGCTCAGCATGTTGGTGTGCAGAGCAAGAAGATAAGGGACAGAAGACCGCGTACCGCGTACCGCCCACGCTACCCCCGACAGGGAGGAGACCAACTTTCGCTGTGCCTGCCCAAAGCGGCACAGTGGTTGTTGGCCACCCCCCTAAAAATAGCGTGGACAGTGCAGGGCGCTAGAAGAAGACATCAGCTTCCTCCACCCACTCCGGTGGACCGACGCCACTACCCTACGAAGACTACGTCCATGGAAGAGTGTAGTCTACAGCTGTCCTCCCTCCTTGGTCGTGTGTGGCAACCCTTTCCCCAAGAAGATAAGGGGAAGGAGGACCTTGGCGCTATAAAAGGAGGGCAGGTCACCCCTTAGAGGGGATGGGATCTTCATCTTCTCCAAGCTGCTAGCTGGGCACGCAGGTTCTTCAACCTCTGGCCAGCTAGAGCTTTGTAACCAAGACCTTGTACTCCTCGCGAGGTGTCACATTGTAATACAAGAAGGCAGGAAGTAGGGGTTTTACCTCACCACGAGGGCCCTGAACCTGGGTAAAGCTCGGCGTCTCTCTCTGCAGTGCGTAGCGCGTTCGACAACTCGAGGCTTCCGTCACCGTGCTTCGTTGCGATCCTAGATCTCACACGTTCAGCCCCCTACGTTCGAATCTTTGGGTCCGTCGCGTGGTACCCCATGTTCTTGCGACACGAAATCCATCGACATTTGGCGCGCCAGGTAGGGGGCTGTGGTGTGTTTTCTCCTAGATCTGCTTCGACATGGCCGACGCCAACGCAAGGCTCGAGCGTCTTCGCCGTCGCAACGCTGTTCGGGGGCAAACCGAGCCCATCTTCCGTCGTCGTGAAGCCTCGGCCGAGGAGGAAGAGGAGGAAGATCTGGAGTCCTCCTACCTCCCGTCCGGGCGTACAGAGCCTTCGCTCTCCTTCACCGCCACCGCCACTTCTCGCGCTCGTTCTGGGAGTCAGCTGTCTCCTGCGCGGGCTCTCGCCATGGCGCAGGAGCTCCTGCGCTATCAACCCACTGATGACGGGCGTGACGGGTGGCGCGCTCGAATCGCCGAACTCGTCGCCATCGCCAACGAAGACCCGGCCCAGGGAGGAGCCCAGGGCGCAGGAGACCCAGATCCGGTGGCGGGGCGTCGTGCCCCGGGCGCCGGAGATGGGAAGGCCACCAAGGCGAGGAAGGCGGCTTCCCGCGCCGCATCTTCGCCGCGCGGGGAGCCCAGCTGCCAAATCGTCCAACGCGCTCCGGAATACGCACGCGTCTCCCTCGAGCGCCGCCGCAAAAATCATGACCGCGCCTTCGACGACATCGGCGAAGCTGGCAAGAACGTCAGGACCCCCGGCGACCCTATCTACAACCCCGGGTGTCTTGCTCTGACTCGCCAGCAACGCTACGTCGTCTGGCCTGACAAGTTCAAGCCGGACATCGGCGCACGTTACGATGGGACCACCAACCCCGTCGAATTCCTCCAGCTCTATGTCGTCGCCGTCCAGGCCGCGCGTGGAGATCAGCGTGCCATGGCAAATTGGTTCCCCATGGCCCTCAAGGACGGTCCGCAAACTTGGCTCATGAATCTTCCTCATGAATCCGTGACTTCATGGAAGGATTTATGTCGTCAGTTCATTGCCAACTTCATGCCCACGTACGAGTGCCCCGCTACCAAGAACGATCTTAAGGCGGTGCGTCAGTACAAGGGCGAGACGCTTCGTCCGTATATCCAGCGCTTCAGCCAGATGAGGAACAAGATCCCTAGGATCTCTAACGAGGAGGTCATCTCCACGTTCTCCACGGGTATCTCCGACATCAAGATGAGGGAGAAGCTGTTCGTGAATGATGAGCTGACTTCCGTCGTCAGGCTCTTCGAGATCGCCGACCGCTGCGCCAAGGACGAGGAGGGGAGGCTCTTCGTGCACAACCTTCCAAGGACCCCAAGCGAAAGGAGGCCGCTGTCCACGCGGCAGAACCAGATCATAAGCAACGCCGCGGGGACCGCTCCGAGCGTGACAAAGGTCGTCGTCGCCGCTACTGCATTCTCCACAAGAAGGACACCCACAATACCGACGATTGTTGGATTGTCCGAAAGTTTCATGAAGAAAATGGTGTCTCCAAGCGCCGCGGGGGTGGCCGCAGCTACGGCAAGAGTGGATCCCGGGGCGATCGCCGCGACGACGACCACGAGGAAGGTCGCCGCCGCGAGGGTCTATCTTGAGCCGATCCCGAGCCGCTGCCGCTGCCCCACCAGCAAACGATCGTCGGGAGGAGAACGGGGGGGGGGGGGGGGGCTAACAAGAGCTGCGAGACTTCGCCGCTTGCCTCCTGGGTGGAGCTCGGGCTCCTTTGTCTAACCGACACTTCAAGCAGCTGTCGCGAGAGATCGCGGCGGCACGGACCAACGTTGGTCAACGTGCAAGATTGGCTTCGACGAGGAGGACCATCCGGCCTCCACCAGAGGCGTGGGCACAATTCCTCTTTTGTGCACGCCAACAATCAACAACGTTGCCGTCAATCGCACTCTCATCGACGGAGGGGCGGGCCTCAACATCATCTCAGTCGAGATCTTCGAAAAGATGCAGGTGCCGTACCACCGGCTCATGCCAACTCGACCATTCTTCGGGGTAACCAAAGGGTCTACAACGCCAATTGGGCAGGTACGCCTGCCCGTTACCTTCGGCACCCGGGACAACTACAGGACCGAGAGCCTTGACTTCGACGTCACCTACATTGCGCTGCCATACAATGCCATTCTCGGCTATCCAGCCCTGGCAAGGTTTATGGCAGCAACGCATCATGGCTTCAATGTCCTCAAGATTCCGGGCGCCAACGGCACGATCACCGTGCACTGCAATGAGAAGGATGCTCTCCGATCGGTGGAGCATGTCTACCGTGAGGCCGCCACCATGTTCCCCGCCGACGAAGATCTACTGGAACACTCCGGCGACCTCGCGAGGAAGAAGCAGCTCGTGTCCCAAGAGCGGGCTGCTGCGAAGAAGGCCTCTCTTGAGCCCCACCTCCAGGGCTCAACAGGGAAGAAGTTCGCCGCCTCTGCGTCGCCTACTCCAAGCGAGGACCTGGTCAATCCGATGCTGGACATGAGCATTGGGGAAGCTACGGTACTGTCGTGGGGATGACTTAGGGGGCGTACCACAGGCCAGGCAGTATGCCGACTGGCGTCCCGGGGAATCCCACGGCCTCGGCGCAAGAAGACCGGCTCCAGCCGGAACGGCCGGACGCGCCAGCCTCCGCCTGACGACTCCACCGAGGAGGGCTGGAGCCGGGCGAAGGAGACGAAACCCCTCAACGGTTGTCTGGCCAAAAGCCGGATGGCCCCGACAAGAGCGACAGAGGCGCAGGACAGGCGTGACGTACGCCACGACCACGACCGACCAATGAAGAGACGAAGACTCTTCCCCACGGCGGGATCCTAGGCGAAGGAGAGGGGATATGCTCTCCAGATGCCGGCCTAGGGAAAAGGCACTTTATAAAGTGCCTTTGCCAGAGCGCAGCCAGGGGAGATCAGGCCAAGGACGCCGCCGCCAAGGAGCCGGCAGCCGGCCAAAGCGTTACCGAAACCTGTAACCAGGCCCCCGTCTATATAAGGGGGCCTGGACCCTTAGCATAGGGGATCCGATCTTCTTCTTCCTCCTCTAGCCGAACAGCTCGAGGAGCACTGTAATCGCTACTATCCAATCAATACGAAGCAGGCAGGAAGTAGGGGTTTACCTCCAACCGGGAGGGCCCTGAACCTGGGTAAACCGAGGTGTCTCTGTTGGCACAATCCCGAGCCGGACCCATCGTCACCAACGTCGAGCCCCTCCGATAAGCCTCCCCATGGCTACTGTCTCCAAATTCCCACGACAGTTGGCGCCCACCGTGGGGCAAAGCGCGGTGGCGAGCGGAGTCAAGTTCCGGCCGGGACCCTCCGCCGAGAAGGTCGCCTCCGGCCTCGTCTGGAGGTTCGGCACCTTCGACTGCGTCGACGACAACTTGGCCCACTTCAAGAACGGCCTCGGCAACGGCGGCTCCTTCCTCGACGTCGGCAGCCACCGCTTCTACGTCGCCAAGCCCTTCCCGGAGGAGATCACCGACGTCTTCGACTCTCCCTGCGGCGGAGGCCTGAGTGGCGGCGAAAGCAGCAATCTTGGCGCTTTGGTTGAGGTGATGGCCCTGGGAGAGGATGAGGGCGGCGACTCCCCGCGCCCCTAGCGCCCGTCGCTCGAGCGCCCACCTCCACAGGAGCAAGATGCTTCACTCCCAGAGCGGGACGCCCCGGACGTCTCCGTGGTGGACCTGCGCGCTCCCCTCGACCGCGTCATCGATCCCGCTCAGGTCGCCGAGGCCTTGGAGCGGACGCGCCTCGTTCTCCTTGGCAAGGCGGCCGAGGACGAGTCCAACCGACGCCGCGCGAGCACCACGCTCGGCGAGTTCTACGACGTGCGCCGAGCCGCACCGACCGAGCTCGCCCGTGACCTGCGCCGCAGCCTCGCCACCACTGTCCCTGGCCAGATCCAGCGGTCGCCATCGGCAGGCCGAGGCCGCGGAGGGCGTGGGCACGGTGGCCGTGCTCCCAGCGGTATCGTTCAAGGCCGTCGCGCCCAGCAAGGCGGCGGGGCAGGCAGATCATGCCAGTCCCAGGAGTCGGCACCAGGGTCGGAGTCCCGGGCTCACCCATCGGCGCTGCACATCCACCTGTGGCTAGACCATGTTCAGGCGTCCTCTAGGGGATCTGCTAGCTCAAAGCGAGCGGCTTCAGACCAAGGAGGCCCGGGGGCTGCAGGCAGCGGTCATGGGCGCAAAGAGGGCAAGTACACCCTCGATGCTGCGCTTGACCAGCCGTGTAAGTTTCACACCTCCCCGGGCAGGGAAGCGACCCACTCCACGCGTCAGTGCCGTTTCATGAGAGAGCTGGAGCAGCGCGCTCGGCAAATCCCTGGAACGCCGCAGGCACAACCGGCTGGAGGTCAGGAGGACCAACGACGCGAACCGGCTGGAGGCGAGCCGGATCAAGAGGACGACTTCCCGACGGACGTGGAGCAGCATCACATCTTCACTACCCCGGGCAAGGATAAAAGGAACGACCTTTGGCATGAGGCGGAGTTGAACGCTGTGATGCCTGCAGAACCCCAGTTCATGCATTGGTCCGAGACGACCATTACCTGGGGGCGCGAGGACCACCCAAGGCTGATGCCCAGCCCTGGAGAATACGCCCTGGTCGTAGACCCTGTCGTGTGCTCCGATACGCACATGTGCCGGTTCTCCCGCGTGCTTATCGACGGCGGCAGTAGTATCAACCTTCTTTACCGGAGCTCTCTGGAGAAGTTGGGCATCCCGCTTGCTCAACTAAAACCTAGCCGGCTCACCTTCCATGGCGTCGTGCCTGGGCATTCTTGCACCCCTTTGGGCAAGGTGCAGCTGGAGGTTCTCTTCGGAAAGAAGGGGAATAGCCGCCGCGAGCCTATCTGGTTCGAGGTGGTGGACATCAGCAGTCCCTACCACGCGCTGTTAGGCCGACCGGCCCTGGCTAAGTTCATGGCTGTCCCGCACTACGCCTATCTGAAGATGAAGCTCCCAGGGCCCAGAGGTGTGATCACAGTCTCGGGAAGCTTCAAGAAGTCTCTGGCTTGCGCTAAGGAAAGCTCGCAGCTGGCGGAGGCGCTGGTCATCGCCGAGGAGAAAAGGCAGCTTCTGCATCGCGTAGAGCTGGCCCAACAAGACATACCAGTTCGCCAATCGCCTGTGGAGCAATTCAAGATGGCTAACGACACCAAGAAGATCCTGCTGGACGAGAGCGACCCCTCCAAGTACGTCATCATCGGCACCGGCTTGTCTGCCAAATAGGAAAGCGAGCTCACCAGCTTCCTCCGTGAGAATCGGGACATCTTCGCAAGGTCTCCAAAGGACATGCCAGGTGTGCCGAGGGAGCTGGCTGAGCACGCGCTCAACGTCCGGCCGGACGCCAAGCCGGTCAAGCAGCCGCTGCGGTGGTTCGCAGAAGAGAAGAGGAAAGCAATTGGCGAAGAGATTGCCCGGCTCCTTGCAGCCGGCTTCATCATGGAAGTGTTTTACCCTGACTGGCTCGCGAACCCAGTCCTGGTTCTGAAGAAGAACAACACTTGGCGAATGTGTATCGACTACACCAGCCTCAACAAGGCTTGTCCCAAGGATCCTTTCGCACTGCCACGGATTGACCAGGTGATCGATTCCACAGCCGGCTGCGACCTGCTGTCCTTCCTGGACGCCTATTCAGGCTACCACCAGATCCCGCTCTTCCAGCCGGATCAGATCAAGACCTCCTTCATCACCCCATATGGAGCCTACTGCTACGTCACCATGCCATTCGGCCTGAAGAACGCTGGAGCCACTTACCAGCGAACCATGCAGCGATGTCTGCAAGGGCAGATTGGGAGGAACGTGCACGCCTATGTGGACGACGTGGTGGTGAAGACCAAGCAGAGCAACACGCTCCTGGACGATCTCAGGGAGACCTTCACCAACCTACGGCGCTATCGCATGAAGCTCAACCCAGAGAAGTGCACCTTCGGTGTGCCGGCTGGACAGCTCCTAGGCTATATCGTTTCCCAGCAAGGGATCGAGGCTAACCCCTCGAAGATAAAAGCCATCGAGGCCCTAGAGAAGCCCACCCAGCTCAGAGATGTGCAGAAGTTTGCTGGTTGCCTGGCCTCGCTTAGCCGATTCGTCAGCCGGCTCGGGGAGAAGGCCATGCCGCTGTACCAGCTGATGAAGAAGACAGACCACTTCGTTTGGTCCCAGCGCGCTGATGACGCCTTCAATGACCTCAAGCGAGCCTTGTCTACCGCGCCGGTTTTGGCAGCGCCAGCTCCGCGAGAGCCCATGCTGCTCTACATCGCAGCGACCCCTCGCGTCATCAGCGTGGTGATCGTGGTGGAACGCACCGAGGAAGGCAAAGAGCTGCCGGTTCAGCGCCCGGTGTACTACCTGAGTGAGGTGCTCACTCTCTCCAAGCAGAACTACCCGCACTATCAGAAGGTCGCGTACGGCGTGTACATGGCAGCCAAGAAGCTGAAGCACTACTTCGAGGAGCACCCAATCACGGTGGTGAGCACCACTCCACTCTCGGAGATCATCGGATGCAAGGACGCGTCAGGAAGGGTGGCCAAGTGGGCGATTGAGCTCGCAGCTCATACCATTCAGTACAAGCCCAGGACGACGATCAAGTCGCAGATCATAGCGGATTTCTTCGCGGACTGGGGAGAGCACCAGTATTTGCCGCCGGCTCCAGACTCCACCTACTGGCGCATGCACTTCGATGGCTCCAAGCTGCTCGGGGGCTTGGGAGCCGGCGTCGTCCTTACCTCACCCAAGGGAGGCAAGCTGCAGTACGTGCTGCAGATGCACTTCCGTGCGTCGAACAACGTCGCCGAATACGAAGCCCTGGTGCATGGGCTCAAGATGGCCAAGCAGATTGGAATCAGGAGGATTCTTTGCTTTGGAGACTCCCGCTACGGGTCTACCAGAGCCTATTTCATGGTAAAGTGGGCTCAACCTTTGCTTTCCATGTATATATGTCCTAAACAAACAAAAATAAAGCAAAAGATCCATCGGTGAGCCCTCGTACGGAGAAAGCTATAGGGGTAGATCTTCGAACCCCTTCGGTCTAGGGTTTCGTCGGATGAAGACCACCGGAGCATCATCCACCCTAGAAAACTTGCATGCATGTGTCCCTAACATATGTGTATAGGTCTGACCCAAGGTTGGTACATGCAATATATATAGGTCCCGAGCATGGCCTTCTTCAGAGAAATGGGCTGTTAACACTTGGTGAAATCCAGGATCCGTACGTGGAAACACCTGCTACGGTTCTATCGGAGCCTATTTCATGGTAAAGTGGGCCCAACCTTTGCTTCCATGTATATATGTTCTAAAAAAACCAAAATAAAGCAAAAGAACCATCAGCGAGGCCTTGTACGGAGAAAGCTATAGGGGTAGATCTTCGGACCCTCCCCGGTCTAGGGTTTCGTCGAATAAAGACCACTGGAGCATCGTCCACCCTAGGAAACTTGCATACATGTGTCCCTAACATATGTGTATAGGTGTGACCCAAGGTTGGTACATGCAATATATATAGGTCCCTAGCATGGCCTTCTTCAGAGACATGGGCTGTTAACACTTGGTGAAATCCAGGATCTGTACGTGGAAACTCCCGCTACGGGTCTATCGGAGCCTATTTCATGATAAAGTGGGCCCAACCTTTGCTTTCCATGTATATATGTCCTAAACAAACCAAAATAAAGCAAAAGATCCATCGGTGAGGCCTCGTACGGAGAAAGCTACAAGGGTAGATCTCCGGACCCACCCGATCAAGGGTTTCGCCAAATAAAGACCACCGGAGCATCGTCCACCCTAGAAAACTTTCATGCATGTGTCCCTAACATATGTGTATAGGTGTGACCCAAGGTTGGTACATGCAATATATATAGGTCCCGGGCATGGCCTTCTTCAGAGACATGGGCTGTTAACACTTGGTGAAATCTAGGATGTGTACGTGGAAACTCCCGCTACGGGTCTATCGGAGCCTATTTCATAGTAAAGTAGGCCCAACCTTTGCTTTCCATGTATATATGTTCTAAACAAACTAAAATAAAGCAAAAGATCCATCGGTGAGGCCTCGTATGGAGAAAGCTATAGGGGTAGATCTCCAGACCCCCCTCCTGGTCTAGGGTTTCGTCGGATAAAGACCACCGGAGCATCGTCCACCCTAGGAAGCTTGCATGCATGTGTCCCTAACATATGTGTATAGGTGTGACCCAAGGTTGGTACATGCAATATATATAGGTCCCGAGCATGGCCTTCTTCACAGACATGGGCTGTTAACACTTGGTGAAATCCAGGATCTGTACGAGGAAACTCCCGCTACGGGTCTACGGGAGCCTATTTTATGGTAAAGTGGGCCCAACCTTTGCTTTCCATGTATATATGTTCTAAACAAACGAAAATAAAGCAAAAGGTCCATCGGTGAGGCCTCGTACGGAGAAAGCTATAGGGGTAGATCTCTGGACCCCCCTGATGTCTACGCACGCGTCAGTTCTTGTAGACAGTGTTGGGCCTCCAAGTGCAGAGGTTGGTAGAGCAGCAGCAAGTTTCCCTTAATTGGATCACCCAAGGTTTATCGAACTCAGGGAGGAGGAGGTCAAAGCTATCCCTCTCAAGCAGCCCTGCAATTACGATACATAAAGTCTCTTGTGTCCCCAACACACCCAATACACTTGTCAGATGTATAGGTGCACTAGTTCGGCGAAGAGATAGTGAAATACAAGTAGTAGTGATGATTATGAGTAGTAAATATAATTTGAAATAAATATCGCTGCGAGCAAACATGTAGCAAAACAGAAAGTAAACGGTATTCAATGCTTGGAAACAAGGCCTAGGGATCATACTTTCACTAGTGGACACACTCCCAACAAATATAACATAATTGAACCAATAGATACTATCATCCATATGCAACTCAAAACAATTCTCCAATGGAAAACGAACACTAATCATGCGTAGGGCTACAAAGCACTCCTCAAAGTCCATATTTCCCCAAACTAGATTGTCCCACACTATCACCATGAACGCACTAGATGGTTCCAACAAACACCAACAATTCATAGAGACATTAACCAAAAAGATACACATGATGCGCACACTAGTCACCTTCACACCATGATACAAGGTATCTCCGGAGATTACAATAATAAAGCACAGGAGTAGCATAATATCTGAATAATAGCATCTACCAATTCAACTAGATACAAAGCTCACGATCACATAAAGATCACATCATGGGAGAGAGAGGTGAACCACATAGCTACCGGTTAGAGCCCTCAGCCCTGGGGGAGAACTACTCCCTCCTCATCATAGGAGACAACAAGGTTGATGGAGATGGCGGTGAGGTCGATGGAGATGGCGGAGACGGCGATGGCGACCGATGGAGATGGCTCCGGGGGCACTTCCCCGTCCCGACAGGGTGTCGGAACAGAGACTTCTGTCCCCCGAAATTTGTCTTCGACGGCGGCGGAGCTGCGGAACTCTTTCTCGAAAATTGCCGATTATTCTAGGGTTTTCCATCGGGAGGCTTCTTATAGGCGAAGGGGCGTCATCAGGAGTGGACCAGGGGCTCCTCACAATAGGTGGGTGCGTCCAGGGCCTGGGCCGCGCCCCCTCATTGTGTGGCCAGCCTCTGGCCCCTCTCCGGCTCCCGTTTGGTCCTCGTCCTTCATCCGGGCAAAATAGGAGTTTCCGAACTTGTTTCGTCCAATTCTGAGAATATTTCCTATGTAGCTTTTCTGAAACACAAAAACAGCAGAAAACAGGGAACTGGCACTGTGGCATCTTGTCAATAGGTTAGTTCCAGAAATCGCATGAAAACGCCATGAAGTGTAACGAAACACAAGGCAAATGGTGTAAAAACAAGCATGGAGCATCAAAAATTATAGATACGTTTGAGACGTATCAAGCATCCCCAAGCTTAACTCCTGCTCGTCCTCGAGTAGGTAAGTGATAACAAAAGAATAACTTTTGAGGTGACATGCACCATCACAATCTTGATCATCTATGTAAAGCATTGAGTGCTGAGATCAAAGAACTTAAAACATGGGCATGAAAGATATAATCTCAATAGAAGAAACTTAGCAACCATGTTATAACATGAAAAGAACACAAACGAAAGATCACGAAAAATGAAACAATGAAAGTCAAACATGTGTTCAAATCATATGGAAAACATAGCAAATGGTTTTCACCTTGTCCCTCATGGAGTAGCAAAACATAAATGCATAGGACACCTTCAAGTTTAAGAGGGCGACTAGATACAAATAATTTAAGAACAAGCGAAACCATAATCATGAATCATCAATGATAAACTTTGGGACTATGCACATTAAAGTAAGAATGACAACTATGCTCTCTTAGACGGTGCATAAAGGTAGAAGGTGAAGACTCAACATAAAAGTAAAAGAAAGGCCCTTCGCAGAGGGAAGCAGTGATTGCAAGTTTTATAAACCTTCAAAAATTATGGTATGTACTAGCTTTGAGCTCTCATTGCCCCCATCATAGGCATCTTGAATGGTTAAAGTTAATGCGAGTACAATTATGAAGCATATGCTTGACAAATCATAAGTTGAAAACCTTGTGTCCCGTGAAGTACGAATACCCAAACCTCATGCTACTTTGCTTAGGTTCCAAGCAAGTTCTTGTCATTGTAAGTATACATGTATCATCGAGAACCGCCAACGGGGTACCTCCTGCCCAATGACATGGAACAAGCCCACATCAAAATGACAAGACAAACAGACAATGAACACCTCGGCATCTCTTTTATTTACCATTTGTATATCTTTTTATTTTGAGATGCGTCGTCGAATGTCCATTATGGGCATGCTATAAAATTTCCACCATGAATGATGCATGGCTCAGATTAGCGGCCCAGGCATTTCTCTAACACATATACAAACTCCATGAACTCCACAAGATTCCAATTTATTTCACACCGCAAGTATCCATAAACAAAAGATCACGATATCAACTCAAATAAGAGAAGTGCAATGTTGAAAGCTTGCCCCATGACGGCATGGCTGGGCTAATTTCCAACTTACAACTTGCAAGCATAACAACTCAACATAAGAGAGCCACAATGTCAAATTTTTAAAAGCGAGAAAAGTAAGGTGTGCCATCAGGTTCGTGAGAGCTTTACTGACTAATTTTCACATAACACCAAAAAGAGTTTAATTTGAAGGATAGATAAAAGCAAGTCAAATGTACTTTGGAATAGCAAATTGCTAATAGGTATGTATGGTGGACACATTGGAATAACTTGGTTTTTGGGAGTTGGATGCACGAGTAGAGCTCATACTCAGTACAAAATGAGGGCTAGCAAAAGACTAGGAGCGACCAACTAAGAGAGCAATAACTGCCATAATCATGCATAGCGACAAAACATCATTAAGAGAAGCATAAAGTGGCATCATAAGTCAAAAACCAAATGATCATAGAGGCTATAGGCGACTTATTTTGTAGTCAACATGGTGTAAGCATGCGCCAAGTCAACCCAATTAAAGCATCAAAGGAGAAAACCACAATAATGCTTCCACATAATAAGAACAACGCATGATTTTTTCAAAGGCTCATTAAGAAATCTCAGTCATTTGAGACAATTCATGCTACAGCAAAAATCACTAAGCATACTATCAAAACGACATCAAGCATGACATGCAAAATCCTAAGCCGTAGTCTAAACACGCTCCTTTTTGTACCACTTTTTTGCATGAAACTTTTTCTCTTTTCCAACACCATTCGAATCTTTTTAATTCAACTCTTTTGATGAAAAGCAAAAATAAACCAGAGGTCAAAATACACCTTGATGCAAAGATAAAACAAGATCTGAACAAAAATCAAGGCAAAAAATGAAAGCTAAACGCAGTAGCAGAAAAAGAGAACACTCATGGAACGATAAGAGTGAAAACTAGAGTGTTCTTGGCAAAGAAAAATGGAGTATGTCTCCCTCCAAACCAAACATGATGTGATCCAACAATTTATTGCAGCAAACAAAACAAAAGAAACTGAAAGCAAAAACAACTGACGCTCCAAGAAAATGCATAGTGCATGAAGCAATAAAAATATAGTGTGTTGAAAGGTGACCTGATTTTTGCCGATGAAGAAGGGGTGCCTCGGGGGCATCCCCAAGCTTTGACGCTTGTACTCCTTGGATATTCTTGGGGTGAATGGGCATCCCCAAGCTTGAGCTTTTCTCCATTCTTCCACTACTAGGAAAACCCTTATCCATGGGCCCATTATCTACGGCGCACTACGTTTCGGTTGCTCCACGGATAAGTAGGCGTGGCGCACCATGTAATATGCGCCACAGATACCACCTTATGTGTGGCGCAACAAACAAGGGGTGCGCCACGCATATGTGGGCCCCAACGAGCACCATAGCTGGGGGTGTCAGGCCCCCACATCCGTGGCGCATGAAATGGGTGTGCGCCACGCATATGGCAGAGATCAGTGGCGCACCACAGATCCATGCGCCACGGATATAAGTGGGCCCATCCTCTAGAAAAGGTGGCAGGCATATCCGTGGCGCACGGCCCTTTGGTGCGCCACTGATGTAGATATTTGTGGAGCACCATAATGATGTGCGCCACGGATATATCGTACCTACCACCATAAAGGTGCCATCTCCCCCTACCTCCCATTCCAAACCCTCACTCCCATAGATCTAGCTCTAGTTCCTCTTGCTCTCCACCCCCATTTTCTTCAATTATTTCTCCATTTTAGGTAGCTAGACAAAACCTTGGATTGGATAGATATGTAAGGGTTGACTTCCTCCTTCCTCCCCTCCCACATATATCTAGCTCTACTCCTCCCACTAGCTAGCACATATCTTGTCTCCCACAAGTTTGGCTCTCCGCTCACGGATTCGTCGGTAACTTGTCTAATAGGTGAGTATATGGTTGGATGAAAACATGTATGCTTGTTTCCTTGTGGCGGCCGACGCGGCACGTATGGTGGTGTTATGTGAGATATATATGGCATATGTGTTTTGTATGTGATCGAGAGGGGCATGGATGCTTGTGTATGGTTTGTGCAGGTACCGGCGCGTGGTGCATGGATGTTTGCCAAAATGTTGATTAATTTCTGTTTCGGTAAACTTTTGCACTACCCATTGATACGTCTCAAACGTATCTATAATTTTTGATGCCCCATGCTTGTTTTTACACCATTTGCTTAGTGTTTCGTTACACTTCGTGGCATTTTTATGCATTTTCCGGAACTAACCTATAAACAAGATGCCACAGTGCCAGTTCCCTGTTTTCTGCTGTTTTTGTGTTTTAGAAAGTTACACAGGAAATATTCTCGGAATTGGACGAAACAAAAGCCAAACATCCAGAAATTCACCGAAGCTTCGAGAGAACCGAAGAGGAGACAGAGTGGGGCCACGAGGGCCCCACACAACAGGGCAGTGTGGCCCAGGGCTAGGCCGCACCCCCTATGTGTGAGACCGCCTCGGTCCACTTCTGATGATGCCCCTTCGCCTATAAAGACCCCCCGACGGGAAAAACCTAAAGACCCGATCACTTTTCCAGAAACACATCGCGATCCGCCACCGTCGTCGACCCAAGATCAGGAGGGTCCAGAAGCTCTTCCCGGCACCCTGCCAGAGAGGGGAATCGCCACCGAAGGTCTTCTTCATCGCCATGCTGGCCTCCGGCGCGATGAGTGAGTAGTCTACCTTGGACTATGGGTCCATAGCAGTAGCTAGATGGTTGTCTTCTCCACCATGTGTTTCATGTTTAGATCTCGTGAGCTGCCTTACATGATCGAGATCACCGTTATGTAATTCTACATGTTGTGTTTGTTGGGATCTGATGAATATTGGTGTTATGATTGAGTTGATGTGCTGAATATTATCTTATGTTATCTCTATGTTGTTTATGATCTTGCATGCTCTCCGTTGTTAGTAGCTATCTTGGCTGAGTAGTTGCTAGTGACTCCAAGAGGGGGTATTTATGCTCGATAGTGGGTTCATGCCTCTATTTAATCTGGGGGAGTGATAGAAACCTCTAAGGTTGTAGATGTGCTGTTGCTACTAGGGAGAAAACAACATTCATATGTCCAAGGGCATATGCTTTGTTTACATTACACACTTTTCTTAATGCAGTTATCTATTGTTCGCAACTTAATACTTGTGGAGTTCTCGGATTGATTCGCCACAAGTGGATTATTAGTCATAGATGCAGTTGGATGGCGGTCTATGTATCTTGTTGTAATGCCCACAGTAAATCTCATAGTGATCCTCTTGACATATCACGTTGTCTTTATTCTATCAATTGCCCAACTGTAATTTGTTTACCCAGCATGTGTTATTTTATCTTGTGGAGAGACACCACTAGTGAACTGTGGACCTCGGTCCTATTTCCTTTATATTTCTATCACCTGTTTACTTTACTCGCACTGTTTACTTTACTCGCATACTACTACTACTTTCCACTCGATACACTCATTCCTTTGTTTACAGCAAACCGGTGAGATTGACAACCTCATCGTAAGTTGGGGACAAAGTATTTGGTTGTGTTGTGTGCAGGTTCTGTGTTGCTACTAGTTGAAGACGTGGCAACAAGTGTCGTAAACGGCGCCCTTGTTGGAGTGTCAGTAGGCTAGCAAGCATCACCTTCTGGAGTATTGGCTTTTTCCTACTGGATTGACATACCTTGGTTTCGTACTGAGGGAAAACTTGCTGCTATATTCATCAAAACCTTCTCTTGGGGTTTCCCAACTGGCCGGTCATTTACTTCATCAACTACACGCCAACAAGCTCTCTGGCATTATTCATCACCGCGCCACCAACAAGTTTTCTGGCGCCGTTGCCAGGGAGGAAAAAGAAGACTTCTGCAATGGGAGTTTCACACGCACATCCTTTACTTTGTTTTAAGTTTTGCTTTACTTGCTTTGTTTTATCAAAAACACAAAAAAAAAGTTTCCTTTATAGTTGTTTTTACGTGTCTGCTTTTAGTTTTGCTAGAATGGCTACTCCTGAAAACACCAAGTTGTGTGATTTTACTAGCACTAATAATAGTGATTTTATCTGCACTCCTATTACGCCACCTGCTCCTGCTGCAAATTTTTATGAGATTAAGCCTGCTTTATGTCGTCGTGGTGAAGCAACATATGCCATAGGATGGCTTAAAAGGGGGCCAAACTAGATGCTGGAGGATTCGGGAGAGGGGAACGAGCTAAGAAGCTCAACAGAAAGGAACACAGATCTATCCAGGTTCGGGGCTCTCGTAAGGAGATAACACCCCTACTCCTGCTCTACTAGTTGTATATCTGGATCGATGGAGTTGTCGGAGTTCTGGATACCAGGGTATCCCGGTCCACCTGCTCCTGGGCCCCGTCATCGGCCCATCTTTACCGCAGGGGAGAATCAACGACCCAAGCTACGGAGAAGACCTTCATGAGGAGGCGCCTCATGAGGAGAACGACGGCCAAAACCGCTAAGGACCAGAAGACCTCCTCACGAGCCCCCGCTGGTGAGGAGAGGGACCACGTCCGCATCAGCTCAGCATGTTGGTGTGCAGAGCAAGAAGATAAGGGACAGAAGACCGCGTACCGCGTACCGCCCACGCTACCCCCGACAGGGAGGAGACCAACTTTCGCTGTGCCTGCCCAAAGCGGCACAGTGGTTGTTGGCCACCCCCCTAAAAATAGCGTGGACAGTGCAGGGCGCTAGAAGAAGACATCAGCTTCCTCCACCCACTCCGGTGGACCGACGCCACTACCCTACGAAGACTACGTCCATGGAAGAGTGTAGTCTACAGCTGTCCTCCCTCCTTGGTCGTGTGTGGCAACCCTTTCCCCAAGAAGATAAGGGGAAGGAGGACCTTGGCGCTATAAAAGGAGGGCAGGTCACCCCTTAGAGGGGATGGGATCTTCATCTTCTCCAAGCTGCTAGCTGGGCACGCAGGTTCTTCAACCTCTGGCCAGCTAGAGCTTTGTAACCAAGACCTTGTACTCCTCGCGAGGTGTCACATTGTAATACAAGAAGGCAGGAAGTAGGGGTTTTACCTCACCACGAGGGCCCTGAACCTGGGTAAAGCTCGGCGTCTCTCTCTGCAGTGCGTAGCGCGTTCGACAACTCGAGGCTTCCGTCACCGTGCTTCGTTGCGATCCTAGATCTCACACGTTCAGCCCCCTACGTTCGAATCTTTGGGTCCGTCGCGTGGTACCCCATGTTCTTGCGACACGAAATCCATCGACATTTGGCGCGCCAGGTAGGGGGCTGTGGTGTGTTTTCTCCTAGATCTGCTTCGACATGGCCGACGCCAACGCAAGGCTCGAGCGTCTTCGCCGTCGCAACGCTGTTCGGGGGCAAACCGAGCCCATCTTCCGTCGTCGTGAAGCCTCGGCCGAGGAGGAAGAGGAGGAAGATCTGGAGTCCTCCTACCTCCCGTCCGGGCGTACAGAGCCTTCGCTCTCCTTCACCGCCACCGCCACTTCTCGCGCTCGTTCTGGGAGTCAGCTGTCTCCTGCGCGGGCTCTCGCCATGGCGCAGGAGCTCCTGCGCTATCAACCCACTGATGACGGGCGTGACGGGTGGCGCGCTCGAATCGCCGAACTCGTCGCCATCGCCAACGAAGACCCGGCCCAGGGAGGAGCCCAGGGCGCAGGAGACCCAGATCCGGTGGCGGGGCGTCGTGCCCCGGGCGCCGGAGATGGGAAGGCCACCAAGGCGAGGAAGGCGGCTTCCCGCGCCGCATCTTCGCCGCGCGGGGAGCCCAGCTGCCAAATCGTCCAACGCGCTCCGGAATACGCACGCGTCTCCCTCGAGCGCCGCCGCAAAAATCATGACCGCGCCTTCGACGACATCGGCGAAGCTGGCAAGAACGTCAGGACCCCCGGCGACCCTATCTACAACCCCGGGTGTCTTGCTCTGACTCGCCAGCAACGCTACGTCGTCTGGCCTGACAAGTTCAAGCCGGACATCGGCGCACGTTACGATGGGACCACCAACCCCGTCGAATTCCTCCAGCTCTATGTCGTCGCCGTCCAGGCCGCGCGTGGAGATCAGCGTGCCATGGCAAATTGGTTCCCCATGGCCCTCAAGGACGGTCCGCAAACTTGGCTCATGAATCTTCCTCATGAATCCGTGACTTCATGGAAGGATTTATGTCGTCAGTTCATTGCCAACTTCATGCCCACGTACGAGTGCCCCGCTACCAAGAACGATCTTAAGGCGGTGCGTCAGTACAAGGGCGAGACGCTTCGTCCGTATATCCAGCGCTTCAGCCAGATGAGGAACAAGATCCCTAGGATCTCTAACGAGGAGGTCATCTCCACGTTCTCCACGGGTATCTCCGACATCAAGATGAGGGAGAAGCTGTTCGTGAATGATGAGCTGACTTCCGTCGTCAGGCTCTTCGAGATCGCCGACCGCTGCGCCAAGGACGAGGAGGGGAGGCTCTTCGTGCACAACCTTCCAAGGACCCCAAGCGAAAGGAGGCCGCTGTCCACGCGGCAGAACCAGATCATAAGCAACGCCGCGGGGACCGCTCCGAGCGTGACAAAGGTCGTCGTCGCCGCTACTGCATTCTCCACAAGAAGGACACCCACAATACCGACGATTGTTGGATTGTCCGAAAGTTTCATGAAGAAAATGGTGTCTCCAAGCGCCGCGGGGGTGGCCGCAGCTACGGCAAGAGTGGATCCCGGGGCGATCGCCGCGACGACGACCACGAGGAAGGTCGCCGCCGCGAGGGTCTATCTTGAGCCGATCCCGAGCCGCTGCCGCTGCCCCACCAGCAAACGATCGTCGGGAGGAGAACGGGGGGGGGGGGGGGGCTAACAAGAGCTGCGAGACTTCGCCGCTTGCCTCCTGGGTGGAGCTCGGGCTCCTTTGTCTAACCGACACTTCAAGCAGCTGTCGCGAGAGATCGCGGCGGCACGGACCAACGTTGGTCAACGTGCAAGATTGGCTTCGACGAGGAGGACCATCCGGCCTCCACCAGAGGCGTGGGCACAATTCCTCTTTTGTGCACGCCAACAATCAACAACGTTGCCGTCAATCGCACTCTCATCGACGGAGGGGCGGGCCTCAACATCATCTCAGTCGAGATCTTCGAAAAGATGCAGGTGCCGTACCACCGGCTCATGCCAACTCGACCATTCTTCGGGGTAACCAAAGGGTCTACAACGCCAATTGGGCAGGTACGCCTGCCCGTTACCTTCGGCACCCGGGACAACTACAGGACCGAGAGCCTTGACTTCGACGTCACCTACATTGCGCTGCCATACAATGCCATTCTCGGCTATCCAGCCCTGGCAAGGTTTATGGCAGCAACGCATCATGGCTTCAATGTCCTCAAGATTCCGGGCGCCAACGGCACGATCACCGTGCACTGCAATGAGAAGGATGCTCTCCGATCGGTGGAGCATGTCTACCGTGAGGCCGCCACCATGTTCCCCGCCGACGAAGATCTACTGGAACACTCCGGCGACCTCGCGAGGAAGAAGCAGCTCGTGTCCCAAGAGCGGGCTGCTGCGAAGAAGGCCTCTCTTGAGCCCCACCTCCAGGGCTCAACAGGGAAGAAGTTCGCCGCCTCTGCGTCGCCTACTCCAAGCGAGGACCTGGTCAATCCGATGCTGGACATGAGCATTGGGGAAGCTACGGTACTGTCGTGGGGATGACTTAGGGGGCGTACCACAGGCCAGGCAGTATGCCGACTGGCGTCCCGGGGAATCCCACGGCCTCGGCGCAAGAAGACCGGCTCCAGCCGGAACGGCCGGACGCGCCAGCCTCCGCCTGACGACTCCACCGAGGAGGGCTGGAGCCGGGCGAAGGAGACGAAACCCCTCAACGGTTGTCTGGCCAAAAGCCGGATGGCCCCGACAAGAGCGACAGAGGCGCAGGACAGGCGTGACGTACGCCACGACCACGACCGACCAATGAAGAGACGAAGACTCTTCCCCACGGCGGGATCCTAGGCGAAGGAGAGGGGATATGCTCTCCAGATGCCGGCCTAGGGAAAAGGCACTTTATAAAGTGCCTTTGCCAGAGCGCAGCCAGGGGAGATCAGGCCAAGGACGCCGCCGCCAAGGAGCCGGCAGCCGGCCAAAGCGTTACCGAAACCTGTAACCAGGCCCCCGTCTATATAAGGGGGCCTGGACCCTTAGCATAGGGGATCCGATCTTCTTCTTCCTCCTCTAGCCGAACAGCTCGAGGAGCACTGTAATCGCTACTATCCAATCAATACGAAGCAGGCAGGAAGTAGGGGTTTACCTCCAACCGGGAGGGCCCTGAACCTGGGTAAACCGAGGTGTCTCTGTTGGCACAATCCCGAGCCGGACCCATCGTCACCAACGTCGAGCCCCTCCGATAAGCCTCCCCATGGCTACTGTCTCCAAATTCCCACGACAGTTGGCGCCCACCGTGGGGCAAAGCGCGGTGGCGAGCGGAGTCAAGTTCCGGCCGGGACCCTCCGCCGAGAAGGTCGCCTCCGGCCTCGTCTGGAGGTTCGGCACCTTCGACTGCGTCGACGACAACTTGGCCCACTTCAAGAACGGCCTCGGCAACGGCGGCTCCTTCCTCGACGTCGGCAGCCACCGCTTCTACGTCGCCAAGCCCTTCCCGGAGGAGATCACCGACGTCTTCGACTCTCCCTGCGGCGGAGGCCTGAGTGGCGGCGAAAGCAGCAATCTTGGCGCTTTGGTTGAGGTGATGGCCCTGGGAGAGGATGAGGGCGGCGACTCCCCGCGCCCCTAGCGCCCGTCGCTCGAGCGCCCACCTCCACAGGAGCAAGATGCTTCACTCCCAGAGCGGGACGCCCCGGACGTCTCCGTGGTGGACCTGCGCGCTCCCCTCGACCGCGTCATCGATCCCGCTCAGGTCGCCGAGGCCTTGGAGCGGACGCGCCTCGTTCTCCTTGGCAAGGCGGCCGAGGACGAGTCCAACCGACGCCGCGCGAGCACCACGCTCGGCGAGTTCTACGACGTGCGCCGAGCCGCACCGACCGAGCTCGCCCGTGACCTGCGCCGCAGCCTCGCCACCACTGTCCCTGGCCAGATCCAGCGGTCGCCATCGGCAGGCCGAGGCCGCGGAGGGCGTGGGCACGGTGGCCGTGCTCCCAGCGGTATCGTTCAAGGCCGTCGCGCCCAGCAAGGCGGCGGGGCAGGCAGATCATGCCAGTCCCAGGAGTCGGCACCAGGGTCGGAGTCCCGGGCTCACCCATCGGCGCTGCACATCCACCTGTGGCTAGACCATGTTCAGGCGTCCTCTAGGGGATCTGCTAGCTCAAAGCGAGCGGCTTCAGACCAAGGAGGCCCGGGGGCTGCAGGCAGCGGTCATGGGCGCAAAGAGGGCAAGTACACCCTCGATGCTGCGCTTGACCAGCCGTGTAAGTTTCACACCTCCCCGGGCAGGGAAGCGACCCACTCCACGCGTCAGTGCCGTTTCATGAGAGAGCTGGAGCAGCGCGCTCGGCAAATCCCTGGAACGCCGCAGGCACAACCGGCTGGAGGTCAGGAGGACCAACGACGCGAACCGGCTGGAGGCGAGCCGGATCAAGAGGACGACTTCCCGACGGACGTGGAGCAGCATCACATCTTCACTACCCCGGGCAAGGATAAAAGGAACGACCTTTGGCATGAGGCGGAGTTGAACGCTGTGATGCCTGCAGAACCCCAGTTCATGCATTGGTCCGAGACGACCATTACCTGGGGGCGCGAGGACCACCCAAGGCTGATGCCCAGCCCTGGAGAATACGCCCTGGTCGTAGACCCTGTCGTGTGCTCCGATACGCACATGTGCCGGTTCTCCCGCGTGCTTATCGACGGCGGCAGTAGTATCAACCTTCTTTACCGGAGCTCTCTGGAGAAGTTGGGCATCCCGCTTGCTCAACTAAAACCTAGCCGGCTCACCTTCCATGGCGTCGTGCCTGGGCATTCTTGCACCCCTTTGGGCAAGGTGCAGCTGGAGGTTCTCTTCGGAAAGAAGGGGAATAGCCGCCGCGAGCCTATCTGGTTCGAGGTGGTGGACATCAGCAGTCCCTACCACGCGCTGTTAGGCCGACCGGCCCTGGCTAAGTTCATGGCTGTCCCGCACTACGCCTATCTGAAGATGAAGCTCCCAGGGCCCAGAGGTGTGATCACAGTCTCGGGAAGCTTCAAGAAGTCTCTGGCTTGCGCTAAGGAAAGCTCGCAGCTGGCGGAGGCGCTGGTCATCGCCGAGGAGAAAAGGCAGCTTCTGCATCGCGTAGAGCTGGCCCAACAAGACATACCAGTTCGCCAATCGCCTGTGGAGCAATTCAAGATGGCTAACGACACCAAGAAGATCCTGCTGGACGAGAGCGACCCCTCCAAGTACGTCATCATCGGCACCGGCTTGTCTGCCAAATAGGAAAGCGAGCTCACCAGCTTCCTCCGTGAGAATCGGGACATCTTCGCAAGGTCTCCAAAGGACATGCCAGGTGTGCCGAGGGAGCTGGCTGAGCACGCGCTCAACGTCCGGCCGGACGCCAAGCCGGTCAAGCAGCCGCTGCGGTGGTTCGCAGAAGAGAAGAGGAAAGCAATTGGCGAAGAGATTGCCCGGCTCCTTGCAGCCGGCTTCATCATGGAAGTGTTTTACCCTGACTGGCTCGCGAACCCAGTCCTGGTTCTGAAGAAGAACAACACTTGGCGAATGTGTATCGACTACACCAGCCTCAACAAGGCTTGTCCCAAGGATCCTTTCGCACTGCCACGGATTGACCAGGTGATCGATTCCACAGCCGGCTGCGACCTGCTGTCCTTCCTGGACGCCTATTCAGGCTACCACCAGATCCCGCTCTTCCAGCCGGATCAGATCAAGACCTCCTTCATCACCCCATATGGAGCCTACTGCTACGTCACCATGCCATTCGGCCTGAAGAACGCTGGAGCCACTTACCAGCGAACCATGCAGCGATGTCTGCAAGGGCAGATTGGGAGGAACGTGCACGCCTATGTGGACGACGTGGTGGTGAAGACCAAGCAGAGCAACACGCTCCTGGACGATCTCAGGGAGACCTTCACCAACCTACGGCGCTATCGCATGAAGCTCAACCCAGAGAAGTGCACCTTCGGTGTGCCGGCTGGACAGCTCCTAGGCTATATCGTTTCCCAGCAAGGGATCGAGGCTAACCCCTCGAAGATAAAAGCCATCGAGGCCCTAGAGAAGCCCACCCAGCTCAGAGATGTGCAGAAGTTTGCTGGTTGCCTGGCCTCGCTTAGCCGATTCGTCAGCCGGCTCGGGGAGAAGGCCATGCCGCTGTACCAGCTGATGAAGAAGACAGACCACTTCGTTTGGTCCCAGCGCGCTGATGACGCCTTCAATGACCTCAAGCGAGCCTTGTCTACCGCGCCGGTTTTGGCAGCGCCAGCTCCGCGAGAGCCCATGCTGCTCTACATCGCAGCGACCCCTCGCGTCATCAGCGTGGTGATCGTGGTGGAACGCACCGAGGAAGGCAAAGAGCTGCCGGTTCAGCGCCCGGTGTACTACCTGAGTGAGGTGCTCACTCTCTCCAAGCAGAACTACCCGCACTATCAGAAGGTCGCGTACGGCGTGTACATGGCAGCCAAGAAGCTGAAGCACTACTTCGAGGAGCACCCAATCACGGTGGTGAGCACCACTCCACTCTCGGAGATCATCGGATGCAAGGACGCGTCAGGAAGGGTGGCCAAGTGGGCGATTGAGCTCGCAGCTCATACCATTCAGTACAAGCCCAGGACGACGATCAAGTCGCAGATCATAGCGGATTTCTTCGCGGACTGGGGAGAGCACCAGTATTTGCCGCCGGCTCCAGACTCCACCTACTGGCGCATGCACTTCGATGGCTCCAAGCTGCTCGGGGGCTTGGGAGCCGGCGTCGTCCTTACCTCACCCAAGGGAGGCAAGCTGCAGTACGTGCTGCAGATGCACTTCCGTGCGTCGAACAACGTCGCCGAATACGAAGCCCTGGTGCATGGGCTCAAGATGGCCAAGCAGATTGGAATCAGGAGGATTCTTTGCTTTGGAGACTCCCGCTACGGGTCTACCAGAGCCTATTTCATGGTAAAGTGGGCTCAACCTTTGCTTTCCATGTATATATGTCCTAAACAAACAAAAATAAAGCAAAAGATCCATCGGTGAGCCCTCGTACGGAGAAAGCTATAGGGGTAGATCTTCGAACCCCTTCGGTCTAGGGTTTCGTCGGATGAAGACCACCGGAGCATCATCCACCCTAGAAAACTTGCATGCATGTGTCCCTAACATATGTGTATAGGTCTGACCCAAGGTTGGTACATGCAATATATATAGGTCCCGAGCATGGCCTTCTTCAGAGAAATGGGCTGTTAACACTTGGTGAAATCCAGGATCCGTACGTGGAAACACCTGCTACGGTTCTATCGGAGCCTATTTCATGGTAAAGTGGGCCCAACCTTTGCTTCCATGTATATATGTTCTAAAAAAACCAAAATAAAGCAAAAGAACCATCAGCGAGGCCTTGTACGGAGAAAGCTATAGGGGTAGATCTTCGGACCCTCCCCGGTCTAGGGTTTCGTCGAATAAAGACCACTGGAGCATCGTCCACCCTAGGAAACTTGCATACATGTGTCCCTAACATATGTGTATAGGTGTGACCCAAGGTTGGTACATGCAATATATATAGGTCCCTAGCATGGCCTTCTTCAGAGACATGGGCTGTTAACACTTGGTGAAATCCAGGATCTGTACGTGGAAACTCCCGCTACGGGTCTATCGGAGCCTATTTCATGATAAAGTGGGCCCAACCTTTGCTTTCCATGTATATATGTCCTAAACAAACCAAAATAAAGCAAAAGATCCATCGGTGAGGCCTCGTACGGAGAAAGCTACAAGGGTAGATCTCCGGACCCACCCGATCAAGGGTTTCGCCAAATAAAGACCACCGGAGCATCGTCCACCCTAGAAAACTTTCATGCATGTGTCCCTAACATATGTGTATAGGTGTGACCCAAGGTTGGTACATGCAATATATATAGGTCCCGGGCATGGCCTTCTTCAGAGACATGGGCTGTTAACACTTGGTGAAATCTAGGATGTGTACGTGGAAACTCCCGCTACGGGTCTATCGGAGCCTATTTCATAGTAAAGTAGGCCCAACCTTTGCTTTCCATGTATATATGTTCTAAACAAACTAAAATAAAGCAAAAGATCCATCGGTGAGGCCTCGTATGGAGAAAGCTATAGGGGTAGATCTCCAGACCCCCCTCCTGGTCTAGGGTTTCGTCGGATAAAGACCACCGGAGCATCGTCCACCCTAGGAAGCTTGCATGCATGTGTCCCTAACATATGTGTATAGGTGTGACCCAAGGTTGGTACATGCAATATATATAGGTCCCGAGCATGGCCTTCTTCACAGACATGGGCTGTTAACACTTGGTGAAATCCAGGATCTGTACGAGGAAACTCCCGCTACGGGTCTACGGGAGCCTATTTTATGGTAAAGTGGGCCCAACCTTTGCTTTCCATGTATATATGTTCTAAACAAACGAAAATAAAGCAAAAGGTCCATCGGTGAGGCCTCGTACGGAGAAAGCTATAGGGGTAGATCTCTGGACCCCCCTGATGTCTACGCACGCGTCAGTTCTTGTAGACAGTGTTGGGCCTCCAAGTGCAGAGGTTGGTAGAGCAGCAGCAAGTTTCCCTTAATTGGATCACCCAAGGTTTATCGAACTCAGGGAGGAGGAGGTCAAAGCTATCCCTCTCAAGCAGCCCTGCAATTACGATACATAAAGTCTCTTGTGTCCCCAACACACCCAATACACTTGTCAGATGTATAGGTGCACTAGTTCGGCGAAGAGATAGTGAAATACAAGTAGTAGTGATGATTATGAGTAGTAAATATAATTTGAAATAAATATCGCTGCGAGCAAACATGTAGCAAAACAGAAAGTAAACGGTATTCAATGCTTGGAAACAAGGCCTAGGGATCATACTTTCACTAGTGGACACACTCCCAACAAATATAACATAATTGAACCAATAGATACTATCATCCATATGCAACTCAAAACAATTCTCCAATGGAAAACGAACACTAATCATGCGTAGGGCTACAAAGCACTCCTCAAAGTCCATATTTCCCCAAACTAGATTGTCCCACACTATCACCATGAACGCACTAGATGGTTCCAACAAACACCAACAATTCATAGAGACATTAACCAAAAAGATACACATGATGCGCACACTAGTCACCTTCACACCATGATACAAGGTATCTCCGGAGATTACAATAATAAAGCACAGGAGTAGCATAATATCTGAATAATAGCATCTACCAATTCAACTAGATACAAAGCTCACGATCACATAAAGATCACATCATGGGAGAGAGAGGTGAACCACATAGCTACCGGTAGAGCCCTCAGCCCTGGGGGAGAACTACTCCCTCCTCATCATAGGAGACAACAAGGTTGATGGAGATGGCGGTGAGGTCGATGGAGATGGCGGAGACGGCGATGGCGACCGATGGAGATGGCTCCGGGGGCACTTCCCCGTCCCGACAGGGTGTCGGAACAGAGACTTCTGTCCCCCGAAATTTGTCTTCGACGGCGGCGGAGCTGCGGAACTCTTTCTCGAAAATTGCCGATTATTCTAGGGTTTTCCATCGGGAGGCTTCTTATAGGCGAAGGGGCGTCATCAGGAGTGGACCAGGGGCTCCTCACAATAGGTGGGTGCGTCCAGGGCCTGGGCCGCGCCCCCTCATTGTGTGGCCAGCCTCTGGCCCCTCTCCGGCTCCCGTTTGGTCCTCGTCCTTCATCCGGGCAAAATAGGAGTTTCCGAACTTGTTTCGTCCAATTCTGAGAATATTTCCTATGTAGCTTTTCTGAAACACAAAAACAGCAGAAAACAGGGAACTGGCACTGTGGCATCTTGTCAATAGGTTAGTTCCAGAAATCGCATGAAAACGCCATGAAGTGTAACGAAACACAAGGCAAATGGTGTAAAAACAAGCATGGAGCATCAAAAATTATAGATACGTTTGAGACGTATCAAGCATCCCCAAGCTTAACTCCTGCTCGTCCTCGAGTAGGTAAGTGATAACAAAAGAATAACTTTTGAGGTGACATGCACCATCACAATCTTGATCATCTATGTAAAGCATTGAGTGCTGAGATCAAAGAACTTAAAACATGGGCATGAAAGATATAATCTCAATAGAAGAAACTTAGCAACCATGTTATAACATGAAAAAGAACACAAACGAAAGATCACGAAAAATGAAACAATGAAAGTCAAACATGTGTTCAAATCATATGGAAAACATAGCAAATGGTTTTCACCTTGTCCCTCATGGAGTAGCAAAAACATAAATGCATAGGACACCTTCAAGTTTAAGAGGGCGACTAGATACAAATAATTTAAGAACAAGCGAAACCATAATCATGAATCAATCAATGATAAACTTTGGGACTATGCACATTAAAGTAAGAATGACAACTATGCTCTCTTAGACGGTGCATAAAGGTAGAAGGTGAAGACTCAACATAAAAGTAAAAGAAAGGCCCTTCGCAGAGGGAAGCAGTGATTGCAAGTTTTATAAACCTTCAAAAATTATGGTATGTACTAGCTTTGAGCTCTCATTGCCCCCATCATAGGCATCTTGAATGGTTAAAGTTAATGCGAGTACAATTATGAAGCATATGCTTGACAAATCATAAGTTGAAAACCTTGTGTCCCGTGAAGTACGAATACCCAAACCTCATGCTACTTTGCTTAGGTTCCAAGCAAGTTCTTGTCATTGTAAGTATACATGTATCATCGAGAACCGCCAACGGGGTACCTCCTGCCCAATGACATGGAACAAGCCCACATCAAAATGACAAGACAAACAGACAATGAACACCTCGGCATCTCTTTTATTTACCATTTGTATATCTTTTTATTTTGAGATGCGTCGTCGAATGTCCATTATGGGCATGCTATAAAATTTCCACCATGAATGATGCATGGCTCAGATTAGCGGCCCAGGCATTTCTCTAACACATATACAAACTCCATGAACTCCACAAGATTCCAATTTATTTCACACCGCAAGTATCCATAAACAAAAGATCACGATATCAACTCAAATAAGAGAAGTGCAATGTTGAAAGCTTGCCCCATGACGGCATGGCTGGGCTAATTTCCAACTTACAACTTGCAAGCATAACAACTCAACATAAGAGAGCCACAATGTCAAATTTTTAAAAGCGAGAAAAGTAAGGTGTGCCATCAGGTTCGTGAGAGCTTTACTGACTAATTTCACATAACACCAAAAAGAGTTTAATTTGAAGGATAGATAAAAGCAAGTCAAATGTACTTTGGAATAGCAAATTGCTAATAGGTATGTATGGTGGACACATTGGAATAACTTGGTTTTTGGGAGTTGGATGCACGAGTAGAGCTCATACTCAGTACAAAATGAGGGCTAGCAAAAGACTAGGAGCGACCAACTAAGAGAGCAATAACTGCCATAATCATGCATAGCGACAAAACATCATTAAGAGAAGCATAAAGTGGCATCATAAGTCAAAAACCAAATGATCATAGAGGCTATAGGCGACTTATTTTGTAGTCAACATGGTGTAAGCATGCGCCAAGTCAACCCAATTAAAGCATCAAAGGAGAAAACCACAATAATGCTTCCACATAATAAGAACAACGCATGATTTTTTCAAAGGCTCATTAAGAAATCTCAGTCATTTGAGACAATTCATGCTACAGCAAAAATCACTAAGCATACTATCAAAACGACATCAAGCATGACATGCAAAAATCCTAAGCCGTAGTCTAAACACGCTCCTTTTTGTACCACTTTTTTGCATGAAACTTTTTCTCTTTTCCAACACCATTCGAATCTTTTTAATTCAACTCTTTTGATGAAAAGCAAAAATAAACCAGAGGTCAAAATACACCTTGATGCAAAGATAAAACAAGATCTGAACAAAAATCAAGGCAAAAAATGAAAGCTAAACGCAGTAGCAGAAAAAGAGAACACTCATGGAACGATAAGAGTGAAAACTAGAGTGTTCTTGGCAAAGAAAAATGGAGTATGTCTCCCTCCAAACCAAACATGATGTGATCCAACAATTTATTGCAGCAAACAAAACAAAAGAAACTGAAAGCAAAAACAACTGACGCTCCAAGAAAAATGCATAGTGCATGAAGCAATAAAAATATAGTGTGTTGAAAGGTGACCTGATTTTTACCGATGAAGAAGGGGTGCCTCGGGGGCATCCCCAAGCTTTGACGCTTGTACTCCTTGGATATTCTTGGGGTGAATGGGCATCCCCAAGCTTGAGCTTTTCTCCATTCTTCCACTACTAGGAAAACCCTTATCCATGGGCCCATTATCTATGGCGCACTACATTTCGGTGCTCCACGGATAAGTAGGCGTGGCGCACCATGTAATATGCGCCACAGATACCACCTTATGTGTGGCGCACCAAACAAGGGGTGCGCCACGCATATGTGGGCCCCAACGAGCACCATAGCTGGGGATGTCAGGCCCCCACATCCGTGGCGCATGAAATGGGTGTGCGCCACGCATATGGCAGAGATCAGTGGCGCACCACAGATCCATGCGCCACGGATATAAGTGGGCCCATCCTCTGGAAAAGGTGGCAGGCATATCCGTGGCGCATGGCCCTTTGGTGCGCCACTGATGTAGATATTTGTGGAGCACCATAATGATGTGCGCCACGGATATATCGTACCTACCACCATAAAGGTGCCATCTCCCCCTACCTCCCATTCCAAACCCTCACTCCCATAGATCTAGCTCTAGTTCCTCTTGCTCTCCACCCCCATTTTCTTCAATTATTTCTCCATTTTAGGTAGCTAGACAAACCTTGGATTGGATAGATATGTAAGGGTTGACTTCCTCCTCCTCCCCTCCCACATATATCTAGCTCTACTCCTCCCACTAGCTAGCACATATCTTGTCTCCCACAAGTTTGGCTCTCCGCTCACGGATTCGTCGGTAACCTTGTCTAATAGGTGAGTATATGGTTGGACGAAAACATGTATGCTTGTTTCCTTGTGGCGGCCGACGCGGCACGTATGGTGGTGTTATGTGAGATATATATGGCATATGTGTTTTGTATGTGATCGAGAGGGGCATGGATGCTTGTGTATGGTTTGTGGAGGGTACCGGCGCGTGGTGCATGGATGTTTGCCAAAATGTTGATTAATTTCTGTTTCGGTAAACTTTTGCACTACCCATTGATACGTCTCAAACGTATCTATAATTTTTGATGCCCCATGCTTGTTTTTACACCATTTGCTTAGTGTTTCGTTACACTTCGTGGCATTTTTATGCATTTTCCGGAACTAACCTATTAACAAGATGCCACAGTGCCAGTTCCCTGTTTTCTGCTATTTTTGTGTTTTAGAAAGTTACACAGGAAATATTCTCGGAATTGGACGAAACAAAAGCCAAACATCCAGAAATTCACCGAAGCTTCGAGAGAACCGAAGGGGAGACAGAGTGGGGCCACGAGGGCCCCACACAACAGGGCAGCGTGGCCCAGGGCTAGGCCGCACCCCCTATGTGTGAGACCGCCTCGGTCCACTTCTGATGATGCCCCTTCGCCTATAAAGACCCCCCGACGGGAAAAACCTAAAGACCCGATCACTTTTCTAGAAACACATCGCGATCCGCCACCGTCGTCGACCCAAGATCAGGAGGGTCCAGAAGCTCTTCCCGGCACCCTACCAGAGAGGGGAATCGCCACCGAAGGTCTTCTTCATCGCCATGCTGGCCTCCGGCGCGATGAGTGAGTAGTCTACCTTGGACTATGGGTCCATAGCAAGTAGCTAGATGGTTGTCTTCTCCACCATGTGTTTCATGTTTAGATCTCGTGAGCTGCCTTACATGATCGAGATCACCGTTATGTAATTCTACATGTTGTGTTTGTTGGATCCGATGAATATTGGTGTTATGATTGAGTTGATGTGCTGAATATTATCTTATGTTATCTCTATGTTGTTTATGATCTTGCATGCTCTCCGTTGTTAGTAGCTATCTTGGCTGAGTAGTTGCTAGTGACTCCAAGAGGGGGTATTTATGCTCGATAGTGGGTTCATGCCTCTATTTAATCTGGGGGAGTGACAGAAACCTCTAAGGTTGTAGATGTGCTGTGCTACTAGGGAGAAAACAACATTCATATGTCCAAGGGCATATGCTTTGTTTACATTACACACTTTTCTTAATGCAGTTATCTATTGTTCGCAACTTAATACTTGTGGAGTTCTCGGATTGATTCGCCACAAGTGGATTATTAGTCATAGATGCAGTTGGATGGCGGTCTATGTATCTTGTTGTAATGCCCACAGTAAATCTCATAGTGATCCTCTTGACATATCACGTTGTCTTTATTCTATCAATTGCCCAACTGTAATTTGTTTACCCAGCATGTGTTATTTTATCTTGTGGAGAGACACCACTAGTGAACTGTGGACCTCGGTCCTATTTCCTTTATATTTCTATCACATGTTTACTTTACTCGCACTGTTTACTTTACTCGCATACTACTACTACTGCTTCCACTCGATACACTCATTCCTTTGTTTACAGCAAACCGGTGAGATTGACAACCTCATCGTAAGTTGGGGACAAAGTATTTGGTTGTGTTGTGTGCAGGTTCCGTGTTGCTACTAGTTGAAGACGTGGCAACAAGTGTCGTAAACGGCGCCCTTGTTGGAGTGTCAGTAGGCTAGCAAGCATCACCTTCTGGAGTATTGGCTTTTTCCTACTGGATTGACATACCTTGGTTTCGTACTGAGGGAAAACTTGCTGCTATATTCATCAAAACCTTCTCTTGGGGTTTCCCAACTGGCCGGTCATTTACTTCATCAACTACACGCCAACAAGCTCTCTGGCATTATTCATCACCGCGCCACCAACAAGTTTTCTGGCGCCGTTGCCAGGGAGGAAAAAGAAGACTTCTGCATTGGGAGTTTCACACGCACATCCTTTACTTTGTTTTAAGTTTTGCTTTACTTGCTTTGTTTTATCAAAAACACAAAAAAATTAGTTTCCTTTATAGTTGTTTTTACTTGTCTGCTTTTAGTTTTGCTAGAATGGCTACTCCTGAAAACACCAAGTTGTGTGATTTACTAGCACTAATAATAGTGATTTTATCTGCACTCCTATTACGCCACCTGCTCCTGCTGCAAATTTTTATGAGATTAAGCCTGCTTTATGTCGTCGTGGTGAAGCAACATATGCCATAGGATGGCTTAAAAGGGGGCCAAACTAGATGCTGGAGGATTCGGGAGAGGGGAACGAGCTAAGAAGCTCAACAGAAAGGAACACAGATCTATCCAGGTTCGGGGCTCTCGTAAGGAGATAACACCCCTACTCCTGCTCTACTGGTTGTATATGTGGATCGATGGAGTTGTCGGAGTTCTGGATACCAGGGTATCCCGGTCCACCTGCTCCTGGGCCCTGTCATCGGCCCATCTTTACCGCAGGGGAGAATCAACGACCCAAGCTACGGAGAAGACCTTCATGAGGAGGTGCCTCATGAGGAGAACGACGGCCAAAACCGCTAAGGACCAGAAGACCTCCTCACGAGCCCCCGCTGGTGAGGAGAGGGACCACGTCCGCATCAGCTCAGCATGTTGGCGTGCAGAGCAAGAAGATAAGGGACAGAAGACCGCGTACCGCCTACGCTACCCCCGACAGGGAGGAGACCAACTTTCACTGTGCCTGCCCAAAGCGGCACAGTGGTTGTTGGCCACCCCCTAAAAATAGCGTGGACAGTGCAGGGCGCCAGAAGAAGACATCAGCTTCCTCCACCCACTCGGTGGACCGACGCCACTACCCTACGAAGACTACGTCCACGGAAGAGTGTAGTCTACAGCTGTCCTCCCTCCTTGGTCGTGTGTGGCAACCCCTTCCCCAAGAAGATAAGGGGAAGGAGGACCTTGGCGCTATAAAAGGAGGGGAGGTCACCCCTTAGAGGGGATGGGATCTTCATCTTCTCCAAGCTGCTAGCTGGGCACGCAGGTTCTTCAACCTCTGGCAGCTAGAGCTTTGTAACCAAGACCTTGTACTCCTCGCGAGGTGTCACGTTGTAATACAAGAAGGCAGGAAGTAGGGGGTTTTACCTCACCACGAGGGCCCTGAACCTGGGTAAAGCTCGGCGTCTCTCTCTGCAGTGCGTAGCGCGTTCGACAACTCGAGGCTTCCGTCACCGTGCTTCGTTGCGATCCTAGATCTCACACGTTCAGCCCCCTACGTTCGAATCTTTGGGTCCGTCGCGTGGTACCCCATGTTCTTGCGACACGAAATCCATCGACATTTGGCGCGCCAGGTATTGGGCTGTGGTGTGTTTTCTCCTAGATCTGCTTCGACATGGGCCGACGCCAACGCAAGGCTCGAGCGTCTTCGCCGTCACAACGCTGTTCGGGGGCAAACCGAGCCCATCTTCCGTCGTCGTGAAGCCTCGGCCGAGGAGGAGAGAGGAGGAAGATCTGGAGTCCTCCTACCTCCCGTCCGGGCGTACAGAGCTTTCGCTCTCCTTCACCGCACCGCCACTTCTCGCGCTCGTCTGGGAGTAAGCTGTCTCCTGCGCGGGCTCTCGCCATGGCGCAGGAGCTCCTGCGCTATCAACCCACTGATGACGGGCGTGACGGGTGGCGCGCTCGAATCGCCGAACTCGTCGCCATCGCCAACGAAGACCCGGCCCAGGGAGGAGCCCAGGGCGCAGGAGACCCAGATCCGGTGGCGGGGCGTCGCGCCCCGGGCGCCGGAGATGGGAAGGCCACCAAGGCGAGGAAGGCGGCTTCCCGCGCCGCATCTTCGCCGCGCGGGGAGCCCAGCTGCCAAATCGTCCAACGCGCTCCAGAAGACGCACGCGTCTCCCTCGAGCGCCGCCGCAAAAATCATCACCGTACGTCGTCTGGCCTGACAAGTTCAAGCCGGACATCGGCGCGCGTTACGATGGGACCACCAACCCCGTCGAATTCCTCCAGCTCTATGTCGTCGCCGTCCAGGCCGCGTGTGGAGATCAGCGTGCCATGGCAATTGGTTCCCCATGGCCCTCAAGGACGCTCCGCAAACTTGGCTCATGAATCTTCCTCACGAATCCGTGACTTCATGGAAGGATTTATGTCGTCAGTTCATTGCCAACTTCATGCCCACGTACGAGTGCCCCGCTACCAAGAACGATCTTAAGGCGGTGCGTCAGTACAAGGGCGAGACGCTTCGTCCGTATATCCAGCGCTTCAGCCAGATGAGGAACAAGATCCCTAGGATCTCTAAAGAGGAGGTCATTCTCCACGTTCTCCACGGGTATCTCCGACATCAAGATGAGGGAGAAGCTGTCCGTGAATGATGAGCTGACTTCCGTCGTCAGGCTCTTCGAGATCGCCGACGCTGCCGCCAAGCACGAGGAGGGGAGGCTCTTCGTGCACAACCTTCCAAGGACCCCAAGCGAAAGGAGGCCGCTGTCCACGCGCGGAACCAGATCATAAGCAACGCCGCGGGGACCGCTCCGAGCGTGACAAAGGTCGTCGTCGCCGCTACTGCATTCTCCACAAGAAGGACACCCACAATACCGACGATTGTTGGATTGTCCGAAAGTTTCATGAAGAAAATGGTGTCTCCAAGCGCCGCGGGGGTGGCCGCAGCTACGGCAAGAGTGGATCCCGGGGCGATCGCCGCGACGACGACCACGAGGAAGGTCGCCGCCGTGAGGGTCTATCTTGAGCCGATCCCGAGCCACTGCCGCTGCCCCACCAGCAAACGATCGTCGGGAGGAGAACGGGGGGGCTATCAAGAGCTGCGAGACTTCGCCGCTTGCCTCCTGGGTGGAGCTCGGGCTCCTTTGTCTAACCGACACTTCAAGCAGCTATCGCGAGAGATCGCGGCGGCACGGCCCAACGTTGGCAACCGCCTAATGAAGTGGTCAACGTGCAAGATTGGCTTCGACGAGGAGGACCATCCGGCCTCCACCAGGGGCGTGGGCACAATTCCTCTTTTGTGCACGCCAACAATCAACAACGTTGCCGTCAATCGCACTCTCATCGACGGAGGGGCGGGCCTCAACATCATCTCGGTCGAGATCTTCGAAAAGATGCAGGTGCCGTACCACCGGCTCATGGCAACTCGACCATTCTTGGGTAACCAAAGGGTCTACAACGCCAATTGGGCAGGTACGCCTGCCCGTTACCTTCGGCACCCGGGACAACTACAGGACCGAGAGCCTTGACTTCGACGTCACCTACATTGCGCTGCCATACAATGCCATTCTCGGCTATCCAGCCCTGGCAAGGTTTACGGCAGCAACGCATCATGGCTTCAATGTCCTCAAGATTCCGGGCGCCAACGGCACGATCACCGTGCGCTGCAATGAGAAGGATGCTCTCCGATCGGTGGAGCATGTCTACCGTGAGGCCGCCACCATGTTCCCCGCCGACGAAGATCTACTGGAACACTCCGGCGACCTCGCGAGGAAGAAGCAGCTCGTATCCCAAGAGCGGGCTGCTGCGAAGAAGGCCTCTCTTGAGCCCCACCTCCAGGGCTCAACAGGGAAGAAGTTCGCCGCCTCTGCGTCGCCTACTCCAAGCGAGGACCTGGTCAATCCGATGCTGGACATGAGCATTGGGGAAGCTGCGGTACTGTGGGGATGACTTAGGGGGCGTACCACAGGCCAGGCAGTATGCCGACTGGCGTCCCGGGGAATCCCACGGCCTCGGCGCAAGAAGACCGGCTCCAGCCGGAACGGCCAGACGCGCCAGCCGCCACCTGACGACTCCACCGAGGAGGGCTGGAGCCGGGCGAAGGAGACGAAACCCCTCAACGGTTGTCTGGCCAAAAGCCGGATGGCCCCGACAAGAGCGACAGAGGCGCAGGACAGGCGTGACGAACGCCACGACCACGACCGACCAATGAAGAGACGAAGACTCTTCCCCACGGCGGGATCCTAGGCGAAGGAGAGGGGATATGCTCTCCAGATGCCGGCCTAGGGAAAAGGCACTTTATAAAGTGCCTTTGCCAGAGCGCAGCCAGGGGAGATCAGGCCAAGGACGCCGCCGCCAAGGAGCCGGCAGCCGGCCAAAGCGTTACCGAAACCTGTAACCAGGCCCCCGTCTATATAAGGGGGCCTGGACCCTTAGCATAGGGGATCCGATCTTCTTCTTCCTCCTCTAGCCGAACAGCTCGAGGAGCACTGTAATCGCTACTATCCAATCAATACGAAGCAGGCAGGAAGTAGGGGTTTACCTCCAACCGGGAGGGCCCTGAACCTGGGTAAACCGAGGTGTCTCTGTTGGCACAATCCCGAGCCGGACCCATCGTCACCAACGTCGAGCCCCTCCGATAAGCCCCCATGGCTACTCTCTCCAAATTCCCACGACAGTTGGCGCCCACCGTGGGGCAAAGCGCGGTGGCGAGCGGAGTCAAGTTCCGGGGGACCCTCCGCCGAGAAGGTCGCCTCCGGCCTCGTCTGGAGGTTTGGCACCTCGACTGCGTCGACGACAACTTGGCCCACTTCAAGAACTGCCTCGGCAACGGCGGCTCCTTCCTCGACGTCGGCCGCCACCGCTTCTACGTCGCCAAGCCCTTCCCGGAGGAGATCACCGACGTCTTCGACTCTCCCTGCGGCGGAGGCCCGAGTGGCGGCGAAAGCAGCAATCTTGGCGCTTTGGTTGAGGTGATGGCCCTGGGAGAGGATGAGGGCGGCGACTCCCCGCGCCCCGAGCGCCCGTCGCTCGAGCGCCCACCTCCACAGGAGCAAGATGCTTCACTCCCAGAGCGGGACGCCCCGGACGTCTCCGTGGTGGACCTGCGCGCTCCCCTCGACCGCGTCATCGATCCCGCTCGGGTCTCCGAGGCCTTGGAGTGGACGCGCCTCGTTCTCCTTGGCAAGGCGGCCGAGGACGAGTCCAACCGACGCCGCGCGAGCACCACGCTCGGCGAGTTCTACGACGTGCGCCGAGCCGCACCGACCGAGCTCGCCCGTGACCTGCGCCGCAGCCTCGCCACCACTGTCCCTGGCCAGATCCAGCGGTCGCCATCGGCAGGCCGAGGCCGCGGAGGGCGTGGGCACGGTGGCCGTGCTCCCAGCGGTATCGTTCAAGGCCGTCGCGCCCAGCAAGGCGGCGGGGCAGGCAGATCATGCCAGTCCCAGGAGTCGGCACCAGGGTCGGAGTCCCGGGCTCACCCATCGGCGCTGCACATCCACCTGTGGCTAGACCATGTTCAGGCGTCCTCTAGGGGATCTGCTAGCTCAAAGCGAGCGTCTTCAGACCAAGGAGGCCCGGGGGCTGCAGGCAGCGGTCATGGGCGCAAAGAGGGCAAGTACACCCTCGATGCTGCGCTTGACCAGCCGTGTAAGTTTCACACCTCCCCGGGCAGGGAAGCGACCCACTCCACGTGTCAGTGCCGTTTCATGAGAGAGCTGGAGCAGCGCGCTCGGCAAATCCCTGGAACGCCGCAGGCACAACCGGCTGGAGGTCAGGAGGACCAACGACGCGAACCGGCTGGAGGCGAGCCGGATCAAGAGGACGACTTCCCGACGGACGTGGAGCAGCATCACATCTTCACTACCCCGGGCAAGGATAAAAGTAACGACCTTTGGCATGAGGCGGAGGTGAACGCTGTGATGCCTGCAGAACCCCAGTTCATGCATTGGTCTGAGACGGCCATTACCTGGGGGCGCGAGGACCACCCAAGGCTGATGCCCAGCCCTGGAGAATACGCCCTGGTCGTAGACCCTGTCGCGTGCTCCGATACGCACATGTGCCGGTTCTCCCGCGTGCTTATCGACGGCGGCAGTAGTATCAACCTTCTTTACCGGAGCTCTCTGGAGAAGTTGGGCATCCCGCTTGCTCAACTAAAACCGAGCCGGCTCACCTTCCATGGCGTCGTGCCTGGGCATTCTTGCACCCCTTTGGGCAAGGTGCAGCTGGAGGTTCTCTTCGGAAAGAAGGGGAATAGCCGCCGCGAGCCTATCTGGTTCGAGGTGGTGGACATCAGCAGTCCCTACCACGCGCTGTTAGGCCGACCGGCCCTGGCTAAGTTCATGGCTGTCCCGCACTACGCCTATCTGAAGATGAAGCTCCCAGGGCCCAGAGGTGTGTCACAGTCTCGGGAAGCTTCAAGAAGTCTCTGGCTTGCGCTAAGGAAAGCTCGCAGCTGGCGGAGGCGCTGGTCATCGCCGAGGAGAAAAGGCAGCTTCTGCATCGCGTAGAGCTGGCCCAACAAGACATACCAGTTCGCCAATCGCCTGTGGAGCAATTCAAGATGGCTAACGACACCAAGAAGATCCTGCTGGACGAGAGCGACCCCTCCAAGTACGTCATCATCGGCACCGGCTTGTCTGCCAAATAGGAAAGCGAGCTCACCAGCTTCCTCCGTGAGAATCGGGACATCTTCGCAAGGTCTCCAAAGGACATGCCAGGTGTGCCGAGGGAGCTGGCTGAGCACGCGCTCAACGTCCGGCCGGACGCCAAGCCGGTCAAGCAGCCGCTGCGGTGGTTCGCAGAAGAGAAGAGGAAAGCAATTGGCGAAGAGATTGCCCGGCTCCTTGCAGCCGGCTTCATCATGGAAGTGTTTTACCCTGACTGGCTCGCGAACCCAGTCCTGGTTCTGAAGAAGAACAACACTTGGCGAATGTGTATCGACTACACCAGCCTCAACAAGGCTTGTCCCAAGGATCCTTTCGCACTGCCACGGATTGACCAGGTGATCGATTCCACAGCCGGCTGCGACCTGCTGTCCTTCCTGGACGCCTATTCAGGCTACCACCAGATCCCGCTCTTCCAGCCGGATCAGATCAAGACCTCCTTCATCACCCCATATGGAGCCTACTGCTACGTCACCATGCCATTCGGCCTGAAGAACGCTGGAGCCACTTACCAGCGAACCATGCAGCGATGTCTGCAAGGGCAGATTGGGAGGAACGTGCACGCCTATGTGGACGACGTGGTGGTGAAGACCAAGCAGAGCAACACGCTCCTGGACGATCTCAGGGAGACCTTCACCAACCTACGGCGCTATCGCATGAAGCTCAACCCAGAGAAGTGCACCTTCGGTGTGCCGGCTGGACAGCTCCTAGGCTATATCGTTTCCCAGCAAGGGATCGAGGCTAACCCCTCGAAGATAAAAGCCATCGAGGCCCTAGAGAAGCCCACCCAGCTCAGAGATGTGCAGAAGTTTGCTGGTTGCCTGGCCTCGCTTAGCCGATTCGTCAGCCGGCTCGGGGAGAAGGCCATGCCGCTGTACCAGCTGATGAAGAAGACAGACCACTTCGTTTGGTCCCAGCGCGCTGATGACGCCTTCAATGACCTCAAGCGAGCCTTGTCTACCGCGCCGGTTTTGGCAGCGCCAGCTCCGCGAGAGCCCATGCTGCTCTACATCGCAGCGACCCCTCGCGTCATCAGCGTGGTGATCGTGGTGGAACGCACCGAGGAAGGCAAAGAGCTGCCGGTTCAGCGCCCGGTGTACTACCTGAGTGAGGTGCTCACTCTCTCCAAGCAGAACTACCCGCACTATCAGAAGGTCGCGTACGGCGTGTACATGGCAGCCAAGAAGCTGAAGCACTACTTCGAGGAGCACCCAATCACGGTGGTGAGCACCACTCCACTCTCGGAGATCATCGGATGCAAGGACGCGTCAGGAAGGGTGGCCAAGTGGGCGATTGAGCTCGCAGCTCATACCATTCAGTACAAGCCCAGGACGACGATCAAGTCGCAGATCATAGCGGATTTCTTCGCGGACTGGGGAGAGCACCAGTATTTGCCGCCGGCTCCAGACTCCACCTACTGGCGCATGCACTTCGATGGCTCCAAGCTGCTCGGGGGCTTGGGAGCCGGCGTCGTCCTTACCTCACCCAAGGGAGGCAAGCTGCAGTACGTGCTGCAGATGCACTTCCGTGCGTCGAACAACGTCGCCGAATACGAAGCCCTGGTGCATGGGCTCAAGATGGCCAAGCAGATTGGAATCAGGAGGATTCTTTGCTTTGGAGACTCCCGCTACGGGTCTACCAGAGCCTATTTCATGGTAAAGTGGGCTCAACCTTTGCTTTCCATGTATATATGTCCTAAACAAACAAAAATAAAGCAAAAGATCCATCGGTGAGCCCTCGTACGGAGAAAGCTATAGGGGTAGATCTTCGAACCCCTTCGGTCTAGGGTTTCGTCGGATGAAGACCACCGGAGCATCATCCACCCTAGAAAACTTGCATGCATGTGTCCCTAACATATGTGTATAGGTCTGACCCAAGGTTGGTACATGCAATATATATAGGTCCCGAGCATGGCCTTCTTCAGAGAAATGGGCTGTTAACACTTGGTGAAATCCAGGATCCGTACGTGGAAACACCTGCTACGGTTCTATCGGAGCCTATTTCATGGTAAAGTGGGCCCAACCTTTGCTTCCATGTATATATGTTCTAAAAAAACCAAAATAAAGCAAAAGAACCATCAGCGAGGCCTTGTACGGAGAAAGCTATAGGGGTAGATCTTCGGACCCTCCCCGGTCTAGGGTTTCGTCGAATAAAGACCACTGGAGCATCGTCCACCCTAGGAAACTTGCATACATGTGTCCCTAACATATGTGTATAGGTGTGACCAAGGTTGGTACATGCAATATATATAGGTCCCTAGCATGGCCTTCTTCAGAGACATGGGCTGTTAACACTTGGTGAAATCCAGGATCTGTACGTGGAAACTCCCGCTACGGGTCTATCGGAGCCTATTTCATGATAAAGTGGGCCCAACCTTTGCTTCCATGTATATATGTCCTAAACAAACCAAAATAAAGCAAAAGATCCATCGGTGAGGCCTCGTACGGAGAAAGCTACAAGGGTAGATCTCCGGACCCACCCGATCAAGGGTTTCGCCAAATAAAGACCACCGGAGCATCGTCCACCCTAGAAAACTTTCATGCATGTGTCCCTAACATATGTGTATAGGTGTGACCCAAGGTTGGTACATGCAATATATATAGGTCCCGGGCATGGCCTTCTTCAGAGACATGGGCTGTTAACACTTGGTGAAATCTAGGATGTGTACGTGGAAACTCCCGCTACGGGTCTATCGGAGCCTATTTCATAGTAAAGTAGGCCCAACCTTTGCTTTCCATGTATATATGTTCTAAACAAACTAAAATAAAGCAAAAGATCCATCGGTGAGGCCTCGTATGGAGAAAGCTATAGGGGTAGATCTCCAGACCCCCCTCCTGGTCTAGGGTTTCGTCGGATAAAGACCACCGGAGCATCGTCCACCCTAGGAAGCTTGCATGCATGTGTCCCTAACATATGTGTATAGGTGTGACCCAAGGTTGGTACATGCAATATATATAGGTCCCGAGCATGGCCTTCTTCACAGACATGGGCTGTTAACACTTGGTGAAATCCAGGATCTGTACGAGGAAACTCCCGCTACGGGTCTACGGGAGCCTATTTTATGGTAAAGTGGGCCCAACCTTTGCTTTCCATGTATATATGTTCTAAACAAACGAAAATAAAGCAAAAGGTCCATCGGTGAGGCCTCGTACGGAGAAAGCTATAGGGGTAGATCTCTGGACCCCCCTGATGTCTACGCACGCGTCAGTTCTTGTAGACAGTGTTGGGCCTCCAAGTGCAGAGGTTGGTAGAGCAGCAGCAAGTTTCCCTTAATTGGATCACCCAAGGTTTATCGAACTCAGGGAGGAGGAGGTCAAAGCTATCCCTCTCAAGCAGCCCTGCAATTACGATACATAAAGTCTCTTGTGTCCCCAACACACCCAATACACTTGTCAGATGTATAGGTGCACTAGTTCGGCGAAGAGATAGTGAAATACAAGTAGTAGTGATGATTATGAGTAGTAAATATAATTTGAAATAAATATCGCTGCGAGCAAACATGTAGCAAAACAGAAAGTAAACGGTATTCAATGCTTGGAAACAAGGCCTAGGGATCATACTTTCACTAGTGGACACACTCCCAACAAATATAACATAATTGAACCAATAGATACTATCATCCATATGCAACTCAAAACAATTCTCCAATGGAAAACGAACACTAATCATGCGTAGGGCTACAAAGCACTCCTCAAAGTCCATATTTCCCCAAACTAGATTGTCCCACACTATCACCATGAACGCACTAGATGGTTCCAACAAACACCAACAATTCATAGAGACATTAACCAAAAAGATACACATGATGCGCACACTAGTCACCTTCACACCATGATACAAGGTATCTCCGGAGATTACAATAATAAAGCACAGGAGTAGCATAATATCTGAATAATAGCATCTACCAATTCAACTAGATACAAAGCTCACGATCACATAAAGATCACATCATGGGAGAGAGAGGTGAACCACATAGCTACCGGTAGAGCCCTCAGCCCTGGGGGAGAACTACTCCCTCCTCATCATAGGAGACAACAAGGTTGATGGAGATGGCGGTGAGGTCGATGGAGATGGCGGAGACGGCGATGGCGACCGATGGAGATGGCTCCGGGGGCACTTCCCCGTCCCGACAGGGTGTCGGAACAGAGACTTCTGTCCCCCGAAATTTGTCTTCGACGGCGGCGGAGCTGCGGAACTCTTTCTCGAAAATTGCCGATTATTCTAGGGTTTTCCATCGGGAGGCTTCTTATAGGCGAAGGGGCGTCATCAGGAGTGGACCAGGGGCTCCTCACAATAGGTGGGTGCGTCCAGGGCCTGGGCCGCGCCCCCTCATTGTGTGGCCAGCCTCTGGCCCCTCTCCGGCTCCCGTTTGGTCCTCGTCCTTCATCCGGGCAAAATAGGAGTTTCCGAACTTGTTTCGTCCAATTCTGAGAATATTTCCTATGTAGCTTTTCTGAAACACAAAAACAGCAGAAAACAGGGAACTGGCACTGTGGCATCTTGTCAATAGGTTAGTTCCAGAAATCGCATGAAAACGCCATGAAGTGTAACGAAACACAAGGCAAATGGTGTAAAAACAAGCATGGAGCATCAAAAATTATAGATACGTTTGAGACGTATCAAGCATCCCCAAGCTTAACTCCTGCTCGTCCTCGAGTAGGTAAGTGATAACAAAAGAATAACTTTTGAGGTGACATGCACCATCACAATCTTGATCATCTATGTAAAGCATTGAGTGCTGAGATCAAAGAACTTAAAACATGGGCATGAAAGATATAATCTCAATAGAAGAAACTTAGCAACCATGTTATAACATGAAAAAGAACACAAACGAAAGATCACGAAAAATGAAACAATGAAAGTCAAACATGTGTTCAAATCATATGGAAAACATAGCAAATGGTTTTCACCTTGTCCCTCATGGAGTAGCAAAACATAAATGCATAGGACACCTTCAAGTTTAAGAGGGCGACTAGATACAAATAATTTAAGAACAAGCGAAACCATAATCATGAATCAATCAATGATAAACTTTGGGACTATGCACATTAAAGTAAGAATGACAACTATGCTCTCTTAGACGGTGCATAAAGGTAGAAGGTGAAGACTCAACATAAAAGTAAAAGAAAGGCCCTTCGCAGAGGGAAGCAGTGATTGCAAGTTTTATAAACCTTCAAAAATTATGGTATGTACTAGCTTTGAGCTCTCATTGCCCCCATCATAGGCATCTTGAATGGTTAAAGTTAATGCGAGTACAATTATGAAGCATATGCTTGACAAATCATAAGTTGAAAACCTTGTGTCCCGTGAAGTACGAATACCCAAACCTCATGCTACTTTGCTTAGGTTCCAAGCAAGTTCTTGTCATTGTAAGTATACATGTATCATCGAGAACCGCCAACGGGGGTACCTCCTGCCCAATGACATGGAACAAGCCCACATCAAAATGACAAGACAAACAGACAATGAACACCTCGGCATCTCTTTTATTTACCATTTGTATATCTTTTTATTTTGAGATGCGTCGTCGAATGTCCATTATGGGCATGCTATAAAATTTCCACCATGAATGATGCATGGCTCAGATTAGCGGCCCAGGCATTTCTCTAACACATATACAAACTCCATGAACTCCACAAGATTCCAATTTATTTCACACCGCAAGTATCCATAAACAAAAGATCACGATATCAACTCAAATAAGAGAAGTGCAATGTTGAAAGCTTGCCCCATGACGGCATGGCTGGGCTAATTTCCAACTTACAACTTGCAAGCATAACAACTCAACATAAGAGAGCCACAATGTCAAATTTTTAAAAGCGAGAAAAGTAAGGTGTGCCATCAGGTTCGTGAGAGCTTTACTGACTAATTTTCACATAACACCAAAAAGAGTTTAATTTGAAGGATAGATAAAAGCAAGTCAAATGTACTTTGGAATAGCAAATTGCTAATAGGTATGTATGGTGGACACATTGGAATAACTTGGTTTTTGGGAGTTGGATGCACGAGTAGAGCTCATACTCAGTACAAAATGAGGGCTAGCAAAAGACTAGGAGCGACCAACTAAGAGAGCAATAACTGCCATAATCATGCATAGCGACAAAACATCATTAAGAGAAGCATAAAGTGGCATCATAAGTCAAAAACCAAATGATCATAGAGGCTATAGGCGACTTATTTTGTAGTCAACATGGTGTAAGCATGCGCCAAGTCAACCCAATTAAAGCATCAAAGGAGAAAACCACAATAATGCTTCCACATAATAAGAACAACGCATGATTTTTTCAAAGGCTCATTAAGAAATCTCAGTCATTTGAGACAATTCATGCTACAGCAAAAATCACTAAGCATACTATCAAAACGACATCAAGCATGACATGCAAAATCCTAAGCCGTAGTCTAAACACGCTCCTTTTTGTACCACTTTTTTGCATGAAACTTTTTCTCTTTTCCAACACCATTCGAATCTTTTTAATTCAACTCTTTTGATGAAAAGCAAAAATAAACCAGAGGTCAAAATACACCTTGATGCAAAGATAAAACAAGATCTGAACAAAAATCAAGGCAAAAAATGAAAGCTAAACGCAGTAGCAGAAAAAGAGAACACTCATGGAACGATAAGAGTGAAAACTAGAGTGTTCTTGGCAAAGAAAAATGGAGTATGTCTCCCTCCAAACCAAACATGATGTGATCCAACAATTTATTGCAGCAAACAAAACAAAAGAAACTGAAAGCAAAAACAACTGACGCTCCAAGAAAAATGCATAGTGCATGAAGCAATAAAAATATAGTGTGTTGAAAGGTGACCTGATTTTTACCGATGAAGAAGGGGTGCCTCGGGGGCATCCCCAAGCTTTGACGCTTGTACTCCTTGGATATTCTTGGGGTGAATGGGCATCCCCAAGCTTGAGCTTTTCTCCATTCTTCCACTACTAGGAAAACCCTTATCCATGGGCCCATTATCTATGGCGCACTACATTTCGGTGCTCCACGGATAAGTAGGCGTGGCGCACCATGTAATATGCGCCACAGATACCACCTTATGTGTGGCGCACCAAACAAGGGGTGCGCCACGCATATGTGGGCCCCAACGAGCACCATAGCTGGGGATGTCAGGCCCCCACATCCGTGGCGCATGAAATGGGTGTGCGCCACGCATATGGCAGAGATCAGTGGCGCACCACAGATCCATGCGCCACGGATATAAGTGGGCCCATCCTCTGGAAAAGGTGGCAGGCATATCCGTGGCGCATGGCCCTTTGGTGCGCCACTGATGTAGATATTTGTGGAGCACCATAATGATGTGCGCCACGGATATATCGTACCTACCACCATAAAGGTGCCATCTCCCCCTACCTCCCATTCCAAACCCTCACTCCCATAGATCTAGCTCTAGTTCCTCTTGCTCTCCACCCCCATTTTCTTCAATTATTTCTCCATTTTAGGTAGCTAGACAAAACCTTGGATTGGATAGATATGTAAGGGTTGACTTCCTCCTTCCTCCCCTCCCACATATATCTAGCTCTACTCCTCCCACTAGCTAGCACATATCTTGTCTCCCACAAGTTTGGCTCTCCGCTCACGGATTCGTCGGTAACTTGTCTAATAGGTGAGTATATGGTTGGACGAAAACATGTATGCTTGTTTCCTTGTGGCGGCCGACGCGGCACGTATGGTGGTGTTATGTGAGATATATATGGCATATGTGTTTTGTATGTGATCGAGAGGGGCATGGATGCTTGTGTATGGTTTGTGGAGGTACCGGCGCGTGGTGCATGGATGTTTGCCAAAATGTTGATTAATTTCTGTTTCGGTAAACTTTTGCACTACCCATTGATACGTCTCAAACGTATCTATAATTTTTGATGCCCCATGCTTGTTTTTACACCATTTGCTTAGTGTTTCGTTACACTTCGTGGCATTTTTATGCATTTTCCGGAACTAACCTATTAACAAGATGCCACAGTGCCAGTTCCCTGTTTTCTGCTATTTTTGTGTTTTAGAAAGTTACACAGGAAATATTCTCGGAATTGGACGAAACAAAAGCCAAACATCCAGAAATTCACCGAAGCTTCGAGAGAACCGAAGGGGAGACAGAGTGGGGCCACGAGGGCCCCACACAACAGGGCAGCGTGGCCCAGGGCTAGGCCGCACCCCCTATGTGTGAGACCGCCTCGGTCCACTTCTGATGATGCCCCTTCGCCTATAAAGACCCCCCGACGGGAAAAACCTAAAGACCCGATCACTTTTCTAGAAACACATCGCGATCCGCCACCGTCGTCGACCCAAGATCAGGAGGGTCCAGAAGCTCTTCCCGGCACCCTACCAGAGAGGGGAATCGCCACCGAAGGTCTTCTTCATCGCCATGCTGGCCTCCGGCGCGATGAGTGAGTAGTCTACCTTGGACTATGGGTCCATAGCAGTAGCTAGATGGTTGTCTTCTCCACCATGTGTTTCATGTTTAGATCTCGTGAGCTGCCTTACATGATCGAGATCACCGTTATGTAATTCTACATGTTGTGTTTGTTGGGATCCGATGAATATTGGTGTTATGATTGAGTTGATGTGCTGAATATTATCTTATGTTATCTCTATGTTGTTTATGATCTTGCATGCTCTCCGTTGTTAGTAGCTATCTTGGCTGAGTAGTTGCTAGTGACTCCAAGAGGGGGTATTTATGCTCGATAGTGGGTTCATGCCTCTATTTAATCTGGGGGAGTGACAGAAACCTCTAAGGTTGTAGATGTGCTGTTGCTACTAGGGAGAAAACAACATTCATATGTCCAAGGGCATATGCTTTGTTTACATTACACACTTTTCTTAATGCAGTTATCTATTGTTCGCAACTTAATACTTGTGGAGTTCTCGGATTGATTCGCCACAAGTGGATTATTAGTCATAGATGCAGTTGGATGGCGGTCTATGTATCTTGTTGTAATGCCCACAGTAAATCTCATAGTGATCCTCTTGACATATCACGTTGTCTTTATTCTATCAATTGCCCAACTGTAATTTGTTTACCCAGCATGTGTTATTTTATCTTGTGGAGAGACACCACTAGTGAACTGTGGACCTCGGTCCTATTTCCTTTATATTTCTATCACATGTTTACTTTACTCGCACTGTTTACTTTACTCGCATACTACTACTGCTTTCCACTCGATACACTCATTCCTTTGTTTACAGCAAACCGGTGAGATTGACAACCTCATCGTAAGTTGGGGACAAAGTATTTGGTTGTGTTGTGTGCAGGTTCCGTGTTGCTACTAGTTGAAGACGTGGCAACAAGTGTCGTAAACGGCGCCCTTGTTGGAGTGTCAGTAGGCTAGCAAGCATCACCTTCTGGAGTATTGGCTTTTTCCTACTGGATTGACATACCTTGGTTTCGTACTGAGGGAAAACTTGCTGCTATATTCATCAAAACCTTCTCTTGGGGTTTCCCAACTGGCCGGTCATTTACTTCATCAACTACACGCCAACAAGCTCTCTGGCATTATTCATCACCGCGCCACCAACAAGTTTTCTGGCGCCGTTGCCAGGGAGGAAAAAGAAGACTTCTGCATTGGGAGTTTCACACGCACATCCTTTACTTTGTTTTAAGTTTTGCTTTACTTGCTTTGTTTTATCAAAAACACAAAAAAATTAGTTTCCTTTATAGTTGTTTTTACTTGTCTGCTTTTAGTTTTGCTAGAATGGCTACTCCTGAAAACACCAAGTTGTGTGATTTTACTAGCACTAATAATAGTGATTTTATCTGCACTCCTATTACGCCACCTGCTCCTGCTGCAAATTTTTATGAGATTAAGCCTGCTTTATGTCGTCGTGGTGAAGCAACATATGCCATAGGATGGCTTAAAAGGGGGCCAAACTAGATGCTGGAGGATTCGGGAGAGGGGAACGAGCTAAGAAGCTCAACAGAAAGGAACACAGATCTATCCAGGTTCGGGGCTCTCGTAAGGAGATAACACCCCTACTCCTGCTCTACTGGTTGTATATGTGGATCGATGGAGTTGTCGGAGTTCTGGATACCAGGGTATCCCGGTCCACCTGCTCCTGGGCCCTGTCATCGGCCCATCTTTACCGCAGGGGAGAATCAACGACCCAAGCTACGGAGAAGACCTTCATGAGGAGGTGCCTCATGAGGAGAACGACGGCCAAAACCGCTAAGGACCAGAAGACCTCCTCACGAGCCCCCGCTGGTGAGGAGAGGGACCACGTCCGCATCAGCTCAGCATGTTGGCGTGCAGAGCAAGAAGATAAGGGACAGAAGACCGCGTACCGCCTACGCTACCCCCGACAGGGAGGAGACCAACTTTCACTGTGCCTGCCCAAAGCGGCACAGTGGTTGTTGGCCACCCCCCTAAAAATAGCGTGGACAGTGCAGGGCGCCAGAAGAAGACATCAGCTTCCTCCACCCACTCCGGTGGACCGACGCCACTACCCTACGAAGACTACGTCCACGGAAGAGTGTAGTCTACAGCTGTCCTCCCTCCTTGGTCGTGTGTGGCAACCCCTTCCCCAAGAAGATAAGGGGAAGGAGGACCTTGGCGCTATAAAAGGAGGGGAGGTCACCCCTTAGAGGGGATGGGATCTTCATCTTCTCCAAGCTGCTAGCTGGGCACGCAGGTTCTTCAACCTCTGGCCAGCTAGAGCTTTGTAACCAAGACCTTGTACTCCTCGCGAGGTGTCACGTTGTAATACAAGAAGGCAGGAAGTAGGGGTTTTACCTCACCACGAGGGCCCTGAACCTGGGTAAAGCTCGGCGTCTCTCTCTGCAGTGCGTAGCGCGTTCGACAACTCGAGGCTTCCGTCACCGTGCTTCGTTGCGATCCTAGATCTCACACGTTCAGCCCCCTACGTTCGAATCTTTGGGTCCGTCGCGTGGTACCCCATGTTCTTGCGACACGAAATCCATCGACATTTGGCGCGCCAGGTATTGGGCTGTGGTGTGTTTTCTCCTAGATCTGCTTCGACATGGCCGACGCCAACGCAAGGCTCGAGCGTCTTCGCCGTCACAACGCTGTTCGGGGGCAAACCGAGCCCATCTTCCGTCGTCGTGAAGCCTCGGCCGAGGAGGAAGAGGAGGAAGATCTGGAGTCCTCCTACCTCCCGTCCGGGCGTACAGAGCTTTCGCTCTCCTTCACCGCCACCGCCACTTCTCGCGCTCGTTCTGGGAGTCAGCTGTCTCCTGCGCGGGCTCTCGCCATGGCGCAGGAGCTCCTGCGCTATCAACCCACTGATGACGGGCGTGACGGGTGGCGCGCTCGAATCGCCGAACTCGTCGCCATCGCCAACGAAGACCCGGCCCAGGGAGGAGCCCAGGGCGCAGGAGACCCAGATCCGGTGGCGGGGCGTCGCGCCCCGGGCGCCGGAGATGGGAAGGCCACCAAGGCGAGGAAGGCGGCTTCCCGCGCCGCATCTTCGCCGCGCGGGGAGCCCAGCTGCCAAATCGTCCAACGCGCTCCAGAAGACGCACGCGTCTCCCTCGAGCGCCGCCGCAAAAATCATCACCGCTACGTCGTCTGGCCTGACAAGTTCAAGCCGGACATCGGCGCGCGTTACGATGGGACCACCAACCCCGTCGAATTCCTCCAGCTCTATGTCGTCGCCGTCCAGGCCGCGTGTGGAGATCAGCGTGCCATGGCAAATTGGTTCCCCATGGCCCTCAAGGACGCTCCGCAAACTTGGCTCATGAATCTTCCTCACGAATCCGTGACTTCATGGAAGGATTTATGTCGTCAGTTCATTGCCAACTTCATGCCCACGTACGAGTGCCCCGCTACCAAGAACGATCTTAAGGCGGTGCGTCAGTACAAGGGCGAGACGCTTCGTCCGTATATCCAGCGCTTCAGCCAGATGAGGAACAAGATCCCTAGGATCTCTAACGAGGAGGTCATCTCCACGTTCTCCACGGGTATCTCCGACATCAAGATGAGGGAGAAGCTGTCCGTGAATGATGAGCTGACTTCCGTCGTCAGGCTCTTCGAGATCGCCGACCGCTGCGCCAAGCACGAGGAGGGGAGGCTCTTCGTGCACAACCTTCCAAGGACCCCAAGCGAAAGGAGGCCGCTGTCCACGCGGCGGAACCAGATCATAAGCAACGCCGCGGGGACCGCTCCGAGCGTGACAAAGGTCGTCGTCGCCGCTACTGCATTCTCCACAAGAAGGACACCCACAATACCGACGATTGTTGGATTGTCCGAAAGTTTCATGAAGAAAATGGTGTCTCCAAGCGCCGCGGGGGTGGCCGCAGCTACGGCAAGAGTGGATCCCGGGGCGATCGCCGCGACGACGACCACGAGGAAGGTCGCCGCCGTGAGGGTCTATCTTGAGCCGATCCCGAGCCACTGCCGCTGCCCCACCAGCAAACGATCGTCGGGAGGAGAACGGGGGGGCTATCAAGAGCTGCGAGACTTCGCCGCTTGCCTCCTGGGTGGAGCTCGGGCTCCTTTGTCTAACCGACACTTCAAGCAGCTATCGCGAGAGATCGCGGCGGCACGGCCCAACGTTGGCAACCGCCTAATGAAGTGGTCAACGTGCAAGATTGGCTTCGACGAGGAGGACCATCCGGCCTCCACCAGGGGCGTGGGCACAATTCCTCTTTTGTGCACGCCAACAATCAACAACGTTGCCGTCAATCGCACTCTCATCGACGGAGGGGCGGGCCTCAACATCATCTCGGTCGAGATCTTCGAAAAGATGCAGGTGCCGTACCACCGGCTCATGGCAACTCGACCATTCTTCGGGGTAACCAAAGGGTCTACAACGCCAATTGGGCAGGTACGCCTGCCCGTTACCTTCGGCACCCGGGACAACTACAGGACCGAGAGCCTTGACTTCGACGTCACCTACATTGCGCTGCCATACAATGCCATTCTCGGCTATCCAGCCCTGGCAAGGTTTACGGCAGCAACGCATCATGGCTTCAATGTCCTCAAGATTCCGGGCGCCAACGGCACGATCACCGTGCGCTGCAATGAGAAGGATGCTCTCCGATCGGTGGAGCATGTCTACCGTGAGGCCGCCACCATGTTCCCCGCCGACGAAGATCTACTGGAACACTCCGGCGACCTCGCGAGGAAGAAGCAGCTCGTATCCCAAGAGCGGGCTGCTGCGAAGAAGGCCTCTCTTGAGCCCCACCTCCAGGGCTCAACAGGGAAGAAGTTCGCCGCCTCTGCGTCGCCTACTCCAAGCGAGGACCTGGTCAATCCGATGCTGGACATGAGCATTGGGGAAGCTGCGGTACTGTCGTGGGGATGACTTAGGGGGCGTACCACAGGCCAGGCAGTATGCCGACTGGCGTCCCGGGGAATCCCACGGCCTCGGCGCAAGAAGACCGGCTCCAGCCGGAACGGCCAGACGCGCCAGCCGCCACCTGACGACTCCACCGAGGAGGGCTGGAGCCGGGCGAAGGAGACGAAACCCCTCAACGGTTGTCTGGCCAAAAGCCGGATGGCCCCGACAAGAGCGACAGAGGCGCAGGACAGGCGTGACGAACGCCACGACCACGACCGACCAATGAAGAGACGAAGACTCTTCCCCACGGCGGGATCCTAGGCGAAGGAGAGGGGATATGCTCTCCAGATGCCGGCCTAGGGAAAAGGCACTTTATAAAGTGCCTTTGCCAGAGCGCAGCCAGGGGAGATCAGGCCAAGGACGCCGCCGCCAAGGAGCCGGCAGCCGGCCAAAGCGTTACCGAAACCTGTAACCAGGCCCCCGTCTATATAAGGGGGCCTGGACCCTTAGCATAGGGGATCCGATCTTCTTCTTCCTCCTCTAGCCGAACAGCTCGAGGAGCACTGTAATCGCTACTATCCAATCAATACGAAGCAGGCAGGAAGTAGGGGTTTACCTCCAACCGGGAGGGCCCTGAACCTGGGTAAACCGAGGTGTCTCTGTTGGCACAATCCCGAGCCGGACCCATCGTCACCAACGTCGAGCCCCTCCGATAAGCCTCCCCATGGCTACTCTCTCCAAATTCCCACGACAGTTGGCGCCCACCGTGGGGCAAAGCGCGGTGGCGAGCGGAGTCAAGTTCCGGCCGGGACCCTCCGCCGAGAAGGTCGCCTCCGGCCTCGTCTGGAGGTTTGGCACCTTCGACTGCGTCGACGACAACTTGGCCCACTTCAAGAACTGCCTCGGCAACGGCGGCTCCTTCCTCGACGTCGGCCGCCACCGCTTCTACGTCGCCAAGCCCTTCCCGGAGGAGATCACCGACGTCTTCGACTCTCCCTGCGGCGGAGGCCCGAGTGGCGGCGAAAGCAGCAATCTTGGCGCTTTGGTTGAGGTGATGGCCCTGGGAGAGGATGAGGGCGGCGACTCCCCGCGCCCCGAGCGCCCGTCGCTCGAGCGCCCACCTCCACAGGAGCAAGATGCTTCACTCCCAGAGCGGGACGCCCCGGACGTCTCCGTGGTGGACCTGCGCGCTCCCCTCGACCGCGTCATCGATCCCGCTCGGGTCTCCGAGGCCTTGGAGTGGACGCGCCTCGTTCTCCTTGGCAAGGCGGCCGAGGACGAGTCCAACCGACGCCGCGCGAGCACCACGCTCGGCGAGTTCTACGACGTGCGCCGAGCCGCACCGACCGAGCTCGCCCGTGACCTGCGCCGCAGCCTCGCCACCACTGTCCCTGGCCAGATCCAGCGGTCGCCATCGGCAGGCCGAGGCCGCGGAGGGCGTGGGCACGGTGGCCGTGCTCCCAGCGGTATCGTTCAAGGCCGTCGCGCCCAGCAAGGCGGCGGGGCAGGCAGATCATGCCAGTCCCAGGAGTCGGCACCAGGGTCGGAGTCCCGGGCTCACCCATCGGCGCTGCACATCCACCTGTGGCTAGACCATGTTCAGGCGTCCTCTAGGGGATCTGCTAGCTCAAAGCGAGCGTCTTCAGACCAAGGAGGCCCGGGGGCTGCAGGCAGCGGTCATGGGCGCAAAGAGGGCAAGTACACCCTCGATGCTGCGCTTGACCAGCCGTGTAAGTTTCACACCTCCCCGGGCAGGGAAGCGACCCACTCCACGTGTCAGTGCCGTTTCATGAGAGAGCTGGAGCAGCGCGCTCGGCAAATCCCTGGAACGCCGCAGGCACAACCGGCTGGAGGTCAGGAGGACCAACGACGCGAACCGGCTGGAGGCGAGCCGGATCAAGAGGACGACTTCCCGACGGACGTGGAGCAGCATCACATCTTCACTACCCCGGGCAAGGATAAAAGTAACGACCTTTGGCATGAGGCGGAGGTGAACGCTGTGATGCCTGCAGAACCCCAGTTCATGCATTGGTCTGAGACGGCCATTACCTGGGGGCGCGAGGACCACCCAAGGCTGATGCCCAGCCCTGGAGAATACGCCCTGGTCGTAGACCCTGTCGCGTGCTCCGATACGCACATGTGCCGGTTCTCCCGCGTGCTTATCGACGGCGGCAGTAGTATCAACCTTCTTTACCGGAGCTCTCTGGAGAAGTTGGGCATCCCGCTTGCTCAACTAAAACCTAGCCGGCTCACCTTCCATGGCGTCGTGCCTAGGCATTCTTGCACCCCTTTGGGCAAGGTGCAGCTGGAGGTTCTCTTCGGAAAGAAGGGGAATAGCCGCCGCGAGCCTATCTGGTTCGAGGTGGTGGACATCAGCAGTCCCTACCACGCGCTGTTAGGCCGACCGGCCCTGGCTAAGTTCATGGCTGTCCCGCACTACGCCTATCTGAAGATGAAGCTCCTAGGGCCCAGAGGTGTGATCACAGTCTCGGGAAGCTTCAAGAAGTCTCTGGCTTGCGCTAAGGAAAGCTCGCAGCTGGCGGAGGCGCTGGTCATCGCCGAGGAGAAAAGGCAGCTTCTGCATCGCGTAGAGCTGGCCCAACAAGACATACCAGTTCGCCAATCGCCTGTGGAGCAATTCAAGCTGGCTAACGACACCAAGAAGATCCTGCTGGACGAGAGTGACCCCTCCAAGTACGTCATCATCGGCACCGGCTTGTCTGCCAAATAGGAAAGCGAGCTCACCAGCTTCCTCCGTGAGAATCGGGACATCTTCGCATGGTCTCCAAAGGACATGCCAGGTGTGCCGAGGGAGCTGGCTGAGCACGCGCTCAACGTCCGGCCGGACGCCAAGCCGGTCAAGCAGCCGCTGCGGCGGTTCGCAGAAGAGAAGAGGAAAGCAATTGGCAAAGAGATTGCCCGGCTCCTTGCAGCCGGCTTCATCATGGAAGTGTTTTACCCTGACTGGCTCGCGAACCCAGTCCTGGTTCTGAAGAAGAACAACACTTGGCGAATGTGTATCGACTACACCAGCCTCAACAAGGCTTGTCCCAAGGATCCTTTCGCACTGCCACGGATTGACCAGGTGATCGATTCCACAGCCGGCTGCGACCTGCTGTCCTTCCTGGACGCCTATTCAGGCTACCACCAGATCCCGCTCTTCCAGCCGGATCAGATCAAGACCTCCTTCATCACCCCATATGGAGCCTACTGCTACGTCACCATGCCATTCAGCCTGAAGAACGCTGGAGCCACTTACCAGCGAACCATGCAGCGATGTCTGCAAGGGCAGATTGGGAGGAACGTGCACGCCTATGTGGACGACGTGGTGGTGAAGACCAAGCAGAGCAACACGCTCCTGGACGATCTCAGGGAGACCTTCACCAACCTGCGGCGCTATCGCATGAAGCTCAACCCAGAGAAGTGCACCTTCGGTGTGCCGGCTGGACAGCTCCTAGGCTATATCGTTTCCCAGCGAGGGATCGAGGATAACCCCTTGAAGATAAAAGCCATCGAGGCCCTAGAGAAGCCCACCCAGCTCAGAGATGTGCAGAAGTTTGCTGGTTGCCTGGCCTCGCTTAGCCGATTCGTCAGCCGGCTCGGGGAGAAGGCCATGCCGCTGTACCAGCTGATGAAGAAGACAGACCACTTCGTTTGGTCCCAGCGCGCTGATGACGCCTTCAATGACCTCAAGCGAGCCTTGTCTACCGCGCCGGTTTTGGCAGCGCCAGCTCCGCGAGAGCCCATGCTGCTCTACATCGCAGCGACCCCTCGCGTCATCAGCGTGGTGATCGTGGTGGAACGCACCGAGGAAGGCAAAGAGCTGCCGGTTCAGCGCCCGGTGTACTACCTGAGTGAGGTGCTCACTCTCTCCAAGCAGAACTACCCGCACTATCAGAAGGTCGCGTACGGCGTGTACATGGCAGCCAAGAAGCTGAAGCACTACTTCGAGGAGCACCCAATCACGGTGGTGAGCACCACTCCACTCTCGGAGATCATCGGATGCAAGGACGCGTCAGGAAGGGTGGCCAAGTGGGCGATTGAGCTCGCAGCTCATACCATTCAGTACAAGCCCAGGACGACGATCAAGTCGCAGATCATAGCGGATTTCTTCGCGGATTGGGGAGAGCACCAGTATTTGCCGCCGGCTCCAGACTCCACCTACTGGCGCATGCACTTCGATGGCTCCAAGCTGCTCGGGGGCTTGGGAGCCGGCGTCGTCCTTACCTCACCCAAGGGAGACAAGCTGCAGTACGTGCTGCAGATGCACTTCCGTGCGTCGAACAACGTCGCCGAATACGAAGCCCTGGTGCATGGGCTCAAGATGGCCAAGCAGATTGGAATCAGGAGGATTCTTTGCTTTGGAGACTCCGACCTGGTAACGCACCAGGTCTCAGGAGATTGGGACGCTAAGGACGCCAACATGGCCTCCTATCGCTTCTACGTGCAGCAGCTCAGCGGATTCTTTGAAGGCTGCGAGTTCCACCATGTCCCCAGAGCAAGCAACGAGGAGGCAGACCGGCTGTCTAAGATCGGCTCCACCAAGCAGGACATCCCAGCCGGGGTATCCCTGGAGATCATCCGCAAGCCGTCCATCAAGCCTTCAACGGAATCCATATCCATCTACGTGCCTGGAGACCCAGCCCCGGCTCAGGTACCACAACCGGACTCGGGGGCTGCCGTCTCCGGGCTGGAGGAGGCAGCCGGCCAGCCTAGCGCGGCCGGCTCAACGAAGGACAAGGGGATTGCCGGCTCCACGCCCGCTCCCCCAGCCGGACAATCAGGCGAAGCCGGCTCGACGATGGACCCGGGGGCTGCTGACCCGCTGGTCGCCAATGTCTTCCACATACGGGAGATACCTTCATGGGCAGAACCATTCTCCAACTACCTCATCACTGGGGACCTGCCGCAAGACGAAGTGGAAGCTAGGCGAATTCAGCGCCGAGCTGGGGCATACACCCTAATCAATAGCGAGCTGTACAAGCGCAGCGTGTCAGGCATCTACCAGAAGTGCATCGAGCCGGAAGAAGGGACAGAGCTGCTAAGAGAAATACATCAAGGGGAGTGCGGACATCACGCATCTTCCAGGGCCTTGGTGGCCAAAGCCTTCCGCCATGGATTCTACTGGCCGACGGCTAAGCAGAATGCGGAGCAGCTGGTAAAGTAGTGCAACGGCTGCCAGCGCTTCTCCAAGCACAGAAACACCCCAGCGGCAGCCCTCAAGACCATCCCGCTCACCTGGCCATTCGCTGTCTGGGGTCTGGACATGGTAGGACCATTCAAAACCGCACCCGGGGGCTTGACGCATCTGCTGGTGGCCGTGGACAAGTTCACCAAGTGGATCGAAGCCAAGCCAATCAAGAAACTCGACGGCTCATCCACGATCAAGTTCTTCAACGAGATCATCACCAGATACGGAGTACCCCACAGCATCATCACCGACAACGGGACGAACTTTGCGAAGGGAGTCTTTGCTGATTACTGTGATCAGAAAGGCATCCGGCTGGACTTGGCGTCCGTGGCACACCCTCAGTCAAATGGACAAGTGGAAAAGGCAAATGGGCTGATCCTGGCCGGCATCAAACCAAGACTGGTCGAGCCTCTCGAACGCTCAGCCGGCTGTTGGGTCGAGGAGCTACCCTCAGTGCTCTGGAGCCTGCGCACCACTCCAAACCGCTCTGTGGGCTTCACACCCTTCTTCCTAGTCTATGGAGCAGAGGCAGTCTTACCCACGGACATCGAGTTCGACGCGCCCAGAGTTGTCCAGTACACGGAGAAACAAGCAAAAGAAGCTCGCGAAGATGGCATCGACCTCCTCGAGGAGGCTCGGGAGCAGGCTCTGGCTAGATCGGCGCTCTACCAGCAGCAGCTGCGACGATACCATAGCCGGAAAATTCGCCCGCTCGCGTTTCGCGAAGGTGATCTCGTACTCCGGCTGGTCCAAAGCACTAAAGGCATGCACAAGCTGTCCTCTCCCTGGGAGGGACCGTTCATTGTCAGCCGGGTGTTGGGCAATGGGGCATATTACCTCATCGACGCACAAGAGCCCAGAAAGAACAAGGCAGACAACTCTGACAAGGAGACCGAGCGTCCCTGGACTGTCAGTCTCTTAAGACCTTTCTTCTGCTAAGGCAAAAGCTTGTACCCCGAAAAATGTGTCAATGAATAAAGGAAAACGGAGCGGCGAGTTACGGCCGACTGCGGAGAAAAACACTCTGTGCATGTTTTGCTTCCTGCGTTATTCACTTGACCGGCAGCCGGCTCCAGGCACCGAGCCGCAGCCGGCTGCCCCGAAAACGATCGATCTCACGCCAGCCGGATGAGTACTGCGTATGACCAAGGTCTCGAGCCCAACCTCCACCGTCCGGCTCCGCGTAGCCGGACGGACAGGAGCCGGCAGGCCACATACGAGGGAAAGCCGCAGAGCGGAAACACAAGCGATAGAAAAACCGCTCAACCAAACGTTAAGGGCGGTGTCTGTCAACTAATCGTAGGCTAGCACGAGTCGGGGGCCCGATAGACCGAAGTACTACTTCTCACTCCGCGGCACGCTCCCACCCTAGTCCGGCATTCGGCTGCCGGCCCAAGGGAGACCAACCGGCACCAGGCTGCCGGTTGGGGGTAGAAGGGCCGAAGGGTGGGAAGATTAAGGAAAAGGTTGAGGGAACCGGGCAAATGCAAAGCCAGCGAGTAGCTGATAAGCACGGTCTTTGATGTCTGGGCTGAGAAGCCACGCCCAAGAGGTTCGACGATAGAGCTACCTCACTTGGCGATTGGCATCGTTCGCGAAAAATCAGTTTCGAGCTAGCTGTCAGTCCAGCTATCCCAAAACTCGGGGGCTAGGGGGAAAGGGAATTGGCCCTCAGAAGTAGGCCAGCCCCAGTACCTCGCCGGCTGTTCGAACAGCCGGCGCGGCGACACGATCGGTAACCGAGCAGCGAAATCGAAACCTAACACTCGAAAAGAAACAGCTGAAGCCGGAAACCATGAGGCCTACTCCAGTCGTGACTTGGAACGTGCGAAGGCTCGGGAAAGGGAGCGCGCCGGCTCCGACCCTTGCTCGAGCCGGTATAAGATGCGGTTCCTGTTCCGTTCGCGCTGGAGCCGGGGCTAGCCCATCCTTCCTGGAGCCGGCCAGCAGAAGCGCCGTTCCATTCGCGCTGGAGCCGGGGCTAGCCCACCCTTCCTGGAGCCAGCTAGCAGGAGCATCGTTCCCCCCGCATCAAAGCCAGAGGAGCCCTGCCTGAAGCGTTTGCACAGGTCAGTGACTATCGCAGTCTCTACCTGCGGATTCGCGCAACAAGCGATTTCGCTAAGGGAAGAACTGTCGCGGCGCAGCGATGCCAAGCAGAAGGCGTTTTGCGCGATGGCAAAAGTACATAGCAAAGAAAGACATTCACATAGCAAGCTAAAGGAGGTTCTTAGCCATATGGCTGGCGGTTACATAGTAAGAGCCACGCTAAGGGCTGGAATAGCAAAAGGACTCCTCCCTAGACTCTTGTTGACGACGACGTCGCCGAGAGGGAGGATTCTGGGCAGTTCGCCGATCATGGCCAGGGGGAGTAGGCGCGGGCGCAGCCGGAGCCGTCGATGACGCGGACGCAGAGGATGTGCGACCCGGCGCGGTGGGTCAGGATGAGAGACCACCCTCGCTCCAGGCCGTAGTCGTGGAAGAACCGCCCCCACCCCCCGGTGAGGTAGCTCTTCCCTTCCCCGTCATGAAGGACCTCGACGTCGTACAGCGGTTGCCCGCCGCTGCCGTCCTCGATCATGAAGCTCGTCGGGGGATTCCTCCCCATGGTGCCGATGAAGCTAGCAGGGAGCGGTAGACGCTCATCGCTCCCAGCCAGCAGGGGCGCCAAGGCAGTGGAAAACCCATGCACTGGCACATCGGAAAGCCGCTGCTTGGTGGGTGGCCGCGGCGGCGCCTTCCGCGTTTTCCCGGCGGCCGCGCTGGAGGAACTGTCGACGTCCAGACCGGCGAGGCCTAGAGGGGCGGCCCCAAACGCCATCGCGGCGCCAACAAGGGCCGCCGCCGCTTGCAGGGGCGTCCCGGAGAGGCCGGCGACGGAGGTCGCGGCCTTAGAAACCGCGGCGCCGCTGGCAGCTGCAGTCCCGCCAGGAGCCGCGATACTGGAGGAGTGGCCGATCCTAAGGGGCCCGGCAGCGGCGGCGGTGGTGGCCGCGGCCGCGAGCGCAGCCAGGGTTTTCTTATTGCGGCTGCCCTGCGGGCGGCCGCGTTTCCGAGGCATCGGTGGCTTCCCCGCCGGGCCACCGAGCGGACGACCACGCTCGTCTGACCCATCGCCGGCCCCGGTTCCGCAGTTCGCCCCGGACGCCGACATTGAAGAGCGGAGCGGGAGTAGTGGAGGCGACGGTTCCGGCCAGGCAGGTGAAGGAAGTGGAACGCTCGAGAATGAGGAAAACCCTCGAGGGCTCCGAGATTTAAAGGATAACCCCCGACGTTTCAGCAACCAACTTCCGTATCGTGCACCACTGCGGCAGTTGCCACAGAGGATCGTGGGAGGAGTTGATGGGACACGTCGTTTCAGCACGATGACTTAGCGAGTTGTGGCAATGATGACTCCGAAGCGGAAATGATGAGACCAGCTATTGGCACGCTGCGCCAGTTGCTGCGTGGGAACAAGATCCGAAGCGGTGCGGTTTCCCAAGGGGCAGCATGCCGGCTCACGGCCTCCCATCGGGCCGCGTCCCGGAGCCGGTCCGCCCCGAGACGGCCGGGAAAACTCCGCAAGGCCCAGCCTCGATGACTCGATCGACCAAGACAAACCAGAGGCCCTGGGACTTCGATGAAGACGAGCAAGACTTCGGCGAAAAGAAGAACCCGCCGAAGCCCCATGCTAGCCCATGAGACTTCGCCAGTTTCGGGGGCTAGTGTCGTGGGGATGACTTAGGGGGCATACCACAGGCCAGGCAGTATGCCGACTGGCGTCCCGGGGAATCCCACGGCCTCGGCGCAAGAAGACCGGCTCCAGCCGGAAGGGCCGGACGCGCCAGCCGCCGGCTGACGACTCCACCGAGGAGGGCTGGAGCCGGGCGAAGGAGACGAAACCCCTCAACGGTTGTCTGGCCAAAAGCCGGATGGCCCCGACAAGAGCGACAGAGGCGCAGGACAGGCGTGACGAACGCCACGACCGACCAATGAGGAGACGAAGACTCTTCCCCACGGCGGGATCCTAGGCGAAGGAGAGGCGATATGCTCTCCAGATGCCGGCCTGGGGAAAAGGCACGCACTTTATAAAGTGCCTTTGCCAGAGCGCAGCCAGGGGAGATCAGGCCAAGGACGCCGCCGCCAAGGAGCCGGCAGCCGGCCAAAGCGTTACCGAAACCTGTAACCAGGCCCCCGTCTATATAAGGGGGCCTGGACCCTTAGCATAGGGGATCCGATCTTCTTCTTCCTCCTCTAGCCGAACATCTCGAGGAGCACTGTAATCACTACTATCCAATCAATACGAAGCAGGCAGGAAGTAGGAGTTTACCTCCAACCGGGAGGGCCCTGAACCTGGGTAAACCAAGGTGTCTCTGTTGGCACAATCCCGAGCCGGACCCATCGTCACCAACGTCGAGCCCCTCCGATAAGCCTCCCCATGGCTACTATCTCCAAATTCCCACGACAGGTACCCTCAGGGAGGAGGCCCCAGTTCACCCAAGAGCGCTCTGCAACCAAGAAGGTCCCGCTTCAGGCTGGGGGCTGCGAAAGCTTCGTCACCATCGGGGCAGGGCTTTCCCCCAAATAGGAAAGCGCGCTCGTCACCTTCCTGCGGGCAAACTCTGACATGTTCGCTTGGACTCCGTCAGATATGCCCGGCGTTCCCAGGGAGGTGATTGAGCACCACTTAGCCGTGTGCCCTCAGGCACACCCCGTGAAGCAGAAGACTAGGAAACAAGCGCAAGAGAAGCAGGACTTCATAGTCAAGGAGATAGAGAAGCTGAAGAGGGCCAAGCTGATACGCGAGGTAGCCCACCCCACCTGGATTGCAAATCCGGTGGTCGTCCCAAAGTCAAATGGCAGTGGGCGCCTCTGCGTGGACTTCACAAGTCTCAACAAGGCCTGCCCCAAGGATCCTTATCCGCTCCCAAGGATAGATCAAATCGTCGACTCCACCGCCGGATGTGACCTCCTTTGCTTCTTGGATGCTTTCTCCGGCTATCATCAGATCAAGATGGCAAAGGAGGACGAGGAGAAGACCGCCTTCATCACGCCCTGTGGTGTGTACTGCTACGTCTGCATGCCCTTCGGCCTGAAGAACGCAGGAGCCACCTTCCAAAGGCTCATGCGCAAGGCCCTGGGGGCTCAGATGGGAAGGAATGCGGAGGCCTACGTCGATGACATCGTCGTTAAGACTCGCGAGAGTCACACCTTCATCGAGGATCTGGAAGAAACATTCGTCAACCTGAGAAAGGTAAACATCAAGCTCAACCCCGCCAAGTGCACCTTCGGCGTACCGTCGGGAAAACTGTTGGGGTTCCTCGTGTCCCATCGCGGGATAGAGGCAAACCCTGACAAGGTCAAGGCCATCAAAGAAATGCGACCACCGCGCAATCTCAAGGAGATGCAACGCCTCGCGGGATGCATGGCAGCCCTGGGGCGCTTCATCGCGAGGAGTGGGGAGAAAGCCCTGCCCTTCTTCAAGCTCATGAAGCACACTGGGAAGTTCGAGTGGACTCCGGAAGCCGACAAGGCCTTCGCTGAGTTAAAAAGGTACCTCACGAGCCCAGGGATCATGGTTGCCCCAACATTCCGCGAGCCCTTGCTACTCTACATCGTGGCAACTCCAAAGACTGCAAGTGCCGTTCTCGTCGCGGAGCGAGACGCAAAGGTGATCGCCAAGGAAGAGATCGGTCCTCCCGGTCCGGGGGTTCCTCGCGAGGAAGAGGCCGCTGCACCTCCCGTCCCTCAAGAGGAACCGCCCGTTGCATCTCCGCTGACCGAGCCGCTCTCTCAGAGCAACGCTCAAAAGCCTCCCGAGGAGGAAGCTCCCGAGGGTGTCACCAAGGTGCAGAAGCCCGTATACTTCGTCAGCACGGTGTTGCGCGACGCTCGAGAGCGTTACACCATGCAGCAAAAGCTGCTCTACACCCTGCTCATCGCTTCGCGGAAGCTACGCCACTACTTCTAGGGTCACCCGATAAAGGTGGTAACCGATCGTCCCCTGGAGACCATCCTACGCAATCCCAACGTCACCGGGCGGGTGGCAGAATGGGCCGTGGAGCTTCAACCCTTCGAGATCTCCTTCGAAACTACAAAGGTAATCAAGAGCAAGGCTTTGGCTCAGTTCACTGCAGAGTGGACCAATCCGTTTGCCGACGAGCCTCCAGAGGTGGAGTCAACACTCCCAGGAGAGGAGGCCCCAGGACTCTGGGTCATGCACTTCGACGGCGCCTTCAACCTCCCCGGCGCGGGAGCTGGTGCTGTCCTGACCTCCCCCTCTGGAGACAAGCTCTTCTACGCCGTCCAGCTCTGCTTTAAGCATGAGCACAAGGTCTCCAACAACATCGCGGAATATGAAGGACTACTCGCCGGCTTAAGGGCGGCGAACGCTTTGGGCATCAAGCGCCTCATCGTCAAGGGAGATTCACAGCTGGTTGTGAACTTCTCGAACAAGAGCTACACTCCAAAGGATGAGCACATGGCGGCTTATCTCGAGGAGCATCGAAAGATGGAAAAACGCTTCCAAGGCTTGGAGCTGGAGCACATCCCGAGAGGAGAAAATGTGGAAGCCGACGAGATCGCCAAGCGCGCCTCTCATCGCCTAATACAACCTGTCGGCGTCTTTGAGGAGCATCTCTTCAGACCATTTGCTTCTCCATCGTCATCCGGATCAGAAACTCCACCTGCCCTGCCGCCACCGCCAGAGCAGGGGGCTCCAGACTGCGGGCCTCCTTCGGGTGACCGCGTTCTTCTGGCATTGGCACGGCAGGAGGGAGTGGATTGGATCCTCGAGCTCAAGGCCTTCCTCACCAGCAGCAGGCTTCCCGAGGATGAAGAGGAGGCCGAAAGGATCGTGCGCCAAGCTTCGGGCTACTGCGTCAAGGATGGTGACTTGTACCGGCGTCGCCCAAACGGTGTCGCTCTGAAGTGCATATCTACTAACCAAGGCCAAGAGCTTCTCAGGGACATCCACGCCGGCGAGTGCGGCCATCATGCTTCCGCTGCAACTCTAGCCACGAAGGCATATCGAAGCGGCTTCTACTGGCCTTCGGCGCTCGGGGATGCGGCGGAGATGGTCAAGAGGTGCGAGGCGTGCCAATTCCATGCAAAGCAGATCCACCAGCCGGCGCAGGAGCTGCAAACCATCCCACTCACTTGGCCCTTTGCAGTTTGGGGGCTGGACATCCTTGGTCCGTTCCCCAGAGCGCAAGGGGGCTACCGCTACATCTACGTCGCCATCGACAAATTCACCAAGTGGGTGGAGGTGGAACCGGTGTGCACCATCCCGGCCAGGTCCGCAGTCAAGTTCATCCGTGGGCTGGTCTGTCGTTTTGGTGTGCCTAACCGCATAATCACCGACAACGGCATCCAGTTCACCAACGGACTGTTTCGGGAGTACTGTGCATCGGCCGGCATCAAGATCTGCTTCGCCTCCATCGCCTACCCCCGGAGCAATGGCCAAGCCGAGCGTGCTAACGCCGAGGTCCTCAAGGGACTCAAGACGAAAAGCTTCAACGCCAAGCTCAAAGCCTACGGCAAAAAATGGTTAGACAACCTCCAATCCATCTTGTGGTCCATCAGGACTACCGCCACCAAACCCACTAGAGAGACCCCTTTCTTCTTGGTCTATGGGGCAGAGGCTGTTCTTCCCACCGACGTCAAGTTCGGGTCGCCAAGAGTGCTCGCCTTCGACAAAATTCGCCAAGAGGACCTCATCAAGGATCGCCTCCTCCTGCTCGAAGAAGCTCGGTGCCAAGCCGCGCTTCGCGCCGTGAGGTACTAGCAAGGACTACGCCGCTACCATACCCGCCATGTTCGAGCAAGGACTCTGGAGGTTGGCGACCTGGTGCTGAGGAGAATACTCTCTCGCGAGGGCCTGCACAAGCTGTCTCCAATGTGGGAAGGACCCTTCAAGGTGACGCACATCGCCAGGCCAGGCTCGGCGCGGCTGGAAACCGTAGAAGGCATGCCGGTGGGGAACCCATGGAACATAGCTCATCTGCGAAAGTTCTACCCTTAGGTTCCTCACGAGGAGATAAAGACCGTTTTCACGGCACTTGTATCAGCTCAAACTGCTCTTAAGCACTGATATTAAGTTATTGCGCAACATAGCGCCTCTGCTTCGGCATGACATTAAAATGGCATGAAGTCCATTTATTTTCTGTTGTACTCCACGCGGAAGGGGGCTAGGCACGGTGTCTATGCTGGGGCCTTCGCCCGGAAAACAGCAAGCCCGAAAAACCCGAAGGGAGTGAGCTCTGGTCGGGGGCGACGGCCCTGTTATCGATCACCTCCAAATACCCATGGTGCTTAGTTCCTCGCGAAGTACACCGGAAAATAAAAAATCTTCGAGGAAAGTCCAAGGTGTGCCCAAGGCACCCGCTAAGGACCAGCACCTCGTGAGCAACCCTCACGAGGAAACAAGGATGCGTCGATGCAACATGCATCCGCAGGAAGATTCCCTCTCCCGAGGAAGGCCTAACGTGGCAGGATTATTGAAGACCAAGGCCGCTCCGATCATCTTGCGAAGGAGACGTAGATCCAGAGGTCCGCGCCAGGCCCTTCACCTCGTGAGCAACCCTTGCGAGGTGTCGACGGTCTCTGGGCTCTCTTAAGCATCGACGTTTTCACGTCCATGAGGATCCAGCTTCCCTCAACGACGAGGAAGGCCCCGTGAATCACCACGCGCGGCAATTTGCTCTTAGCTGCTGGCACAGATAGTGCCGTGCTCCTCCACGACGGAGAAGGTCCCTGTGCCGGTCACAGGGGCATCTTATTCGCCTTCTTTTTTCGTTTGTTTTATCGACTTGTTTTTCCGTTTTCGGGGATTTGGGGTTTTTTCTTTTCCAACTCTTTCTTCAACTTCTTGTCTCAGGAATCGTCCAATGTGTCGTCGGCGTCGACCCCATCTCCAGCTCTGAGGCGAAGGGAGGCCTCCCGTCGACGCAAACAGCTCACTAGGGCTCTCGAGCGTGCGAATGACCAGGACAATGAAGAGCAATGAGAAGCGAAGTGCAAGATAGCTAATAAGCAGATTTCATTGAAGCACCCCCAACAAGGGGATGAGCAAAGGCACGGCGGGGCATACCCCGCCGGCGAGGACTACACAGCAAAAGAGGGGAGGAGACTAGCTTCCCTCCCCAGAAGACTATCGCGCCAGGACCTCGTCTTCACTGCGCCGCGGGCTGGGGGTAGGTGCGGCGGACGCCACAGGCGGTGAAGATCCGCACCGAAGCCTCCAGTGCCCCCAGCTTGAAGCGGAAGACGAGGTGGTCGCCGACGCGGAGGCGATGGCCGAGGGCGAAGGCCCTCCAGCGGCCGGAGAGGACGGTGTTGCCGCCCCCTCCGAGCAGGATGTCCACAGGCCAGAAGAGATCTGGCCTGCTCTGCTCCCCCAGGGCAATCTCCCCGGCGGCCGCGCTGGGGGCGTCAACCACCCCCCGGACTGCGTCGGGCAGCCGGAGGGAGCTGAAGCCCGGAGCGTCGACGACGACGAGGAGCTCCAGGAAGTGGGACCCCGGGCCGATGAGGGGTCCCAGCATCGCCGCCGCCAAGTGGCGCGGAGTGGCAACCACTCCGTTCGCCGGTGGGGCCGGAGGATCTGCAGCGGGGGGAAGAGGCCCCAGGGCGGCCTCCACCTCCCGAAGTACCCGGTCGATGCTTCCTGGGGCGCGGGGAGCAGGCGTCGCCGCCAGCGGCGACGGCAAGTTCATAGCGCCTCCGGGCGCGGGACCCCTAAGGGTCAGGGCGCCGGAGGTCCCCGAGGAGGCGCGGTTTGCCTCGTCCTGCCTCGGCGCGCCAATGCGGAGGGGGCCGCCGGCGCCGGGCGTCCACCGGGCCACGATCTTCGCCTTATTCCCGCTGCCCGGGGGGCGCCCGCGGCGCTTTACCCCCGAGCTTGATCCAGCGGCGGCGACGGAGGCGGAGGGATCCACCAGCTTGGGGGCGTGGAGGAAGAAGTGGCACCGGAGGAAGGAGGTGAAGTGCCGGAGGTCTCGAGGAGGCTCTATTTAAGGGGGGCGTCCGGCGTCGATGCGTCAAATCTCAGCGCAGGAATCTAAGCGTTGGCGCAGCGCTCCGCAGTGAAGCGACGCGCCATCATGACGGTTTGACGCCTCAGAGACTGTAGCGTCGCCCGCCGTTTTGTCTCACCAGCTGCGGCCGCGCCACATGCCCACGACCTTCGCTTCTTCAGATGGTCCTCTGACCGCACGGTTGGCGCGTGCCGTTGGAGGGCCCAGCAGCTTCTGGGGCCCCCGGCCCTTCGCTCCCTCGAGAGGGCGCGTTCGTGGGCCGGGCTCCCGGGGGCTACTGTCGGTGTTCTGGATACCGGGGTATCCCGGTCCACCTGCTCCTGGGCCCCGTCATCGGCCCATCTTCAGCCCAGGGGAGAATCAACGACCCAAGCTACGGAGAAGACCCTCATGAGGAGGCGCCTCATGAGGAGAACGACGGCCAAAACCGCTAAGGACCAGAAGACCTCCTCACGAGCCCCCGCTGGTGAGGAGAGGGACCACGTCCGCATCAGCTCAGCATGTTGGCGTGCAGAGCAAGAAGATAAGGGACAGAAGACCGCGTACCGCCCACGCTACCCCCGACAGGGAGGAGACCAACTTTCGCTGTGCCTGCCCAAAGCGGCACAGTGGTTGTTGGCCACCCCCCTAAAAATAGCGTGGACGGTGCAGTGCGCCAGAAGAAGACATCAGCTTCCTCCACCCACTCCGGTGGACCGGCGCCACTACCCTACGAAGACTACGTCCACGGAAGAGTGTAGTCTACAGCTGTCCTCCATCCTTGGTCGTGTGTGGCAACCCCTTCCCCAAGAAGATAAGGGGAAGGAGGACCTTGGCGCTATAAAAGGAGGGGAGGTCACCCCTTAGAGGGGATGGGATCTTCATCTTCTCCAAGCTGCTAGCTGGGCACGCAGGTTCTTCAACCTCTGGCCAGCTAGAGCTTTGTAACCAAGACCTTGTACTCCTCGCGAGGTGTCGCATTGCAATACAAGAAGGCAGGAAGTAGGGGTTTTACCTCACCACGAGGGCCCTGAACCTGGGTAAAGCTCGGCGTCTCTCTCTGCAGTGCGTAGCGCGTTCGACAACTCGAGGCTTCCGTCACCGTGCTTCGTTGTGATCCTAGATCTCACACGTTCAGCCCCCTGCGTTCGAATTTTTGGGTCCATCGCGTGGTACCCCGTGTTCTTGCGACACGAAATCCATCGACAGGAGTACACAACAATGGGGCTTCCAAGCTCTCTGCGAGAGGAGGAAGATGAACCATAAACTGAGAGACTAAGGAGTGACCAACCCTCGGCTAGGGCTCCCTGTGCCACCTTATATAGTGGTGGCCAGGGTTACAACGGTCATACACATGCATATGACACTGGCTATAGTCCAAATAGGACGAGGTGACGATGACTGCCACCCTTGACTTTGCCCCTGATTGCTCTCGATGGGACTCACCATCCCGTACCTTGTACTTGCTTCGACTGTGACCTTACCACTGTGAGGTAAGGACTGTACTTTGGCACAGTGATAGTTGTTAGACCACCACTGTGCATCCTGTCATCATGATCCTCCTCCATACTTGGATGTTTCCTTCCTTGATTGTAGGGATATGACACCTTGGTTGACCTCTGTATCCCGGATATAGCTGTTGGCCATATCCTGGACCTATATGCCGGACCAACGACCCCCTGCTTGGGTAATCCGGCCTCCCCTGTTCCTGCATAATATACCAACAAAGTCAGGCCGGCATATCTATACATACGCTAGCATACCTCTCCAAGTATCCCGGCTATGTCGGTATATCTGAACACCCGCTGGGATACGCCTTATATGCCGGTCTGGCCGATGCTCTTATATTTCGGCCAGACCCAACTTTGGTCAACCATCACCAAGTCAACTTTATTCCTTATATCTTTCTAGTCTCTTGACCCTATCGGGGGTCATCCCCCCGACACTAGTCCCCGAAGCTGTCGAGGTCCCCCAGTCTCAACTGAGGGGCCTTGGAAGGTTCAACATACCATCTCTTTTTTCTTATATCCCGGCTCTTGATTATACGCTGGTGATTATATTATATGCCGGACCTCCTCGCATATACCGGCTCCTGTTCCTTCTCCAAAAATTAATCCGGCCGGTCCCGAAGGTATTCCGGACAAGACTTGTTTCGCGCATCGTCGCGCCGGCACATAGCCGAAACCTCCGCGGGAAGCCTCGCCCGACAGTTTCCCTCGAAACTTGCTACTGCTCTGTTACTGTGAACGGTCACATCAAGTGACGGTTCGCAGTGTAGTTACTGTCTCCCATCATTGCCATAACTGGCCTAGTGGCATGGTTATACAAGCCGCCGCCCCACGACGTGCCACCACGTGGCGTTATTGGCAGAAACGGTCGGGGTCGTGGGGTAGTGCTCCACTACCGCCGCCCCGTGATATAAATAGGGAAGGGGGGGTAACTCTACCTTTTTACCCCCCACTCCTTCTTCTTCCTCCGCTCTATTCTTCCTCGGGCTCTCCTCCATCAGAACCACCGAATCGGAGAACCTGCGCCGCCGCCGTCGTCTTCCTTCACGCCGGCGTCTCTCCTCGCCGACGTCCGACATCTTCGCCCTCGGCGCCGCCGTTGCTGCTCCTTTCCCGGACATTGCTGGGGAGATCGGATCTCTGTCTACAAGCTTGCCGCCGTTCCGCCGCCGCACAAGCTGCGGTAAGCTTTTCTTCCTTCTCTGTTCTTCCTCCTTCGTGCTTCTCTGTAGCTTTGCCATGGTAATCTTACTTGCTTAGATCTGCGGTAGTTCCTCTGCTTAGCATCTTACCGATTCGATTAGCATTGCTAGTAGTGTTCACAGGAAGTTCTCAAGTGTTCTTCCCGTAGGATTTTTATCCATGATTATTTCCGATTTTAACTGCGATGGTAGATCTTCTTTTCCTGCTAACTTCTGTGAGATTGGTATGCCGGAGAGACTAACCTCCCTCTTTACCCTGCTCCTGATAGGACTAACATCATGGGACTCTGGCTCTCACGCCCTGTCCCGGCCACCAAGATGGCTTCATCCAGTATGACGGCCACCTCTGCTTCGGAGGAGGACAACTCGGCCCAACTCCAAGGATGCTCCGGCTGGGAGGGGTCGGAGGTGACCCCGGCCGACATATCTTGGGTCACTACCACCAAACGAGTCCCGGACGGCATTGCATGCCGGCTACCGGCGGGAGAAACCGTGCTGGCACCTGAACCCGGCGAAGACGTCGCGTTCATCGCCCACTTCGAGCGGGGCTTTGGTCTACCGGTGTCAGACTTCTTCCGGGACTTCCTCGATACCTATGACTTGTAGCCTCATCATATCCCGGCAAACACAGTGATGGTCTTATCTACCTTCGCCGCTTTCTGCGAAGGCTTCACCGGCATAGAAGCCTTCACCCAAGCTTGGGCGAAGTATTTCCAACTGCGGAAAGAAGTTATCCAAGAGCCCCGGTCCAAGGATGACCCGCCGGAAATGGCTCAGGAGAAGAAGGACCGCCCCATGACTCAATGCGGCGCGGCCACCATAATGTCCCGGAAGGGCTCAGACTTCCCCAAGATAGAGCTGCTAGAGTCCTGCACGAAGTGGCAAAAGAGCTTCTTCTACGTCAAGAATACCACGGACGTTGATCTGCTCAACCTGCCGCCATTCGTGGACGAGCCACCCTTGGAGATGAAGAACTGGACCTATAACCTGAATACCATAGTGATGCCGGTCAACGCCCTCCACCGGGTTAAGGGCGAGTTGCTGGCTGCCGGGCTTACTCCTTAGGACATAGTGGCTTGTTTTATCAGCCGGCGCGTCTCTCCTCTCCAGCGCCGGTCTCACAAGATATGCCAGATGAGCGGGGCCATGGACCCCACTCGACACTCTACACACGAGCTGACTCCGGCCAACGTCCTGCGGTGGATTAAGGACATCTGCAAGTCTTCTCAAGCCACCTATGCCTGGGGGCTTGAGCCATACAGCCAGGACCGTCCTGCTCCGACGGTAAATCCCTTTCGCCGATATATAAGCTCTTGCCCGGCATATAGATACCTAAGCTGACATACTTTTATTTACCGACACTTATCATGCTTGGTCCGACATACCCCTGCTTCTGATCAATTGACTTTGTCCTTATGCAGAAATTTAGCTTCCCGAAGATGGAGAATTCCCGGATCAAGATCACGGCAGACCGCACTGCTGCGGACATTGAAGATCCGGATCACTGGGACAAGCTACCCAGGAACACCCGTGCTGCTTCTGCCGCGGGTAAGGCCTCTTCATCCCGGCATTCTACTCAAGACCGTAGTGAGGATGATTCTGCGAGGAGATCCTGATGTATTACGACCCAGTGCCACTTGCATATGCCTTTCCTACCACACCTCTTGCTTATGCTATGCCTCCTCAGCTATCCCGGATGACATCGTTGTCGATGCTGCTCCCCTGAACCAGGGACCTCCTTCAACCGGTGGACGTGCTGGCCGGAAGCAAGGAGTGAAGCCTTAGCCCGATCCATCTCAGCAAGCCAAAAGGCAAAAGATTGGCGTGCCCCAGCCAAAAAGACAGAGACCCGTCGCTTCAGGGTAAGTTTCTTCCCTTCGCATTACTTTCGACATGTTTCTCCTTTAGACTATTAACTTGGTGTTTTCTCACTTTCAAGGCTCCTCTTGCGCCGGAACACGCTTCTAGCTCCAGTGCCAGCCCGAACACTGCAAAGCCGGCGTCTCCTGCACGCCCCGATGCACCAGATACCAGCCACACCACCTCTCCGGCGCCGGCATCTTCACATACGCCCAAGAAGGCCTCTTCCCCGGCGAAGGATGATCCTCCGCTGGAACAAGACTACTCTGCCCCCGACGTCCACATGGACTCGGGGGCTCAACAGGATAACTCTGACACCGGCGCGCCCGAAAGCGGCGCCGGAACCGCTGAAGACGCCGGCGCAGGCGACATGAGCACCGACATAGATAAAGAAAAGGGCCCCGCAGTACCCAAAGTCTGGACTAATCCAGCACCAGCTTCTGCTGGACAAGCTGCAATGGCCGCGCCGGAACAACCAGCCCCTAAGACTCCAACTGCTGAGAAGACCACCGCACCAGCCAAGACCTCTGTCCCGGCCAAGACCGGCACACTCAAGATCCACCAGATCATCAAGACCGCAGCATCTCCTGCTACTTCCGCGCCGGTATCTACTAAGCCCGCGCCTTCTGCGATGACACTCCACTATGGCAAGGCCACAGCCCGGCCCAGCTTCTTCGAGACGCCGGAACTTGAGGGCCGCGTCTCCCTGCTGACCAAAAGTGACAAGAGCCTTGGATCGCTCAAAGAATACTGCACGAAATGGAATGATGCCGACTTCATGGACACTGCTAGTTCCAGGAAGAAGAAATTGGCCGAAGCTTCGGCCACTGGCAACCCTGCTGCTATACTGGCTGCCAAGCCCATTCCTATTGCCAGCGAGCTCCTCCGCATCCAACAGAGACTTCACCTTCTGGCCGATGCCACCAACGTAAGTATTCTCCTTATATATCTCCAGTCCCCGAAAATGTTGGTTGTCCGGCATACGGACATCCGGGATTTTCAATTACTCACTTAGCTTTTTTCAAATCCAATTATCCGACATATAAGCTCGCTCCGAGCTTCAAATCCTAGTCACCGAGGGTCGGGATAGGTGCGCAGCACCTGTGCCGGGTCTTCAAAAAACTCAATCCTATTATAACTTTCAAATCCACTTGACCGACATATAAGCTCGATTCGAGCTTCAAATCCTAGTCATCGAGGGCCGGGATAGGTGCGCAGCACCTGTGCCAGGTCTTCAAAAAATGAACACTTGGTAGAATTTTACACCTAACTGATATGCCAGATTTCTCTCATAACACTTCAAATCCTAATACTTTTGCCGCGCATGAACAACACACGCGCCGACCTGTACCATGATCTGTTCTGTGAACACTAGAAGTTGTCCGACGAACACAGCAAACTCCGGCTGAAACTGACCCAGAAAGGTAAACTTTAGCCGACATACTATTATATGCCGGATTATCCTCCTCTCCTTTACTTCACAATACACTTCTTGCCGGCACATCTTAATATGCCGACACATAATCTTTTACCGATATTTTGCAGCTGCTGCTGAAGAACAAGTCACCGAGCTTCTCAAGAGGGTGAAGGAGCTCACAGGTATGCCGAATCCTGCTACTCTCCAAATAAACACTTTGTACTTCAAATCCTTCAAACTCTTTCTTATTCCTCTAACTTCAAATCCTTTTGACTTCGAATCCTTGCAGATGAAAAGGCTGCACTGGAAGCACGCCACCAGGACTGTAAGCCCTCAGTGGATGTGGCCAAGCAGTTGGACGACCGGGATGCCGCCCACAAAGCTGAGGTGGAGCAGTTGAAGGGCCGAGTTGCTGAGCTTCTCAAGGAGAAGGAACAGAGGGAGGGCCAACTTAAGAAAGCCCAGGAGCTGCTTGTCACTTCAGAGACCGATGCATCCAATGCCCACGTAGAACTGGATGGCTTGAAGGAGCAGGCCACCAAATGGGAAGTTGCAATTGCCCAGCTCAATGCCGAACTCGCCAGTAAGCTTCAAATCCTTTTCCCTTATCCTGCCCGACATACCATGATCTTTTCCGGCATAACCTTTACGCCGACATATACTCCTGTTGCTAACATACTCTCTATTTTTCAGACATGTTTCCTGCTTCCGTCGAAGACGTTGAGAAGGCTCTGCAGGTGGATCGGGTGAACCGGAATGTTTCGGTTGACTCGCCCAACTGGGACATGTCGGAACAGCTGATCGCCCTGCAAGCCCGGAAGAACGCCATGACATCCTATACTAAAGATCTCTTCCTTGGCGCCCAGGAAGCACACTCCACCCTCTGGCCGGGACAAAGGACGCCCACCGACCCTGTTGATCTCGGCAATGATCTGCAGCTCTCCAAGGTTCGCCTCAGGCAATGGCGGGATTCTGGCGCAAGGGTGGGAGCTGATGAAGCTCTCACCTACTTCCTCTCATGGTATGAAAAGGCTAACTTGGAGACTCTGCGCACCGTGCGCGAAGGATCTATCTGGACCATGGATCCGGAACATATCTGGCGTCGGCAGGAACTGGCCCACAGCTATGTGGATTATGCCGACATCGAAGCCTTTGTCTGGGACATCCGCGAGTCGGAGAAGGAGGCCGACGTTTAGGACGCCGAGGGCTCAGACTCCAGCCAGGATGAGGAAGAAGCTAAAGACACCAACACCGAAGCTCCGGAGCAAGGATCTGCCCCGGCCGGAGGTGATGGTTCTATTCCCTCTGCTGGATCCGGCACTCCTGAAGCCGACATCTCCACTACCACAGCTCCACCTGCCGGCGGCTCTGCCTCTTGAAATTTGCATCAAAAACTTTAAGCTTTATCAGATCCCTGGTATACCGGGTGCAATTGTAAGATATACATTTATTTCCCTTTGATTTGCTACCTGAACAAGTTTTAATTCGGTTTGCTTGTTTATGAATGCCGGATCATCTTTTGGCTAAGTCACCGAGTTTGTTTTCCTGTTTCCCTAACTCCACAACCTTGGCTACTTGTCTACCTCATTTGGCTTTTGACTTATGAGTCTCAAGGTTGCTTCATTAAACATACAAAACTTAAACTTTGAAACTTAGATTTCAAATCATCCGATACTTCAAATTTTTACTTTTGCAATACAAAAAATGTCGGTTCGCTTGCTTTATCTTTCCTTAGCTGTTTTTCATGTGCAAACCATCTCCGGCATCTACTCTTGCTAGCCATGAAGCCGGGTTTCGGACAGCAGCTAAGTCGAAGAGCAGCCTTTAGTGCCGACACAGTACTAGGCCAACATAGGAAACATTCAAATCAAGCCAGCCGACATATAGATGAAAAAACTGAATTTAAACAACAATATATACCGGAGATAGTGCCCGAACTCTTTGGGATGCCGACATTTCATTCATTAGTCCTGTACCGGCATATAGTGCCGGCACATAAAGCAAAATGGAAATACATACATTATGCTGCTCAGGAGTAAAACGGACGAAGTACAGCTATGTTCCATGGCCGCTTGGTTTCTTCTCCGGACCTGTCCACCTTCTTCTTCTTGGGAGCCTGCGCATCTATAAGATAGTAGGCATCATTGTGCAGAGCTCTGCTCACAATGAATGGCCCCTCCCACGGAGGAGTTAGCTTATGCCGGCCCGCTGTGCCTTGCTTTAACCGGAGCACTAGATCTCCCTCTTGGAATCTCCTTGGATTCACCTTCTGCGCATGATAGCATCTGAGGTTCTGCTGATATACTGTTGTTCTTGACAGTGTTATCTCTCTTGCTTCTTCTAGCAGATCAACATCATTTTATCTGGCTTCTTTAGCCTCTTCCTCAGTATATAGCACCACTCTTGGTGTATCATCTATTACATCTATTGGAAGCACCGCTTCTGCTCCATACACAAGGAAAAATGGCGTATAACCTGTTGACCTATTCGGAGTTGTCCTCAGGCTCCAAAGTACTGCCGGCAATTCATCTAGCCAACATCCCAGAGTTTTCTCCAACGGCTCTATCAACCGGGGTTTTATGCCAGATAACACTAGTCCATTTGACCTCTCCACTCGGCCATTTGTACAAGGGTGAGCGACCGACGCAATGTCTAGCCAGATTCCCACCTCCTCACAATATCTGGCAAATGGCCCTTGGGCAAAGTTCGACCCGTTGTCGGTGATGATGCTATGAGGAACACCATATCTCAAGATTATATCTTTCAAGAACTTCACTGCTTATGGGCTTCACTTCAATCCACTTGGTGAACTTATCCACCATGACCAGAATATGGGTCATGTTTCCCCTCGCCGGCTTAAAAGCCCCGACCATATCCAGGCCCCAAACTGCAAAGGGCCAGGTTATTGGGATAGTCTTCAACGCTGATGCCGGCTGATGAATCTGGTGAGCATACATCTGACACCCATTGCATTTCCGGACCAAGTCTTCTGCCTCTTGCAGTACCGTCGGCCAGTAAAACCCATGCCGGAATACTTTTGCCACTAATGCTCTGGATGAAGCGTGGTGACCACACTCCCCCTGATGAATTTCCCGAAGCATCTCCAGGCCTTCAGCAGATTCAACACATCTCTGCAACACTCCGGTGGCACTTCTCTTATATATTTCCTTGTTTATGATGGTATATCCTTTGGATCTCCTTGTAACCCAGCGTGCCTCAGTTTCATCCGCCGTCACTTGACCATTTACCAAGAAATCCATTATGGGACGTGCCCATGAGGGTACTTCCCTAACAGTGAATACTGTCTGATCTATCTCCATCATTTCGACCGATACATAATCGATCTCCATGGGCTGCGAAGTCCCCGGGACAACAAGATCAGTCCCCGGGTATGCCGGAGCAGTCCCCAGGTATACCGGCACAATCTCCTGGTACATTTTTCCCTTGCCCTTATCTTTGCTCCGGAATACTGCACTTACTGCATATGTCGGCCCAGTCCCCGGGACTGAGAAAGCAGTCCCCGGGTAATCTGAGCTGGCTCCGGCATCTATCTCCATCGGGACTGCATCCTCTGGGCTAGGCGGAACATATATGGACGATGACTCCGGCGAGGGCTTGATTGATGGCTTCCTCAAATGCTCCAGCGAAATGCTGGGCGGAATTGAATCTCTGGAAGATCCCAGCTTGGACAATGTATCGGCCGCTTCGTTCCGAGCCCGTGGAACATGCCGGAACTCACAACCTTCGAAGTAACCACTCAACTGCTGCACCAGGAAACGGTAGGATCCCATGTTCGCATCATGCGCATCCCATATGCCGGAACACTGCTGAATCACTAAGTCAGAATCACCGAAACACATAATCCGGCGAATGCCTATGTCCTTGGACACCTTCAGGCCATGCACAAGTGCCTCATATTCCGCCACATTATTTGATGCTGCAAAATGAATCTGCAGAACATATCTTAATTGGTCATTCTTGGGTGAGCTGAGAACTATGCCGGCACCCAAGCCGTGGATTGTCTTGGACCCATCGAAATGCATTCTCCAATAATTTGCATCTGGCAATGGCGGCTCATACTGTATCTCTGCCCAGTAAATGAAGAAATCAGCCAACACCTGTGACTTGATTGCATCCCTCTTATCATACTGGGGTGTATATGGTGACAACTCTATTGCCCACTTGGCTATCCGGCCGCTGGCATCTTTGTTGCTTATAATCTCCGAGATAGGGGCCTCGGCCACTACCCGGATTGGATGCTCCTGGAAGTAATGCTTGAGCTTCTTGGCTGCCATATAGACACCATATGTCATCTTCTGATAGTGTGGATAGTTCTGCTTCGAGGTGGAAAGGACTTCACTCAAATAATATACCGGCCGCTGCACGGTCTTGCCTCCCTCTTCTCGCTCCACTACCACCACTGCACTGACAACTCTGTTGGTCGCCGCTATATAGAGCAACATTGGTTCCCTAGGCATCGGAGATGCTAACACCGGCGCTGTTGACAACATCTGTTTCAACTCCTTGAAAGCTGCATCCGCTTGCGCCGTCCAGACAAATGTGTCAGACTTCTTCATCAACTGATATAACGGCAAAGCTTTCTCTCCCAGCCGGCTTATGAAGCGGCTCAAGGATGCAAGGCATCCTGTGAACTTCTGTACTTCCTTCAGATTTGTCGGCGGCTTCATTCTCTCTATGGCATGAATCTTGCCGGGATTTACCTCAATACCCCGGCTGGAAACCAGGAAACCGAGCGACTTGCCTACCGGCACACCGAAGGTGCACTTAGCCGGATTCAACTTCATCCGGAATGTCCTCAAATTTGCAAAGGTTTCCCAGAGGTCATCTATGAGAGTCTTGCTCTCCTTGATCTTTATGACGACATCGTCGACATATACCTGCACATTTTTTATCTATTTGGTCATGCAAACACTTTTGCATACACCTTGGTAAGTTGCGCCGGCATTTCTTAAACTGAACGGCATAGTGAGATAGCAATAAGCCCCGTACGGGGTAATAAAGGATGTCTTTATTTGATCCGGCTCATATAAAGGGATCTGGTGGAAACCAGAATAGGCATCTACAAATGATAATAGTTCACATCCAGCTGTGGAATCAATCACTTGATCGATCCGAGGGAGCAGGAATGGATCTTTAGGACATGCCTTCTTCAAATTGGTGTAATCAACACACATCCGCCATACTTTTACTATGGCGGGCTCATCCTTCTTCTTTTCCACCAAAACCGGATTAGACACCCAATCCGGATGCAGTACTTCCTTGATAAAGCCGGCAGCTAAGAGCCTGGCCACTTCCTCCAAAATTGCTTTCCTCCTATCATCTGCATTCCGCCGGAGCGGTTGCTTCACCGGCTTTGCATCCGGCCTTACATGCAGTGCGTGCTCAGCCAGCTCCCTCGGCACACCTTGCAGGTCTGAAGTAGACCATGCAAAGGTATCCCGATTCTCACGGAGGAAGCTGATGAGCTCGCTTTCCTATTTGGGGTCCAAACCTGCCCCGATGAGGGCGTAGCGCTCTGGGAAGACCTCGTCTAGAGGCACCTTCTTGACTTCCTTGCCCACTTAAAAACAAGCACTGCCACCTGGGTTCGTCATACCCGGCATAGATTTGTCGGTCGCGACCGTTTCAGCAATCTCCACTGCTCGCTTGAGCCTCTTCTTCTCTTCTGCGATGATCAGAGTCTCAGCCAGATTAGATCCGGCTGTAGCACATGCCATCGAGCGTTTGTAATCACCAATGATGGTAATCACCCCTCTAGGCCCCGGCATCTTCATCTTCAGATAGGCCACATGAGTAGAGGCCATGAACTTTGCCAATGCCGGCCTACCCAGCAACGCATGGTAAGGACTATCCAGATCCACCACCTCAAACATGAGGTTCTCCACCCTGCAATTATCCCGGTTGCCAAACATGACATCTTTCCGGATTTTGCCCATCGGTGCACAAGAGAGTCCCGGCACAATGCCATGGAATGTTGTCTTGCTCGGCTCCAGCATATTATCCTTGATGCCCAATTTCTGCATCGTATCACGGTACATGATGTTGATGCTGCTTCCATTGTCAATGAGGACCTTGCTGAACCTCATGTTGCTTGCCGGCCCGACGAATGTCGGATCCATCACTAATGCATATCCGCCGGGGTTTGGCATGATCTTGGGGTGATCTGCCCTATCCCAGCCAATGGCCTGGTCAGACCAGTACATCAACTTCGGGACTGACGACATAACGGCATTAACTTCCAAGCTCCGCCGGTACAAACTTTGCTTGTCCGTTCTCTAGGTCTCAAAGACCATGTAGCACTGATCGTGCTCCTTGTATTCATTCCGGCCCGCTCCTGGGCCTCCGGCATAGTACTCCGAATTATAGCTCTGATCTACTTGATTTACGCCGGTATTTCCGGCATTGCTCTGGTTTCCGGGATTAACCAGCCTGGGCGGGACTGCAACTATATTTGCACCTGTCAACAGCGATGGAGCTTCCGGGATAGGTGGTCTTGCCGGCCCAAAAGGACCTGCACGACCCGCCAATATATCGTCCAGCCATGAACAGTTTCTGGTCAAATGATTCGCCAGCTTACCCGGCTGGAATGTGTGAAACACACAAGGCTTGTCCATGGCAAAACCCACTGTATACTTCGACCATTGCTTCTTCTAGCCGGCGCCGCTGCTGGCATTCTTGTTGATCCAGACATTCTTTTTCTGGAAGGGCTGCGCTTGCTGCTGCGGTTGTTGCTGCTGCTGCTGTTGAGGCTGCTGATAGCCCTCATATCTCGGACGCTGGCTACTGCTGGCGCCCCCTTGCTCTTCCTCCACGGCCGCTACTTGTGCCGAGCCATACCGATAATCCGGCCGGTCATCTCTCCTCTTGTTCCGGTTATCAGGGCGATAGAATTGCCCCGGTCTCCCGGCGTTGTTACTGTTCCGCTGGGTCTGCCCCTGTCCTTGTGAATCAAGGGTGGGCTGCATGGGATCTCCCAATGCATAACTGTCGGCAATCTTGATTGTTTCGGCCAATGTGGCCGGCATCTCCCTCTGAAGCTTTTTCCACAACATGGTGCCATGCCGGCACCCATGAGCGAAACACATGATGGCCTGCTACTCCACAACTCCTTCGCAGGAATTGCGCAACGTGCACCACCTGGTCAGGTAGTCACGATCGGTCTCATATTCTCCTTGCCGGCAGCTAGCTAGTTGCTGCGGGCGGTTAGGTCTCTTGTACGTACTGGTGAAGTTTGACACAAACTGCTCTTCGAAATCAACCTAGCCGTTGATACTTCCGGCCGGCAGATTATTCAGCCATATCCTGGCTGGTCCTTCAAGCATCTGCGGCACATATCGTACCGCCCATCTGAGGTTTCCTCCGGCGATGTTCACCGCAGTGGAGTAGTCCTCCAACCAATCTTCTGGCTTTGTACTGCCGTTATATGTCCTCGCGCCATGCGCGAGCTGAAAACAGTAAGGTATCGGCTCACCCATAATCCGGGGTCCAAAGCACATAGGACCCGGAGCTCCTTGTCTCTCCACCAACTCTGACTGGTGAATTCTGTCTAGCTTGAAGCGCACATCATTTGCGGCCAAGGACCGAGGTCCGAGCTGAGACGCGATTGGGCCTACAATCATCTTTTGCTGCTGCTGCTCCGGCTGGTACTGCTTGTTCCGCTGGCCTTGCTGATACTGCTGCTGCTGATACCCCATCCTGGCAAGGACGAAATTCCCATCATCTTCACGATGTCTCGGCTGACCTGTGCCTTGCTGCTGCGCCGCACCTCCGACGCCCTGTTGCTGACGCCGGGTGGCACTGTTACTCCGGCCACCACCGGCCGAGCCTGCTCCTTGCCGGGCCGGCACATCCTGGCCGGCTTTCTTGCTGCCGACATTCTTGTCAGCTTGGTTGGCACTCTTCTGAACTATCGCTTGCTTTCCGACGATTGCCGGATCATACACCTGGATCTGCTTGTCCCGGCGGCCAGAGGTCACACTTCTGGCACGCCGGGTGCTTGGATGCGGGGACGAAGCTTGGCCTTTCGACTTCGCGCCGGCGCCTCCTACCGACACAATGTACTGGGATGCGCCGGCACCTGTATTTGCCCTCTTAAAGGCCTTCTGCTGCTTGGTAGCTTCAGACAAAAGATGGTTAAGCCGGGCTTGCTGCTCACGCAGTGCTTCGCTGGATAAATTAGATAAGTCCTTAGCTACTTCGGCTGCTGCTCTAAGGTTCTTCACTGGTGAACTATAGATTACCTTAGGTACGGTACTAGTAGCACTATGACTCTTAGCTCTAGCATCTTTACCTAGTTCAGTGTTAAGATCTCTACCTCTAGTTCTAACTTCCTCTATCCGGCTAGGCCGGGTTACCACAGGAGTAAAACCATGGGCTGCCTCATACTCACGGAGTTGCCGGTTAAACCGTTCGCGCTCCTGATGCATGGCCAAGGCCTCATCGACGAGGGCCTGGCGAGATCCCTCCAGAATCTCCTTCGTCTGCTCCGGATCATTGCCGGATCGCACCGGCTCAAGAAGCCGATCGATGGTGGGGAGAAGCACCTGGCCCCTAGCCGGCACGCCGGAAGTGCTGGCCAGGTTCTCAACACGCTCCAATGGAGGGTGCGCCGACCTCTTGACCTTCGGCGGCTCAGGAGGCGTATCCGCTACTGCTGTTGCTGCTTTGCCGGCACCATCTGCCGGCGGCACGGATGTGCCGGCCATCATCACCTCTGCCGACTCTACTGGGTGAGCGCTACGCCCAGCGTGAGCCAGCAGATGCGATGGAGGATCCGCCGCCACCAGCTCCTTCTTCCTGCAAACCCTCTCAGTCCCCACGTACACCTCGTGGGAACCGAAAGACATGATCCGGCCATCCCTGGGGAATGGCCAGCCGCCGAGACACCCGGCGTTGTCGCTGATGAAGCTAAGCGAGCCTAGCCTCTGGACGAGGCCAGAGACCACACGCACCCCTGATGCCGCTATCACGGACCCTGTCCGAATGAAGACTCCACCCAGCATATCGATCTGCCCCACGGTGGGCGCCAAATGTCGTCGTGGTGAAACAACATATGCCATGGGATGGCTTAAAAGGGGGCCGAACTAGATGCTGGAGGATTCGGGAGAGAGGAACGAGCTAAGAAGCACGACAGAAAGGAACACAGATCTACTGGTTCTCGTAAGGAGATAACACCCCTACTCCTGCTCCTGCTCTACTGGTTGTATATCTGGATGGATGGAGTACACAACAATGGGGCTTCCAAGCTCTCTGCGAGAGGAAGAAGATGAACCATAAACTGAGAGACTAAGGAGTGACCAACCCTTGGCTAGGGTTCCCTGTGCCACCTTATATAGTGGTGGCCAGGGTTACAACGGTCATACACATGCATATGACACTGGCTATAGTCCAAATAGGACGAGGTGACGATGACTGCCACCCTTGACTTTGCCCCTGATTGCTCTCGATGGGACTCACCATCCCATACCTTGTACTTGCTTCGACTGTGACGTTACCACTGTGAGGTAAGGACTGTACTTTGGCACAGTGATAGTTGTTAGACCACCACTGTCTATCCTGTCATCATGATCCTCCTCCATACTTGGATGTTTCCTTCCTTGATTGTAGGGATATGACACCTTGGTTGACCTATGTATCCCGGATATAGCTGTTGGCCATATCCTAGACCTATATGCCGGACCAACGACCCCCTGCTTGGGTAATCCGGCATCCCCTATTCCTGCATAATATACCAACAAAGTCAGGCCGGCATATCTATACATATGCCGGCATACCTCTCCAAGTATCCCGGCTATGCCGGTATATCTGAACACCCGCCGGGATATGCCTTTTATGCCGGTCTGGCCAATGCTCTTATATTCCGGCCAGACCCAACTTTGGTCAACCATCACCAAGTCAACTTTATTCCTTATATCTTTCTAGTCTCTTGACCCTATCGGGGGTCATCGCCCCAACACTTTATTGAACCTTGTTATGAAAGAGCAATTTTCCAGGTGCTAGTACTGATGATGCTGCAGCTCATCTCAACAATTTTGCTGAGCTATGTGAGATGCAGAAATATAAGGATGTAGAAAGTGATATTATTAAGCTTAAGTTGTTTCCTTTTTCTTTGAGAGGAAAAGCTAAGGACTGGTTGCTATCTTTGCCTAAAAATAGTACTGATTCATGGGCTAAGTGTAAGGATGCTTTTATTAGAAGATACTATCCTCCTGCTAAGATTATAGCTTTGCGTAGCAATATTATGAAGTTTAGCCAGTTTGATAATGAACATGTTGCTCAGGCTTGGGAAATAATGAAATCTATGATAAAGAATTGTCCCACTCATGGACTGACTACTTGGATGATTGTCCAAACTTTTTATACAGGACTGATTTTTTCTTCAAGGAACCTACTGGATTCAGCTGCTGGAGGAACTTTTATGTCCCTTACCTTGGGCGCCGCAACATAGCTTCTCGACAATATGATGGTAAATTACTCTGAATGGCACACTGAGAGAGTTCCACAAGGTAAGAAGGAAAATTCTGTTGAGGAAACCTCTTCCTTGAGTGATAATATTGATGCTATAATGCTTATGCTTTCTAATGATAGGACTCATGTTGATCCTAATAATGTTCCTTTAGCCTCTTTGGTTGCTCAAGAAGAGCATATTGATGTAAACTTCATTAGAAATAATAATTTTAACAACAATGTTCATAGGAACAATTTTGCTAGTAACAATTATAGGCTGTATCCTTCTACCAATGGTAATGGTAATGGTAACTCTGATGGTAATTCCTCCAACAACACTAGGGCCGCGCCCTCCGATCTTGAGGTCATGCTCAAGGACTTTATCGGTAAGCAAACTATTTTTAACAGGTCTATTGAGGAAAAGTTAGGCAAAATTGATATTCTTGCTTCTAAAGTTGATAGCCTTGCTCATGATGTTGAACTTCTGAAATTAAAAGTGTTGCCTAATGATGTGAAAGAGAACAATACTTTTGCCACTGCTAATGCTATCCCAGTTAGAATTGATGAAAATGTTAGGATGTTAGCAGAATTGCATGCCAGGTGGGAAAGAGAAGATGAGATGGCTATAAAGATGAAGGTATGTACCATTACTACCTCTAATGATGTTTTTCCAAATGCTAGCAATCCTCTTACTTTGATTGGTGTAGAGAAAACTCCCACTCCTTGTGTTAAAAAGCCTAAAACTGCCAAAACTTTTTCTCAAAAGAGTGCTGAAATTTTTCGGAGTGTGGGAGATGATAGCTCTATTTCCTTTAATGATTTTGATGTTGATGGCTGCAATATATCTGAAGTTATTTTGTTCTTGCAAAAGCTTGCTTTGAATCCCAATTCTAGTTCTTTAAATGTTGCTTTTACTAAGGATATTACCAATGCTCTCATGAAAATTAGGGATGAAAAGTTGAAGCAAAAAGCTTCTATTCCCAAGAAGTTAGAAGATGGTTGGGAACCCATCATTGATATGCATCTTAATAGTTTTGATTGCCATGCTTTATGTGATCTAGGTGCTAGTATTTCTATTATGCCTAGAAAGATTTATGACATGCTTGATTTACCACCGCTTGAAAAGTGTTATTATGATGTTCCTATTGCTGATGTTGCTAAGAGAAACCTTTGGGAAGGATTAATGATGTTCTTATTATGGTTAAGAATAACCTTGTTCCCGTTGATTTTCTTGTTATGGATGTTGAATGCAATGCTTCATGTCCTATTATTTTGGGAAGACCCTTTCTTCGAACTGTAGGTGCCATCATTGATATGAGGGAAGGCACGATCAAGTATCAATTCCCACTCAAGAACGGTATGGAGCACTTCCCTAGAAAGAGGAAGAAATTACTTTTTGACTCTATTCTTAGAGCAAATTATGAGCTTGATGCTTCATCACTTGATATTACTTGATTCGCACTTTCTGCGCCTAGCTCAAAGACGTTAAAGAAAAGGACTCTTGGGAGATAACCCAATGTTTTTACTTTAAGTTATTTTTCTTTTATTTGAGTCTTGGAAGTTATTACTACTGTAATAACCTCTCCTTATCCATTTTATTTCGGTATGTGCCAAGAGAAGCCTCTAATTTGAGTGAGGTAAGATTTGGGGATGTTGCTGTCCTGAAATAGTTTTCGGTGCTGCACCGTAAAAATTCGTGAAAATTCTCTGTATATCTTTTGGGCCTGCGATTTCGTGTGCATATGCCCCAGGTTATATCCAAATTTTCATTAGTTGAACACTTTTTGATTTGACAACAGAAAACCCTCTCAAAAAATTCGACCTTTGTCAGCTGTTCTGTTTTGACAGATTTCTGCCAATATTTGTGTTTGCCGCTTGATCGCTTTCTTTTTTAGTTCTTTTGATCATGGAACTTTTGGGGAAGTTGCTACATTAGTATATACTTTATATGTGGTGGTTTCGAGTTGAAGCCTAAAGCAAAAAGGGGTTGATTCATTATTATGCTTACACTAATGTTGCGAATAGAATTGTGTTGAGTTTTGTATGAAGGAAGTTTTCAAGTGTAGGGATTGGAGAATGATGAGATGAGTTGAAGAATGGACAAAAGCTAAATCTTGGGGATGCCCATTTCACCCCAAGAAATATCCAAGAGGTACAAGCATCAAAGATTGGGGATGCCCCCGAGGCACCCCTTCTTCATCGGCAAAAATCAGGTCACCTTTCAACACACTATATTTTTATTGCTTCATGCACTATGCATTTCTCTTAGAGCGTCAGTTGTTTTAGTTTTCAGTTTAGTTTAGTTTTGTTTGCTGCAATAAATGGTTGGACCCCAACAAATTTCTTTTGGAGAAGTTGCCTTGCTTTTCATTTGCCAAGAACACTCAGTTTTTCACTCTTATCGTTTCAACGAGTGTTCTCTTTTTCTAGAGCTGCGTTTAGCTTTCGTTTTTCGCCTTGATTTGTGTTCAGATCTTGTTATATCTTTGCATAAAGGTGTATTATGACCTCTGGTCCATGTTGGTTTTCATCAAAAAAGAGTTGTTATAAAAAGTTCGAATGGTGTTGGAAAAGAGAAAAAGCTTTATGCAAAAAAGTGGTACAAGAAGGAGCTTGTGTAGACTGCGGCCTAGGCTTTTGCATGTCGTGCTTGATGTCTTTTTGATAGTATGCTTAGTGGTTTTTCTTTAGCATGACTTGTCTCAAATGACTGAGATTGCTTAATGAGCCTTTGAAAAAAAGCATGCATTGTTTTAATTATTTGGAAGCATTATTTTGGTTTTCTTCTGGATGCTTTATTTTGGTTGACTTGGCGCATGCTCACACATGTTAGACTCATACAAAGTCGCCATTGCCTCTATGATCATTTAGTTTTTGACTTTTGATGCCATCTTATGCTTCTTTTAATGTCGCTTTGTCGCTTTGCATGATTATGGCCGTTATTGCTCTCTTAGTTAGTCGCTCCCAGTCTTTTGCTAGCCCTCATTTTGTACTGAGTATGAGTTCTACTCGTGCATCCAACTCCTAAAAACCAAGTTTGCCATTGTGTCCACTATAAATTCCTATGCATGGTATTTGTAAGCCATTCCAAGTAAATTTTCATGTGCTACCTTTGAAAAAACCTTCAAAACACTTCTCGTTTTGTGACACTGTTTTCAGCTCATGGGGACGTAGTGGTCGGATTTGCTATCTTCCATATTGCTTATTCCAAAAAGAAAAGAAAAAAAAAGAAAAAAAAAGAAAAAAAAAGAAAAAAAAGGCACTCCTCCATGGTATGTGAATGTTGGTGGGCACCCGATGGAATCGGTTAGCCATGATTTGTGAAAGGAAAAAAGGTGGGGAGGAGTGCCAAGCTTTATAAAAAAGCACAAAAAGTGCCAATATCTCTCAAAAACTTGCTTCATTTTTGTATGGAAGATAGTAAGAACCCCATTGCCAGTCGTTGACAAAAGAAACCACCTCTCAAAACCCAACTTTTATCTCTCTATTTTACAGATGAAAAGCTCTAGCACATGTTTAATCACTGCTTCCCTCCGCGAAGGGCCTTTCTTTTACTTTTATGTTGAGTCTCCACCTTCTATCTTTATGCACCGTCTAAGAGAGCATAGTTGTCATTCTTAGTATAATGTGCATTGTCCCAAAGTTTTCATTGATTGATTCATGATGTTGGTTTCACTTGTTCTTAAATTATTTGTATCTAGTTGCCCTCTTAAACTTGAAGGTGTCCTATGCATTTATGTTTTGCTCTCTCATGAAGGACAAGCTGAAAACCATTTGTATGTTTTTCCATATGATTTGAAAACACATTTGACTTTCATTGTTTCATTTTCATGATCTTTTATTTATGTTCTTTTTCATGTTATAATATGGTTGCTAAGTTTCTTCTATCAAGATTATATCTTTCATGCCCATGTTTTAAGATCTTTTGATCCCAGCGCACAACACTTACATAGATGATCAAGATTGTGTAGGTGCATGTCACCTCAAAAATTATTTCTTTGTTATCACTTACCTACTTGAGGACAAGCAGGAGTTAAGCTTGGGGATGCTGATACATCTCAAACGAATCTATAATTTTTTATGCTCCATGCTTGTTTTTACACCATTTGCTTAGTGTTTCGTTACACTTCGTGGCATTTTTATGCATTTTCCGAAACTAACCTATTAACAAGATGCCACAGTGCCAGTTCCCTGTTTTCTGCTATTTTTGTGTTTCAGAAAGTTACACAGGAAATATTCTCGGAATTGGACGAAACAAAAGCCAAACATCCAGAAATTCACCGAAGCTTCCAGAGAACCAAAGAGGAGACGGAGTGGGGCCACGAGGGGCCCACACAACAGGGCGGCACGGCCCAGGGCTAGGCCACGCCCCCTATGTGTGAGGCCGCCTCGGTCCACTTCTGACGATGCCCCTTCGCCTATAAAGACCCCCTGACGGGAAAAACCTAAAGACCCGATCACTTTTCCAAAAACACATCGTGATCCGCCGCCGTCGTCGACCCGAGATCGGGAGGGTCCAGAAACTCTTCCCGGCACCCTGTCGGAGCGGGGAATCGCCACCGGAGGTCTTCTTCATCGCCATGCTTGCCTCCGGCGCGATGAGTGAGTAGTCTACCTTGGACTATGGGTCCATAGCAGTAGCTAGATGGTTGTCTTCTCCACCATGTGCTTCATGTTTAGATCTCGTGAGCTGCCTTACATGATCGAGATCACCGTTATGTAATTCTACATGTTGTGTTTGTTGGGATCCGATGAATATTGGTGTTATGATTGAGTTGATGTGCTGAATATTATCTTATGTTATCTCTATGTTATTTATGATCTTGCATACTCTCCGTTGTTAGTAGCTATCTTGGCCGAGTAGTTGCTAGTGACTCCAAGAGGGGGTATTTATGCTCGATAGTGGGTTCATGCCTCTATTTAATCTGGGGGAGTGACAGAAACCTCTAAGGTTGTAGATGTGCTGTTGCTACTAGGGAGAAAACAACATTCATATATCCAAGGGCATATGCTTTGTTTACATTACACACTTTGCTTAATGCAGTTATCTGTTGTTCGCAACTTAATACTTGTGGAGTTCTCGGATTGATTCGCCACAAGTGGATTATTAGTCATAGATGCAGTTGGATGGCGGTCTATGTATCTTGTTGTAATGCCCTGAGTAAATCTCATAGTGATCCTCTCGACATATCACGTTGTCTTTATTCTATCAATTGCCCAACTGTAATTTGTTTACCCAGCATGTGTTATTTTATCTTATGGAGAGACACCACTAGTGAACTGTGGACCCCGGTCTTATTTCCTTTATATTGATATCACCTGCTTACTTTACTCGCACTGTTTACTTTACTCGCATACTACTATTGCTTACCACTCGATACGCTCATTCCTTTGTTTACAGCAAACCGGTGAGATTGACAACCTCATCGTAAGTTGGGGACAAAGTATTTGGTTGTGTTGTGTGCAGGTTCCGCGTTGCTACTAGTTGAAGACGTGTCAACAAGTGTCGTAAACGGTGCCCTTGTTGGAGTGTCAGTAGGCTAGCAAGCATCACCTTCTGGAGTATTGGCTTTTTCCTACTGGATTGACATACCTTAGTTTCGTACTAAGGGAAAACTTGCTGCTATATTCATCAAAACCTTCTCTTGGGGTTTCCTAACTGGCCGGTCATTTACTTCATCAACTACACGCCAACAAGCTCTCTGGCATTATTCATCACCGTGCCACCACCCATATGTCCTATTTATAGGGAAGGTCATGCCGAATTTTTCCGGCGATGACCATAAATTATTCTAAATATTCTCATTTGCTCCATACCATGCAGGCAACGATGGTGCGCCACATGAGCGAAGGTATGGTGGCTAGATACAAGGAACGCGCGATTGCCGTCATGTTTCGGAACAACATGTCCGAGATAAGATGTCCTTGTCATAGATGCAACCTCAGGGCCCTAATCAAGCCTGATTCCGGTACATTGGAGAAGCACTTGCTCATGAGTGGTTTCATGAAAGGCTACATTGATGAGAACGTCAACAATGGGCCCTCGCCGGCAGGAAATGGTGACGTGGGAGGCCGACGAGAAGGCGAAGAGTCACTCAGACATGATGAAGGAGATGCGGGACATGATCATGATGATGACACCAGATCCGATGGTGGTGGAGAAGACGCAGACACAGAGACACCGCTAACTTCAGCCTTGCGGGACCCTCATGTTCAAGAACTGCTCCTCAAAGAGACAAGCAACGCCAAAGCTACTGCCCGTGAGAAAGTAAGCTGGAGCAAATGGAGAAGAGATGGGAAAACTCCATTGTATCCTGGGTGCCGGCCTGGGGATACATGCCTGAACGTAACCCTCAAAGCTTTGGAGATGAAGGTGCAACACAAATGGACCGATGTTAGCTTCGACGATAACCTGGAATACTGGCGCAAGAAGCTTCCCGAGGGGAACACATTGCCAAGGAGTACCGAGGAGGCCAAGAAAGTCGTGTGCCCTCTCGATCTACCGCACGTGAAGTACGACACATGCATCAATGATTATGCACTTTATCGGGACGAGTACAAGGAACTAACCACATGCCTGGTGTGCGGCCAATCACGATACAAGAGAGGGAGTAGGAAAGTTCCTTGAAAAGTGGTATGGTACTTTCCTATCACTCCCCATCTGAAGCGGTATTTCATAGACCCCAAGGAAGAGAAGCTCATGCAATGGCATGCGGAAAGGGAGAAGCCCGGAGATGATCCAGAGAAGGGCACGATCCTGACACACCCTGCGGACGCTAGCCAGTGGCTCGCGTTGGACATGGAAGACGGTTTCGGGGACGATGCCAGGAACGTTAGGCTGGGTATGAGCACAGATGGACTCAATCCCTTCGACAACCAGAGTAGAACGCATAGCACCTGGCCCGTCTTTGTATGGCCGTACAACCTTCCCCCCTAGCTGTGCACCAAGCAGAGATACGTACACATGAGTATTCTTATTCAGGGGCCAAAACAACCGGGTATCGACATGCACCTGTATCTCGAGCTATTGAAAGAGGAGTTAGCCATGTTGTGCGAGACGCCGGTACGTACGTGGGACGCCTACAAAGGAGAGTTTTTTGGTTTGAGAGCCGCGTATTCTAGGACCTGCCGTACTGGAAATACCTCCACACGCCTCATAGCCTTGATCTCATGCACATCACGAAGAACGTGTGCGAGAGTCTAGTTGCCACTATCGTCAACATGCCGGAGAAAACCAAAGATGGGCCAAAGGCAAGAAATGACCTGATCAAGCTGGGCATCAGGAAAGAACTTCATGGAGGACGCCCTGATGACCCTGATGATGATGAGACACAGGCGGATACTCAAGGTCATATGCGTAAAAAGGCTCAGAGAAACGACTACTACTGCCCACCTTCCTGCTTCACTCTTAGTGAGCTGGAGCTCCACCAGTTTTTCAGCGTCCTCCTCGGAGTCAAGCTTCCTACTGGTTATGGAGGTAAGATATCATGATACCTGGACGAAACGAAGAAGAGGTTCTCCGGGATGAAATCTCACGACTGCCGCGTGCTGATGATGCAGATACTTCCAGTAGTGCTCCGAGGGATCATGGCCGAGCACGTACGTGAGACGCTGTTTGGCCTCTGCAACGTTTTCGACGTCCTCTCTAGGAAGTCGATCGGCATGAAGCAGCTCGAAAGGCTACAAGGTGAGATCATCATGATACTATGCGAGCTCGAGATTTACTTCCCCCCCCCCCCCGTGTTCCACGACATCATGGTGCATCTGCTCGTCCACGTGGTGAATGATGTCATCCACCTCGGGCCGCCATTCCTCCACAACATGATGCCGTTCGAAAGGCTGAACGGCATTCTCAAAGGCTACGATCGCAATAGGGCGCGTCCGGATGGAAGCATAGCCAAGGTCTTCCTGTCCTACGAGTGCATATCGTACTGCCAGAATTATCTACAAAACGAGGACGAGGACGTCCCTATTGGTCTGCCAATCAGGAGGCACCTCGGCAGGATCCATGGGTTTGGTCACCGCGATGGCTTCGTCCCCATGCACGTCGTCTTCAAAGCCCGACAACCAGACTTTGACAGGGCACACCGAGTCGCGCTACAACACCTTGAATTGGTCGTACCTTGGGTGTTACAGCACAAAAGCTTCATTGAGAAGAAGTTTAGTGACACGGGCAGACAGAGGACGAAGGGAGACGTAACTAGAGAGCACAACTCCAACTTTACGCGTTGGTTCAAGGAAAAGCTACTCCAGCTTCATCATGGTAACATGCCTTCCACGGAAGAGGAAAAACTCTTATTCGTCTTGTCACAGGGCCCCGCGATGAACGTGAGGACCTATCAGGCATACGACATCAATGGTTACACATTCTACACCGAGAAAAATGACCATAGCAGCGAACACCAGAACTCGGGAGTCACGATGCTATCCTACGCGGACGAGGAATCCACCGTCAATGAAAGGTTCTTCGGGAGGATCGAGGAGATCTGGGAACTCAACTACTGTGGAGAGAATATGCCAATGTTTCGGGTCAGATGGGCCAAGAATGTCGAAAAAGAAGGCCGGTACTTCACCACCATGGTCATACCCGAAGCCAAATCCAGCGCAAACGTCCAGGCAAAAAATGAGCCATGGTACTGGCGAGCCAGGTTGATCAATGCTTCTTCATTACCGACCCGGTAAGGCCTAGTCGCGTTGTCGTTAGGAGGGGGAAAAGGAGCATCTTCGGAATGGATGGAGCGGCCACCGAGCAAGACTTCGACAAGTACGGCGATCCCAAGATAGAAGAGGAATTCGACAAGTACTTCGACAGGCCTAGTGATGCCGCTGGAAGAAGGAAGACCACCCTACCCGCTAAAGGATGCCCGTAGATGAGAAGAAATCCCCATGTCTCCGGGCTCAATTATTCAACCGCGACGAAGAAGGGCAAGAAGATCGTGACGAGTCGACGACGGTAGCTCGTTCGGAATCGACATCGGACAACATGTGTCATTTTTGGAGGAACAATCATATAAATGATTTTTGGTTTTTTGTAACAATGATCATATATATGATATATGATTCATATGGTTTTTTGTAACAATGATATATACATGTCGGACTGGTACTATTTAAAAATTATTATTTTTAGAATAAGCAAATTTTATTTATTGCAATATAGTAATTTTAAACTTTCTGAAATATAGTTTTTGTAAAAACAAAAAAAGGTGGGAGGTCCAGGGTTCGAACCTGGCACCTCCCAAACAGCCAGCGGAACCAGAACCACTGGGCTATGTCAAGATTGCTGTCAAGATTGCACTGCGGCTGGTTTTGAACTATACAAAAACATGCGTGGTGCACCCCTATATGGTGCGCCACGCATAGCATATCCGTAGCGCACCTCTGCGGGATGCGCCACGCATATGTATGACTTACGGGTAAAACGGCCTGCCCCGGCCCCCTTCTCTCCCACTTCTTCCCCGCGAGCTTTTTTTCCCGGCCGAACCCTAGCTAGGAGCGCCGCCCCGAGCCCTTCCCGGAGCCGCGCGGATCTTCGACGACGATGGCCGCGCCCCTCTTCTTCCCCGACGACGATGGCTGCGCCCCTCTTCTTCCCGGGGCCGCACGGATCTTCGACGATGACGGCCGCGCCCCTCTTCTTCCCGGAGCCGCGCGGATCTTCGATGACGACGGCCGCGCCCCTCTTCTTCCCCGCCCTAGCTGTCCTCCAGCACACCTTCCCCGACGATGTTGCGCTCGTCCGTGCGCTGCTCATGAGTTCTCCTCTGCTCCCGCCCCTGCTCTGCTTTTACTGTCGTTTTTGGTGATTGGCAGAAAGTTTTTGAGAGTCCTATCCAAATCAAGTGACAGTAACGATGAATTGGGGTAGGATTCTACGTACATAGACATGTACCTGGCGTTGTTGTTTAAACTGAATGCTTATTTATTCATCAACTGTTGGGGGAATCGGCTGCAGGCTTGCAGCTATCATGGGTGTATAATCAACATTGCTTTTTTTTCTATTGTACTAATGTCGTTTGGTTTGCATGTTGAATTTTGGTTAACCTGCATTGGGGGAAAACCAGTGTTGCTTGCATGCTTTTTTGATCCATGGCTGCTAGGGACAAACAATCGCTTGCAGTTACCATGGATGGGTACAGTCATCATCTCCCTATCTGTTTTGCTAGTGTTGGCATTGATGTATCAGGTCCTGCATTGGGGTAGAACTTTGAAATTGGCTTGTGTGCACATGATTTAGCCTGCTGTTGTTTTATATGCGTGTTTGTCATCAACTGCTGGGAATTCAGTTGCAGTTTCCCTTGTAGTATGTGTTAGCCTGCACCTGGAAATTGACCTGTTTCATATATGAATTAAAGGGACACACAACAGACTAATTCACTTACACTGTAGTTGCCAACTTGCCATATCAGCAATTATATCTTCTCATCATATGACCATGCGTTAGTTACAACATTAATTTTGATACTAGTGTTCACGCTAGACTGTTGTATGTAGATAATTTAACGGGACATGTAGATCAGTTGCAGTTACCATGGGTAGTATAATCATCGCTCGGTTTCCTGTTACACCAATGCTGGTAGGTTTCCCTTTGAAATTTGGTTTAGCCTGCACTGGGGAAAACTCACCTTATGATATTAAGGGTCATGCGCAAGACCAATTAACTTACATTGCAGTTGACATATGAGCATTATCATTCCTGTTACAGTCGTATGATTTACTGCCGCTTGATTTGGATAGGAATCTACTGATACCGAAGCAAGATAAGCTTGGTTGACTTGTGTCTCGCAACTCACCCGAATTTCTTGCATGAAACCAGTTAAGTACTGCTAGTTCAGTTGCCAACAAGTTAAACGCAGAGTACATACACTGCACAGATTTTATCATGATAGATAGGTATGCACCAGCAGAACTGGTTGTTAAACTACATATAGATATTTGAGTTCTATAGATAAGGCGACGTGTCTCTGAAAACTGCTGCAGTTCTGTGAAGCCAAACACTTGGTTTGGAGTAAAGATCACAACGCTGGATCTGTCAAATTTAATAATAATGCAAGTTCATCAACTTACTTTGCAGAGGTGAATTGGAGATGACCCAATTAAGTCAGGGGGAATTAGATACACTCCCAGCTGTGATTTCGGGTAATGAATTGGTGATCTATGTACAGACCTAATAAAAATGTTCATATACTGCTACTGTGTAATATACTGTTCATATACTGTGAGCTTCTTTTCTGTTTATTACTGTTAATATACTGCTACTGTGTAATAAAAATGTTCATATACTGTGAGCTTCTTTTCTGTTTATTACTGTTTATAGTTTTTGCTCACTGTTAACAGATCATCACTGTTTATTACTGTGAGGTTCTTTTACTCAGTTTTTGCACAGAATTTTGTGCTTCTATGGACAGCAATGGTGGAAAGGCACATGTTGTGTCTTATGTGTATGTTGTCGTCATGTTGTCGACAAATCTATGTTGGAAAGGCACATTTTGTGCTTTTTTTGTGTGAATTGTTGCAGGTACTTGAAAATGAGTGCCTGTTACTCCCGAAATGTTGATTCATTTCTGTTTCGGTGAGAAATAGGCACTCCTAGGTAGCCATTTATAGGGGAGGTGCTGCCGAATTTTCCGATTGATTGTTTTTTGTACTAAACATTTTTCTCCTTTTGTTTAGTGCAAACATGTCGACCGGACACGTCAACGACGGCGCTGGCCCTTCTAATCAAATGAGTGTTGAAGAACAAGCCCGGGCGGCCAACTTGTCGTTTTGGATGCAATCCGAGAGGGCGGCTGAGGAGAAGGAAATGGATGTCATTGACGGAGACGGAGGTGGAGATGATCAGGGTGGCCACGAAGACTCCGAGGATGGAGACGGAGACTCCGAGGGTGGAGAAGGAGACTCCAGCGATGATGACACCACTGATGCTGGCGGCGAGTGCACCAATGGCGCTGAGGATGACACCACCAATGCTGGTGAACAGACGGATGGTGGATCTGCCTCGGCCGCTAAGAAGAAGAAGGCCATCAGGAAGGATCGGGACCCGCCGATGCTTGGCACAAAACGCGAGGATTTCACCCAAGTGAATGAAAATGGCGTACCCGTGGAGCCTAAAGCCCTTGCCGCAGGATACGGGACACAGATCGGTTGCATCGTCCCGGAGACCGTGACGATCAACACGAGGAACCTCCGAGATCCCGACAATGTGCATCCTGTCTAGCTCCTACTACAGAAGCTTCACGAGCGATACGAGTTCCCGCCGAAGTACGAGAACCTAGACCTCAAGGACAACAAGGTGAACCAGCTGGCCCTTACGAAGATGAGCATGGCCTTGGCCAGCTGGAGAACCCAGGTGAAGAAGCGGATTGACAAGAAGGAAAGCTGGGAAGAGATCAAGAAGCATGAGCCTGTTCTAGAACACGACGACTATGTTCTTTTCAAGGAGGAGTTGGAGACCGATACCTTCAAAGCTCTGTCGGCATTGGGGAAGAAGATGTATGAACAGAACTTAGGTCACCACCATCTTGGGAGTGGCGGTTACAGATGAATCCAGGAAGTGTGGGACAAGGAGGACGCCGAGCTTATTCATCTTGGCAAGCCCAACATGTTTGACAAATTCACGGACCCGCAGGTCCGGAACTTTGTGCGGGCCCGCTACTACCTGTGCCCCAAGACCAAGGAATTCAAAACCTCAGACAAGGCTGTGCAAGAGTTTGAGAAACTCGTGGTAAGCAACTTATCGCGGATCTCAAGTCGATTTGCAATCAATAATGAACCGATGATTCTAATTGGATTCATGAATCCTGTTGCAGGAAGCTGAAATAGCGGCCGAGGCAGCTTGCTCCACCCAAGGGCTATCGGAGCCTTGGGACACTCCTTTTAATAGGGCGATGAATATTATGAAGAAGAGGCCCAAGCACAAGTCCGGTGGACGTGTTACCGGCTTTGGGCTGACCATGAAAGTCGGCGTCCACTTCAAAGAGGAATCAAAGACTATAAAGGAGAGAAGAAGCAAGGTGGAGGAGGCGCAGAGGCGGGAGATTGCAGATCTCAAGGCGCAAGTGGCCGCGCTGCCGGCGCAGATGGAGGAGAAGTTCGAAGCAAGGTTGCGCCAGGTCATTCCTCCTCAACTGTGGGAGGGTCTAGCGGCAAGGAATGCCGCTGGTGGAGTTGGGCCGATACCGGCACCCAGCGTGTCCGGCAGCAACTCGGCCCAACACGTGTCACCGAACATGGTGACCCCACCCTCCTACCCATCGGCAGACCAGTTCGCAGGGCTGAGCCCGCTGGCTGCCGACACCAACAACACGCAGCCGGCGCCGGTGCCCAACACCAACACGTGGCCGCCGCCTCCGCCGCAGCCCAACACCAACACGCGGCCGCCGCCTCCGCCGCAGCCCAACACCAACGTGCAGCCGCCGCCTCCACCGCAGCCCACGCAGCCTCGCGTGTCCACCTTAGCCGAGCTCGACGCCCTTACCAAGGTAACTAATCGTAGGCTTGACTTCATACTCTACCGTCCTTTTTGATGAGTACCATCTGATAATGATGCCCAACATGTTCTCCCACAGGACACTAGTTGCACATTGCTACACTATGTGAACGGCGTGCTGAAGGATGTAGGCAAGGGTACCATATGCCAACCGAAGAACCCCCTGATGCACAACTTGCCCATCCCTGCTGGCATGTTCAGGGTCGCCCTGGTGCGTCCTTTGAAGGGTTGCGACGGTGTTGATCCTCCCATGCAACCTCATGGATCCGATGAGTGATGTCTACGCACGCTTCTGTTCTTGTAGACAGTGTTGGGCCTCCAAGTGCAGAGGTTTGTAGAGCAGCAGCAAGTTTCCCTTAAGTGGATCACCCAAGGTTTATCGAACTCAGGGAGGAAGAGGTCAAAGCTATCCCTCTCAAGCAACCCTGCAATTACGATACAGAAAGTCTCTTGTGTCCCCAACACACCCAATACACTTGTCAGATGTATAGGTGCACTAGTTCGGCGAAGAGATAGTGAAATACAAGCGGTAGTGATGATTATAAGTAGTAACTGTGATATGAAATAAGTATTGCTGCGAGCAAACATGTAACAAAACAGGAAGTAAACGGTGTGCAATGCTTGGAAATAAGGCCTAGGGATCATACTTTCACTAGTGGACACACTCCCAACAAATATAACATGATTGAACAAATAAACAACTTCTCTTCACTATGGTACTCTAAATTACTCTCCTATTGAACAACACTAATCATTGCGTAGGGCTATGAAGCACTCCTTAAAGTTTATTAAGTACTTGACAAACACCACTCATAGAGATATTCAAATCAGATCACAACTCAAGATAGATATTATTGCAACTTAGACCAAGTACTAACACGGTGCACACACTGTCAACATTACACCATGAAAGGAGGAATAGATCACTTCAATACTATCATAGTAATAATTATTCTCATAATCCATAAGAGATCACAATCGTAGCCTAGACTAAGTACCACCATGATGCATGCACTGTCACCGTTACACCATGGCAGGAGGAATAGATTACTTTAATAACATCACTAGAGTACACATAATATCTGAATAATAACATCTACTTGTTTAACATGATACAAAGCTCACGATCACATAAAGATCACATCATGGGAGAGAGAGGTGAACCACATAGCTACCGGTAGAGCCCTCAGCCCCGGGGGAGAACTACTCCCTCCTCATCATAGGAGACAGCAAGGTTGATGGAGATGGCGGTGAGGTCGATGGAGACGGCGGAGACGGCGATGGAGACCGATGGAGGTGGTGCCGGAACAGAGACTTCTGTCCCCCAAAATTCGTCTTCGACGGCGGCGGAGCTGCGGAACTGTTCTGGAAAAATCGTCGACTCCCTTAGGGTTTTCCGTCCCGAGGCTTCTTATAGGTGAAGGGGCGTCGTCAGGTGGCAGTCAGGGGCTCCTCACACCAGGGTGGCGCGGCCAGGGCCTGGGCCGCGCCACCTATGTGTGAGGGCAGCCTCTGGCCCCCCTCTGGCTCTCTTTCGGTCTTCGGGAAGCTTCCGGGAAAAATAAGACTTCTGGCTTTTGTTTCGTCCAATTCCGAGAATATTTCCTGTGTAGCTTTTCTGAAACACAAAAATAGCAGAAAACAGGGAACTGGCACTGTGGCATCTTATCAATAGGTTAGTTCCGGAAATCGCATAAAAACGCCACGAAGTGTAACGAAACACAAGGCAAATGGTGTAAAAACAAGCATGGAGCATCAAAAATTATAGATACGTTTGAGACGTATCAGCATCCCCAAGCTTAACTCCTGCTCGTCCTCGAGTAGGTAAGTGATAACAAAAGAAATAATTTTTGAGGTGACATGCACCTATACAATCTTGATCATGTATGTAAGCATTGTGAGCTGGGATCATAAGAACTTAAAACATGGGCATGAAAGACATAATCTTGATAATAGAAACTTGGCAACCATGTTATAACATGAAAAAGAACACAAACAAAAGATCATGAATAATGAAACAATGAAAGTCAAACGTGTGTTCAAATCATAAGGAAAAACATACAAATGGTTTTCAGCTTGTCCTTCATGGAGAGCAAAACATAAATGCATAGGACACCTTCAAGTTTAAGAGGGTGACTAGATACAAATAATTTGAGAACAAGTGAAACCAACAATATGAATCAATCAATGAAAACTTTGGGACAATGCACATTATACTCAGAATGAAAACTATGCTCTCTTAATGGTGCATAAAGATAGAAGGTGGTGACTCAACATAAAAGTATAAGAAAGGCCCTTCGTAGAGGGAAGCAGTGATTAAACATGTGCTAGAGCTTTTCATTTGTAAAACAGAGAGATAAAAATTGGTTTTGAGAGGTGGTTGTCTTTGTCAACGACTAGCAATGGGGTTCTTACTATCTTCCATACAAAAATGAAGCAAGTTTTTGAGGGAGAGATTGACACTTTTGTGCTCTTTTATAAAGCTTGGCACTCCTCCCCACCTTTTTTCTTTCTCAAACCATGGCTAACCGATTCCATCGGGTGCCCACCAACATTCACATTCCATGGAGGAGTGCCCTTTTTTCTTTCTTTTTTTTCTTTTTTTTCTTTTTGGAATAAGCAATATGGAAGATAGCAAATCCGACCACTACGTCCCCATGAGCTAAAAACAGTGGCACAAAACGAGAAGTAGTTGAAAGTTTTTTGAAAGGTAGCACATGAAAAATTACTTTGGAACGGCTTACAAATACCATGCATAGGAATTTATAGTGGACATAATGGCAAACTTTGGTTTTTAGGAGTTGGATGCACGAGTAGAGCTCATACTCAGTACAAAATGAGGGCTTGCAAAAGACTGGGAGCGACCAACTAAGAGAGCAATAACGGCCATAATCATGCAAAGCGACAAAGCAACATTAAAAGAAGCATAAGATGGCATCAAAAGTCAAAAACTAAATGATCATAGAGGCTATTGGCGACTTTGTATGAGTCTAACATGTGTGAGCATGCGCCAAGTCAACCCAAATAAAGCATCAAGGAGAAAACCAAAATAATGCTTCCAAACGATAAAAACAACGCATGATTTTTTCAAAGGCTCATTAAGCAATCTCAGTTATTTGAGACAAGTCATGCTACAGCAAAACCACTAAGCATACTATCAAAAAGACATCAAGCACGACATGCAAAAGCCTAGGCCACAGTCTACACAAGCTCCTTTTTGTACCACTTTTTTGCATAAAGCTTTTTCTCTTTTCCAACACCATTCGAACTTTTTATAAACACCTCTTTTGATAAAAACCAATAAAGACCAGAGGCAAAAATACACCTTGATGAAAAGATATAACAAGATCTGAACGCAAATCAAGGCAAAAATCAAAAGCTAAACGCAGTAGCAGAAAAAGAGAACACTCGTTGAACGATAAGAGTGAAAACTAGAGTGTTCTTGGCAAATGAAAAGCGAGTTCATCTCCTCCAAAAGAAACATGATGTGATCTAACCATTTATTGCATAAAACAAAGAAAAAGAAAACTGAAAACAAAAACAACTGACGCTCCAAGAAAAACGCATAGTGCATGAAGCAATAAAAATATAGTGTCTTGAAAGGTGACCTGATTTTTGCCGATGAAGAAGGGGTGCCTCGGGGGCATCCCCAAGCTTTGACGCTTGTACTTCTTGGATATTTCTTGGGGTGATGAATGGTCATCCCCAAGCTTGAGCTTTTTTCCATTCTTCAACTCATCTCATCATTCTCCAATCCCTACACTTGAAAACTTCCTTCATACAAAACTCAACACAATTCTATTAGCAACATTAGTGTAAGCATAACATTGAATCAACCCTTTTTGCTTCAGGTTTCAACCTAAAACCACCACATATAAAGTATATACTACTGTATCAACTTCCCCAAAAGTTCCATGATCAAAAGAACTCAAAAAGAAAGCGATAAAGTGGCAAACACAAATATTGGCAGAAATCTGTCAAAACAGAACAGCTGACAAAGGTCGAATTTTTGAGGGGTTTTCTGTTGCTCAAATCAAAAATTGTTCAACTAATGAAAGTTTGGATATAACCTGGGGCATATGCGCAAGAAATCGCAGGTCCAAAAGATATACAGAGAATTTTCACGAATTTTTACGGTGCAGCACCGAAAACTGTTTCAGGACAGCAACATCCCCAAATCTTACCTCACTCAAATTAGAGGCTTCTCTTGGCACAAAAACGAAATAAAAAGGATAACGAGCGGTTATTACAGTAGTAATAACTTCCAAGACTCAAATAAAAGAAAAAGTACTGAAAATAAAATAATGGGTTATCTCCCAAGAGTGCTTTTCTTTAACGCCTTTGAGCTAGGCGCAATAATTTACAAAGATGCTCATGTGGGCGCCATATAAGAGCTTGAGGCAAAGGCGCCATATAGGAACTTAAAGCAATAGAGAGCATCAACAAACAAAAGTGAAAGACATTTAAATCTGAACCACTTCCTATGAAAAATAGTCTTGTAAAGAGACAAGTCATGAAAGCGCAAAGGAAAAAGCATAGGAAGGCAAAACAAGTACAACTTCAAGAATTGCAACAAAAAGAGGGGAAACTCAATATTGTTGAGATCCATCAAACCATGTTTCCCTCTCTCATAATAACTTTCAGTAGCATCATGAATAGAACTAACAATATAACTATCACATAAAGCATCCCTATCATGAGCCACATGCATAAAAGGATTAATACTCACCATAGGAACAATAGTAGTAGGAGCAGATTCAACAGAATAATTATTCTCATCACCATAATCATCATAAACAGGAGGCATATTGTAATCATAACTAATTTTATCCTCAATAGTAGGTGAACTGAAAATATTATACCCATCATCATAACCATCATAAACTAGAGGTTTAGTATCATCACAAGCTAAAGAACAACTATTTCGCAAAGCATATTCTTCAAACATATCATCACAAGAAGGAACATCACATAGGGGAGATAAAATATCATCAGAGCAAACTTTCTCCACTAAAGCTGGGGAACTAAAAATATCATGCTTAACAAAACCAGCTTCCCCAAGCTTAGACTTTTCTATAGCATTAGCATTAACGGTATTCAAAGCATTCGTACTAATAACATTGCTATGCGAAATAAGCTCCAAAGGATTTTCAATTTTCTCATCAAATCTAAACTCAGGAAAAAGACTAAAGAACTCTTTGTTTTCCATTAAGCCTAACTAGTGAAAATAAAAACAAGAAACAAAAAGATGTAATTGCAGAATCTAAAGGAAATAACTCCGAGCACTCACACAGGAGGATGCGAGTACCTTTTACCTTACCTCCCCGGCAACGGCGCTAGAAAAGAGCTTGATGTCTACACACGCTTCTGTTCTTGTAGACAGTGTTGGGCCTCCAAGTGCAGAGGTTTGTAGAGCAGCAACAAGTTTCCCTTAAGTGGATCACCCAAGGTTTATCGAACTCAAGGAGGAAGAGGTCAAAGCTATCCCTCTCAAGCAACCCTGCAATTACGATATAGAAAGTCTCTTGTGTCCCCAACACACCCAATACACTTGTCAGATGTATAGGTGCACTAGTTCGGTGAACAGATAGTGAAATACAAGCGGTAGTGATGATTATAAGTAGTAACTGTGATATGAAATAAGTATCGCTGCGAGCAAACATGTAACAAAACAGGAAGTAAACGGTGTGCAATGCTTGGAAATAAGGCCTAGGGATCATACTTTCACTAGTGGACACAATCCCAACAAATATAACATGATTGAACAAATAAACAACTTCTCTTCACTATGGTACTCTGAATTACTCTCCTATTGAACAACACTAATCATTGCGTAGGGCTACGAAGCACTCCTTAAAGTTCATCAAGTACTTGACAAACACCACTCATAGAGATATTCAAATCAGATCACAACTCAAGATAGATATTATTGCAACTTAGACCAAGTACTAACACGGTGCACACACTGTCAACATTACACCATGAAAGGAGGAATAGATCACTTCAATACTATCATAGTAATAATTATTCTCATAATCCATAAGAGATCACAATCGTAGCCTAGACCAAGTACTACCATGATGCACGCACTGTCACCGTTACACCATGGCAGGAGGAATAGATTACTTTAATAACATCACTAAAGTACACATAATATCTGAATAATAACATCTACTTGTTCAACATGATACAAAGCTCACGATCACATAAAGATCACATCATGGGAGAGAGAGGTGAACCACATAGCTACCGGTAGAGCCCTCAGCCCCGGGGGAGAACTACTCCCTCCTCATCATAGGAGACAGCAAGGTTGATGGAGATGGCGGTGAGGTCGATGGAGACGGCGGAGACGGCGATGGAGACTGATGGAGGTGGCTCCGGGGTGTAACGACCCAAGATTTTATCAAATTTTGGGGGAAAATTTTTGTTTTTATTTTTGCTTGCGTCGATTGAAAATTCGCAGGAATTTAAAACTTTTGAGTCTATTTGAAAGATTTAGTAGAAAACTATTTAAACCTTCTATTATCTTCTTGAAGGACCCCTTTTTAGAAAACTCAATACCAAAGTAATATTTTTCCTTCTTTCATTTCAAACTTATGCAAGCCTGCTTGCAGAGAAAGGAGTTACAAAACTGTTTATAAAGATTGTTTTTCAATCCTATATTTGAGTGTGTTTCTCAATCATTATTTTATAAACTATTATTTTACTATTTTAGAAAGAATCAAGTTCAAACTCTATTTCTATCATTTTATGCAAGCAAAGTCTTTAGGCTTAATTGAGATCTTTTATTAAAAACCCTGTTTTGGTTCTGAAAACATGTTTCCTATTGGTTTAAAACCTTGCTGTGAATTTTACAAAATTTATGAAATTGGTTTGGCTTGATTTGGATTTAATATGCAAAATCTAGAGAAGGAATAAGAAAACAGAAATAGAAAAGAAGAAAGAACAAAAAAAATAGAAAAGGGCTCGGGGGAGCCATTTCGGCCCAGCCACCAAAGCGTCCACGGCCCAGCACCGCCTCCGCCCGAAAGGGTACGCGCCCCCCCCTCTCCCTCGCTGACACGCGGGCCCGCGTTGTCAGTCATCTTCTTCCCCGCGTTAACCACGCCGGAGTAACGCCCGAGCTCCCCATCGTAACACCCCTCTTCACTACGCTTTAATCCCTGCCTTAATCGACACCTGGCCGTGCCTATAAGTAGCCCCCGCCTCCCTCTCCTTTTCCCTCTTCTTTCCCCTACTGATTGTGCCGCCAGGCCGTCAAATTAGCTCGCCGGACTTCCGCCTTCCCGCGGCCAACTGAGCCCGATTTCGGCGACGAAGGTGAGCCAGAGCTTCTATCTCCCCTCCTAACCTCTCTGTTTTACCGCGGCGCAACCCCCTGACCCCTTTCCCTCGCTTTAATCGCAACAGATTGGCGCGCTCCACGGTCACCCGAAGCCACCGCAGCACCGCCGCGCTCCAGCCGGTTTCCTCTCCTTCCACGGGAAGTAATCGAGGTCGGTGATCACGTTTTCGAGATCCCCGCATTTCCCTGTGCCTCGTCATAGCTCCGTCGTTGCCTAGAAGTCGCTGGAGCATCGCCGGAGTCACCTATCTGGCCGCCCAGGCCGGTGACCTCGCCGGAACCCTAGCCACTGTGAGCTCTCCCTCCTCTTTCGTCTGTAGCCGTCGGATCTGGATTCTAAGGATAAGATTAGATCACTAATTGAATCGGTACAGACCAATCCTGACCGCCCAGATCAAATGAAATCCAACGGCTCAAATCACGGATCCGACAGAAACGGTACGGGCCTATCCGAAGCAGCCACGCGGCCTTCCCAGATTCAAACCGAGTTTAAAACCAGAAAATGAAATCAGATTTGATCTAGATCTTCAGAAAATCATATCTATTGTTCTGTAAGTCCAAAAATAACAAATAAGATATCGTTGGAATCCTTAGGAAGTCTAGAATCTAGAAGTACCATAAAATATTATATTTTATGGGTTCAATTTGAAACTATTTTCAAATTGGAATCAAACCTTCTGTTAGCTGGTTAAATCCATATCTTTAGTTCTGTGCATCCAAAAATTACAAATTCGTAGTCTTTGGAAAGCCCTTGATCTGTAGAACATCATAGGATCAATAAAATCCAAATTCGATACGTGCACACACTTTGTGCATTCAAATTTGTCCAAATCACTAATCTGATCATAATTTGAATTCTATAGTTTATTTTGGGATGATTCCAATTGCAGTGACTTTGTATTACTGCAAGCTATCCAGTAGCATCACTCCCATAATTTCTTGAACCACTTCACAATTATTCAAATTCTAATATGAGAATTTGAGTAGTACCTATACAGATTAAATCTATTTCTGTTCAGTAATGGTTCCTTCTACCATTAGCAAATCCTATGATCATACCTAGTCATCGATGTTATCTAAACAACATCTTGATCAAGATCATATTCACTTAGACCTATCCCATATAGTGCACACTTATTCCAAATTACAAATGTGTCATTTGAGTAAAGTGTGATACATCTCAATCATAAGATTCTATTTGGCTATTGTGGTGTTGATTCAATTCTACTACCATAGCTCATGATCATACCTATCCATCACCATCATGCTAAATAACATCCAATCTTATTCAACCCCAAGCCAACCTAATCCAAGTGGCCTATATTGAACTACTCAATTTACAAATGAGTTAATTGAGTAATTCAATATATATCACAAACTCCTACCCAAGCCCATGTGTAACCTATACTATTATGAATAAGTGTTGTCACGCCTTATTCAGTAGTACTTTGTTGCACTATTCTATACCTATGTGAATCTATTCACGTGAGTCATTCTAAAATCTATTCATACCCATTCATCAAATATCATCTATACATATCCATTACCTGTAGCCATTTATTCATGTCTACTCAATCTTAGCCTTGCATTGAACTATTTAATTTGCATTCAAGTTAATTGAGTACTTCAATGTTATACGAATCCTAGCCCATTGCCTAAGTGTAATACATACTATTTAAGAATAATTGTTGTTACACTTATTCAATAGTATTGCCATTGCACTATTTTGTCTCTTATGTGATTTACCCACATGAGATGTTCCAAGATTCAATATGCTTTAATAAAGCATAAAGATCTCACTCATTATAATTTTTGTCTAATTCATATATATATTCAAATTGCGATTGTGCTACTTGAGTAGAATATGAATTCATCTCAAACTTAGATTTTGTTAATGTGGTGTTGTTATAACCCGTACCATAGTATGTGTTATACACCATGTTGATCAATGAACCATTTGAGCCATGTCCTCCAATATCAATCTTTTTCCAATCACTTGACCATCCCAACCCAATGCCTACTTAATCTTGTCTCATGTATTGAAATATTCAATTTACAAATGAGTTGATTGAGTAACTCAATACTTCATGAATCTTTACCCGATGTCTAAGTGTTATGCATACTATTCAAGAGTAATCGTTGTCACATTTACTCGATAGTGTTGTATTTGCACAAATTGACTCATGTGTAATCTATTACACATGAGCTATTCCTAAAACCCTTATGCTTTGATAAAGCATAAAAACTTCATCAATTATAATTGCCTAGACCAATTATCTCTCAAATCATTTTGATCTTCCCCAACTAAGCTCTCAAATTCATATCTCCCCAAATCATGATCCTTTACCATATCCTTCTTGTCTTAACATCTCAATAAACCTAAATTGCTAAACGAACACTTCCGTTTGTCTATTTGTTTGATTGTGTTGTATGGATTGTTTATGGTATGCTATTTCTTGTGCTATAGTTTTTGCGAAGAGTTACATGCTTAGTTGAGAAAAGTGGAAAGATCGTATTCTTCAAAAGGCAAGTGACACACATGCTCCCTTACCCATTTTACTTATGCATTAGTATGTTCACCTCTTGTAGTATGCATGATAGGTGTTTTACTCAACTGTTTTATCAAATGCTTAGATCCTAGTAGTGTGTAGCAATCCCTCAAACCCCACCTGTTAGGATGCTAAGTACCTTGTTAACCTTGATGCCATGCTAAGACCACTTGAAAAGTGTTTCATGAAAAGTTAAGAACTTCAACTAAAATGAAACACCTGGGTGGATTGGTTTGATGAAGGCGGTGGTGTTGAGTGGCGACCTGGGGCTACACTTTGTGTAGTTGCTGCCTGGGCGTACACTTGTGGTCGGCCACCCAGGAACAAAGAGATGGCTATGTCTTCCATGCTTAGTGTACTTCCAGTGCAGCCTTATGACATTATGGGCTCTGTCTTGACTGATTAGATGTGGGAGTGTAACTTTGTGCAAGAAGTTGGTGGTAGAATAATTATAGGTTGGGAGCGGATCTTGCCAGTTAGTTGCCCTCTCCTCTAAAAGGTCTCGTTTCATTTTATGTATGGGCATAAAATGAATCGTAAGGTGAAAGTGCACAACCCTTGCAAGGTGTTTTAAATCTAATCGATTAGCCGTGTCCTCGGTTATGGACAATTGAGTCTCTAGACATGGAATGTACGGAATAATCTCATCACCGATTCTGAATTATTAAAATTTGTCTAGAAACCCCTAGGTAGGAACTAAGGACCATACACTCCGAGGGGTGGTGGTGCCTGAGGTTCCAACTTTGTTGAGTTGCGCCCAGAACTACATACCGGCCAGTATGTAGTGTATGGGGGTTGTCTTGACCCTTGAAAAATAAAATTTGTTGAAAGGAAGTATTAAAATGGATTTATAGGATAAAATTGGCTTTATGCAAATCAGCCTATGAGATCCACCAGCCAAATGTCATGTAGTATAGTCTTTCCACAAAATGCCACCAAATATGTGTCATTTGCCAGTACATCATTGTACTGACCCCTCTGGGGCTGCATATTCAAACGTGCAGGTTTTATTTCGAGTAAGGAACCAGGAGTAGGATCTTGAGACTACATTCCAACATGTCTGCCTGTGGCACGTGATGAAGAATGGAGGCTCACTGCAACTATGTTTTATGCTGTGTACTCGTAAGGTTGAAGACCTATGTAACTGGATTTACGTTGTAATATTGATGCTATTGCAATGATTACTTATTTTGTACTGTGGTGCTATCTACTGATCCAGGGAATGGCACAGATATACAGGAGATTTGCCTTTAGTAAAAGGCGGGTCGTTACAAAATGGTATCAGAGCATAGTGTTGCCTGTAGGATCGAGACCCTAGGTTTGGAATTAGAGATAGGAAGACCCTAGGATAAAAATCTCTATCTCATCTTACTTCTATTTAAAAAGAATGTTGCATCTTGAAACTCCTTGTATTTCTTCCCTACTTCATTTTCAAATGATTCCCTTAGATGACCCAACTCTCGGAACCATCAAGAAAGGACAGAAGAACACAATGTGCCAGAAGAATGAGACTTCTACTCCACATGTTATTCCTTGACTCAACATGAAGAATTATATGGAAGGCCAACAAAGAACTTAAATAAATGACGGTATGAAGACTGCACAGCATCAACGGTTCATCGAGGGAGTGGAAATGAGAACAAGGAACAAATGAAGACAACTATAATAGAATAGACCACCAAGATTTTAGTTTATAGAACCAACGATTTATAGATGCTTCTATGATCATACAAAATTGGTGTATGACCATATTATTTTGTTAGTGTGTTTTTTTTTTCCAAAACTTATCAAAAGATTCTTCAATGATTGTTTGGTTTATGTTTGTTTGTTGCATGGTTTGTTGTTTGTGCATGGGTAGGAAAATTTTCTTCTTTAGTTCTATCTATCTATTACTCACCTTTGCAAAAACCACCTCAGATGCCGCCTCACCGTGAAAACAACAACAACAGCAGCAACAACAACGACAACAACATCAACAACCTCTATGATGTGGTCCAACAGTTAGCCACAGGTCGAGCCCAGCTTATGCAGACGATGACCCAATTCATCCAAGCAAGCACCAACCTCATGAACAACAACAACAATCCACCATCCCCACCCCAAGTTGACCGACTAGCTCGTTTCCTGAAGCTCAGACCAAATAAGTTTTCATCTGCCACAGACCCAATAGTGGCCGATGACTGGCTGCGTTCAGTCAGTAAGGACTTAGTTACCTGTGAGTGCACAGATGCTGAAAAGATTAGATTCACTGCCCACCTGCTAGAGGGACCGACAGCAATGTGGTGGGATACTTACCAAGCCACCAATCCAATTGAAGGTCTGGACTGGGATTCCTTCAGGGAAGGCTTTCGTAATGCTCATATCTCCAAGGGCATTATGAATCTAAAGAAAGATGAGTTCCGCACTCTAAAGCAGGGTGACAGGACACTAAAGGAGAACATGGATGACTTCTGCTCTCTGTCAAGGTACGCACCAGAAGACATCAACACTGATGCCAAGAGGAAAGATAAGTTTCTCAGTGGACTCAAAGGGGAACGGAAGATACCTCCATCAGTAGCTTATGTTCCAAACTACCAGGCTCTGCTAGACCAAGCGGTTACTCTGGACAACAACATAAGAAAAGAGGAAAACCGTAAGAGGAAGCACAGCAATGGCAAGACCCATACTGGACATTCCCATAGAAGACTCCACCTCTCCGAAGGCTATGGAAATGGTAATTTCAATGACCATAGGCACAATGGTGAAAACAATGGAAACCACTCCAAACCGGTGGTTATGAAGGATCTCTCGACAATCACTTGTTACAAGTGCAAACAAAAGGGACACTATGCAAATAAATGTTCAGAAAATGGTACTACAAGACTTCTGTGAACTGGGATGACCGAAGGATGCAGCAAAATACAAGGAGAAGACACAACAAAGTATGGCCAACTTGAGAAAATTGTATGCAGCTACAACCTTGTAATAAATGTTGTAAGGACTTGTAAGAGTTAAGGACAACCTGGTCGAATGAATTATACTTCTCGATGAGATGGCAAGCCGAAGGATTTGTAACTCCAGAGTTAACGTCATATGACCGAGTTTGCGCAAAACCCTAGCTAAGGAACGATAGATTTGTTTTAAAAAATTTAGATTTGAAACACAGGTTCTCATTTCAAGAAAATTTTGGCAAAGCAAGTGAGGTTGACCAAGAGTTAGAATACGAGGTTTGCAAAACCATGTATGAAGTAATGATTTGGGTGTAGGATGGATTGATCACCACTCCTACTACTCTTATTATTCGCTCTCATGATGATGGTTTTACACACCTAAAGAGACATACCTACACGAGAGGCGACGTCTTTAAACCATGACCTTAGGAGGATAAATATGCTACACCCCTCATAGTGTGCCAGTGTGGCCAAAACGTAGGAATACGGTGAGGATTGACTACACGTTTCAAAAACATTTTTCTCAGTGGACCTTGAATGCGGAGACGGTTCATTTACGACTTCAATTCCCCGAATTCTCGTTTCAACTCCCCACGCGGCCTGTTCGACTACCCCTGAGCCTATAAAAGAGGACTCTCCCCTCTCCCGAGAGTCACAACAGAGACTGCCACCACCCACTATGAGATTTCCACCTGATTCCAAAGCCCAGCGCCACCGAAGTCTACCCCATCCCGACCTACGATGTTGTGAGACACCTCTCCAAATCCATGGAACCCTGTTCCTGCCCATGAGAGCGTCCTCAGATCCCTTTTCCTTGAAAAGGAATCCATCTTCGAGATATGATCAAGTTGCTCAGCGCCTTTCTACAACTATGAAGACGGTTGCTAAAGGAATTCTTAAGGACCATCTGGTACCTGTGGCAAGTAGCACGACTTGCTCCGGTAACTTGAATGGGTTCAACAATGCTGGTTATAAGGCGACCTTCCGTCCCTTAAAGGTGCAAGTGCCTCTTACAGAGTCTACCTTGTTTACCCCTATGAAATGCTTGAGAAGCCCGCAGAGAGATGCCATCCTAACTCATTGGAATGTGTGGTCTCATCATGTTCGTGGGGCAAGCATGCAGCACTTGGCACTGAGTCATCTTTTGAGATTCTGCAATGAAAATCAGCTAAAAAGCAACAAGGAATATAGTGATGGCCTGTATGCTGTCATGGCCTTGGTGAGGACCGACCAAGAAAAGGCTAGATACACATTCTTGGACGATGTGGACTCCCTTGTTGAAGACAACGCGATGGATGATATCTACCTATCACCAGAATTGGATGGAACATTTGGAATGCCTACTTCTGAACATAGCGGCGAACATCGACACTTCTGAGAAGAGCGATTTCAGGAGAAATGGCGCAACGATGAATGCAAGCTGGGAACAAAATGCAAGTGCCTAAGGAAGCATCAAGATACCACCAAGCAAAATCTTCTTTAAGGGTGGTAGCACCCAACCCCATTAGGATCCCTAAAACCTTGTAACCTTCCTCCAATCTCGAGGACGAGATTTCTTTAAGGGTGGTAGTCTGTAACGACCCAAGATTTTATCAAATTTTGGGGGAAAATTTTTGTTTTTATTTTTGCTTGTGTTGATTGAAAATTCGCAGGAATTTAAAACTTTTGAGTCTATTTGAAAGATTTAGTAGAAAACTATTTAAACCTTCTATTATCTTCTTGAAGGACCCCTTTTTAGAAAACTCAATACCAAAGTAATATTTTTCCTTCTTTCATTTCAAACTTATGCAAGCCTGCTTGCAGAGAAAGGAGTTATAAAACTGTTTATAAAGATTGTTTTTCAATCCTATATTTGAGTGTGTTTCTCAATCATTATTTTATAAACTATTATTTTACTATTTTAGAAAGAATCAAGTTCAAACTCTATTTCTATCATTTTATGCAAGCAAAGTCTTTAGGCTTAATTGAGATCTTTTATTAAAAACCCTGTTTTGGTTCTGAAAACATGTTTCCTATTGGTTTAAAACCTTGCTGTGAATTTTACAAAATTTATGAAATTGGTTTGGCTTGATTTGGATTTAATATGCAAAATCTAGAGAAGGAATAAGAAAACAGAAATAGAAAAGAAGAAAGAACAAAAAAAATAGAAAAGGGCTCGGGGGAGCCATTTCGGCCCAGCCACCAAAGCGGCCACGGCCCAGCACCGCCTCCGCCCGAAAGGGTACGCGCCCCCCCCCCTCTCCCTCGCTGACACGCGGGCCCGCGTTGTCAGTCATCTTCTTCCCCGCGTTAACCACGCCGGAGTAACACCCGAGCTCCCCGTCGTAACACCCCTCTTCACTACGCTTTAATCCCTGCCTTAATCGACACCTGGCCGTGCCTATAAGTAGCCCCCGCCTCCCTCTCCTTTTCCCCCTTCTTTCCCCTACTGATTGTGCCGCCAGGCCGTCAAATTAGCTCGCCAGACTTCCGCCTTCCCGCGGCCAACTGAGCCCGATTTCGGCGACGAAGGTGAGCCAGAGCTTCTATCTCCCCTCCTAACCTCTCTGTTTTACCGCGGCGCAACCCCCTGACCCCTTTCCCTCGCTTTAATCGCAACAGATTGGCGTGCTCCACGGTCACCCGAAGCCACCGCAGCGCCGCCGCGCTCCAGCCGGTTTCCTCTCCTTCCACGGGAAGTAATCGAGGTCGGTGATCACGTTTTCGAGATCCCCGCATTGCCCTGTGCCTCGTCATAGCTCCGCCGTTGCCTAGAAGTCGCTGGAGCATCGCCGGAGTCACCTATCTGGCCGCCCAGGCCGGTGACCTCGCCGGAACCCTAGCCACTGTGAGCTCTCCCTCCTCTTTCGTCTGTAGCCGTCGGATCTGGATTCTAAGGATAAGATTAGATCACTAATTGAATCGGTACAGACCAATCCTGACCGCCCAGATCAAATGAAATCCAACGGCTCAAATCACGGATCCGACCGAAACGGTACGGGCCTATCCGAAGCAGCCACGCGGCCTTCCCAGATTCAAACCGAGTTTAAAACCAGAAAATGAAATCAGATTTGATCTAGATCTTCAGAAAATCATATCTATTGTTCTGTAAGTCCAAAAATAACAAATAAGATATCGTTGGAATCCTTAGGAAGTCTAGAATCTAGCAGTACCATAAAATATTATATTTTATGGGTTCAATTTGAAACTATTTTCAAATTGGAATCAAACCTTCTGTTAGCTGGTTAAATCCATATCTTTAGTTCTGTGCATCCAAAAATTACAAATTCGTAGTCTTTGGAAAGCCCTTGATCTGTAGAACATCATAGGATCAATAAAATCCAAATTCGATACGTGCACACACTTTGTGCATTCAAATTTGTCCAAATCACTAATCTGATCATAATTTGAATTCTATAGTTTATTTTGGGATGATTCCAATTGCAGTGACTTTGTATTACTGCAAGCTATCCAGTAGCATCACTCCCATAATTTCTTGAACCACTTCACAATTATTCAAATTCTAATATGAGAATTTGAGTAGTACCTATACAGATTAAATCTATTTCTGTTCAGTAATGGTTCCTTCTACCATTAGCAAATCCTATGATCATACCTAGTCATCGATGTTATCTAAACAACATCTTGATCAAGATCATATTCACTTAGACCTATCCCATATAGTGCACACTTATTCCAAATTACAAATGTGTCATTTGAGTAAAGTGTGATACATCTCAATCATAAGATTCTATTTGGCTATTGTGGTGTTGATTCAATTCTACTACCATAGCTCATGATCATACCTATCCATCACCATCATGCTAAATAACATCCAATCTTATTCAACCCCAAGCCAACCTAATCCAAGTGGCCTATATTGAACTACTCAATTTACAAATGAGTTAATTGAGTAATTCAATATATATCACAAACTCCTACCCAAGCCCATGTGTAACCTATACTATTATGAATAAGTGTTGTCACGCCTTATTCAGTAGTACTTTGTTGCACTATTCTATACCTATGTGAATCTATTCACGTGAGTCATTCTAAAATCTATTCATACCCATTCATCAAATATCATCTATACATATCCATTACCTGTAGCCATTTATTCATGTCTACTCAATCTTAGCCTTGCATTGAACTATTTAATTTGCATTCAAGTTAATTGAGTACTTCAATGTTATACGAATCCTAGCCCATTGCCTAAGTGTAATACATACTATTTAAGAATAATTGTTGTTACACTTATTCAATAGTATTGCCATTGCACTATTTTGTCTCTTATGTGATTTACCCACATGAGATGTTCCAAGATTCAATATGCTTTAATAAAGCATAAAGATCTCACTCATTATAATTTTTGTCTAATTCATATATATATTCAAATTGCGATTGTGCTACTTGAGTAGAATATGAATTCATCTCAAACCTAGATTTTGTTAATGTGGTGTTGTTATAACCCGTACCATAGTATGTGTTATACACCATGTTGATCAATGAACCATTTGAGCCATGTCCTCCAATATCAATCTTTTTCCAATCACTTGACCATCCCAACCCAATGCCTACTTAATCTTGTCTCATGTATTGAACTATTCAATTTACAAATGAGTTGATTGAGTAACTCAATACTTCATGAATCTTTACCCGATGTCTAAGTGTTATGCATACTATTCAAGAGTAATCGTTGTCACATTTACTCGATAGTGTTGTATTTGCACAAATTGACTCATGTGTAATCTATTACACATGAGCTATTCCTAAAACCCTTATGCTTTGATAAAGCATAAAAACTTCATCAATTATAATTGCCTAGACCAATTATCTCTCAAATCATTTTGATCTTCCCCAACTAAGCTCTCAAATTCATATCTCCCCAAATCATGATCCTTTACCATATCCTTCTTGTCTTAACATCTCAATAAACCTAAATTGCTAAACGAACACTTCCGTTTGTCTATTTGTTTGATTGTGTTGTATGGATTGTTTATGGTATGCTATTTCTTGTGCTATAGTTTTTGCGAAGAGTTACGTGCTTAGTTGAGAAAAGTGGAAAGATCGTATTCTTCAAAAGGCAAGTGACACACATGCTCCCTTACCCATTTTACTTATGCATTAGTATGTTCACCTCTTGTAGTATGCATGATAGGTGTTTTACTCAACTGTTTTATCAAATGCTTAGATCCTAGTAGTGTGTAGCAATCCCTCAAACCCCACCTGTTAGGATGCTAAGTACCTTGTTAACCTTGATGCCATGCTAAGACCACTTGAAAAGTGTTTCGTGAAAAGTTAAGAACTTCAACTAAAATGAAACACCTGGGTGGATTGGTTTGATGAAGGCGGTGGTGTTGAGTGGCGACCTGGGGCTACGCTTTGTGTAGTTGCTGCCTGGGCGTACACTTGTGGTCGGCCACCCAGGAACAAAGAGATGGCTATATCTTCCATGCTTAGTGTACTTCCAGTGCAGCCTTATGACATTATGGGCTCTGTCTTGACTGATTAGATGTGGGAGTGTAACTTTGTGCAAGAAGTTGGTGGTAGAATAATTATAGGTTGGGAGCGGATCTTGCCAGTTAGTTGCCCTCTCCTCTAAAAGGTCTCGTTTCATTTTATGTATGGGCATAAAATGAATCGTAAGGTGAAAGTGCACAACCCTTGCAAGGTGTTTTAAATCTAATCGATTAGTCGTGTCCTCGGTTATGGACAATTGAGTCTCTAGACATGGAATGTACGGAATAATCTCATCACCGATTCTGAATTATTAAAATTTGTCTAGAAACCCCTAGGTAGGAACTAAGGACCATACACTCCGAGGGGTGGTGGTGCCTGAGGTTCCAACTTTGTTGAGTTGCGCCCAGAACTACATACCGGCCAGTATGTAGTGTATGGGGGTTGTCTTGACCCTTGAAAAATAAAATTTGTTGAAAGGAAGTATTAAAATGGATTTATAGGATAAAATTGGCTTTATGCAAATCAGCCTATGAGATCCACCAGCCAAATGTCATGTAGTATAGTCTTTCCACAAAATGCCACCAAATATGTGTCATTTGCCAGTACATCATTGTACTGACCCCTCTGGGGCTGCATATTCAAACGTGCAGGTTTTATTTCGAGTAAGGAACCAGGAGTAGGATCTCGAGACTACATTCCAACATGTCTGCCTGTGGCACGTGATGAAGAATGGAGGCTCACTGCAACTATGCTTTATGCTGTGTACTCGTAAGGTTGAAGACCTATGTAACTGGATTTACGTTGTAATATTGATGCTATTGCAATGATTACTTATTTTGTACTGTGGTGCTATCTACTGATCCAGGGAATGGCACAGATACACAGGAGATTTGCCTTTAGTAAAAGGCGGGTCATTACACGGGGGCAGTTCCCCGTCCCGGCAGGGTGCCGGAACAGAGACTTCTGTCCCCCGAAATTTGTCTTCGACGGCGGCGGAGCTGCGGAACTGTTCTGGAAAAATCGTCGACTCCCTTAGGGTTTTCCGTCCCGAGGCTTGTTATAGGCGAAGAGGCGTCGTCAGGGGGCAGCCAGGGGCTCCTCACACCAGGGTGGCGCGTCCTGGGCCTGGGCCGCGCCACCTATGTGTGAGGGCGGCCTCTGGCCCCCCTCCGGCTCTCTTTCGGTCTTCGGGAAGCTTCCAGGAAAAATAAGACTTCTGGCTTTTGTTTCGTCCAATTCCGAGAATATTTCCTGTGTAGCTTTTCTGAAACACAAAAACAGCAGAAAACAGGGAACTGGCACTGTGGCATCTTGTCAATAGGTTAGTTCCAGAAATCGCATAAAAACGCCACAAAGTGTAACAAAACACAAGGCAAATGGTGTAAAAACAAGCATGGAGCATCAAAAATTATAGATACGTTTGAGACGTATCAATGAGCATTACTCTCTCGGAGGTTGCGTCGGCTGGCCCTTGCTATGGCCGAAGTCACAGATTCGCCTTGCAAAGGAAGATCAGCGCCCCGCGGCCCCCGCAAAAAGATGCCGCCACCAAGAGGCATCAGCAGCTAGCCGCGCACACGCCGTCGCCTCCACCCGAGCACGTGGACGCTGCCTCCTAACCGTGGCGATGATCAGGGTGATGAAATTGACGGCTTCCTCGACACCGGGGGCAACGAAGGAATCTATATGCCTCCTCTTGGAGATCCAGCCTCCCGTGGTCAACAAGCCGGTCGTCCCCTGTCATGCACTCAGCGAATGGGGTTCGGCGGCGGTTCTCAGGAGATGCCTCCGGAAGCCGCAGCCACACAACCCAATCCGGCCAATGTTATCAGCCCCACCACACTCCACAAGGCGGTCGACGAGCAGTTGAAATCCGCTGCTCCCGTGCCAGATAAGTTACAATCCACAGCTCCTATCGATGAGAAGAAGAAGGGCCGGAAGCATAGCCGGAGCAAGAAGGCTTCGAGCCAGCCATCTCCGAGGAAGATACTCTAGGCTAAAGACGGCGTGCGAGAAGATGATGCAAACGGTCCGGTCCGGTCCGAACCTATTATTGGACCACCGGACCTATGAGAAAAATAGCAGGTTCAGGTTTGGACCTCACCTAATGTCATAGGTTCACGGGTACCCTATAGGTTCTTGGTTTGGACCTCTTCTCTGTAAGATGCAGCACAGCAGCAGCAGTATACCAGTAGGGTACCGAGAGAGCTAAAATCGTGTCAGCAAAGCTGAATAACAAGCAAGAGCAATCAAAATATCCGGTACAAGTTATAGTAGTGAATACAATCAAATATCCTAATACTTGGGACATGCAGTCCTTGACTTCAAAAACTTCAGAAATTGACGACAACTCAAATCAGACTGAAAACTTCAGAAACTTCAGTGTACAATCAAGACTTCGCCGACCATAAATTGAAGAAGAATTAGAGGCTTGAGAGGCTGGCACAGGGGAAAACCGCTAATTGAGGATATAGGGGATGGCGTACTTCATGAGGTCTAGGCGCTCCCCGTGAAAGGTTTCGCAGCATAGTAAATCAAAAATTTCCTACGGATGTGAACAAGAAAGCCAAGATCTAATCTAGGAGATGTAATCAACGAGAGAGGTAGATGAGATCTTCATACCCTTGAAGAAATCGCACGGCGGAAACGTTCAACAGAACATGGATGATGTAGTCGTACTAGCCGTCTCCTCCCCGCGATCCGATCCGATCCTATGCCGCAAGTGGCGGCGCCTCCGAGAGATGCACACGTACGGTGCAGCGACGTCTCCTCCTTCCTTGGTCCAGCAAGTATGGTGGAGAGATAGATTGGATCTGCAGCACGACGGCATGGTGCTTATGGTGGAGAGTTTCTGCGGCAGGGCTTCGCCTACGCACAGTCGCGAGAGAGAGAGGTGGAGGGGCAGCAGTTGGACGGCGGCTAGGGTTGGAGTGGAGGGACGGCTAGGGTTGGAGTCCTAGGGCGGCGGCCCAAGGGGGAAGAGTGGGGGGAAGTTTCCCCCCCCTCCTTCTGGAAGGTTCCCTTAGGGTTTCCCCTAAGGGCTGGCCGGCTGGGCCTTAGGGGCCTTGTGCGCCTGGCCCAAAGTGGCCAAGACACTTCCCCTTAGGCCCACATAGGCCTCCGACAAGTGGGCCCACGTTGGTCCCACTCCGGAACCTTCTAGAACCTTCCGGTACAATACCGATAAACTCCGAAACGATTCCGGAATCCAAAAACTGCTTTCCTTTATATGAATCTTATTCTGCGGACCATTCCGGAACCTCTCGTGATGTCCTGGATCTCATCCGAGACTTCGACCAAAAACTCATAAACCAATTATCCATTCTATCCTAGCGTCGATGCACGTTAAGTGTGTGACCCTACGGGTTCGAGAATATGCAGACATGATCTTCTATCAATAATCAACAGCGGGATCTGGAAACCCATATTGACTCCCACATATTCATCGATGATCATATCGGATGAACTACGATGCCAGGATTCAATTAATCCCATATATGTATTCCCTTCGTCACGCGATATTTTACTTGCCCGAGATTCGATCGTCGGTATCGGCATACCTAGTTCAATCTCATTCACAACAAGTACTTTACTCGTTCTGTAATCCGATATCACTTTGTGATTAACTGCTTAACCACGTGCTTGCAAGCGGTGTTGATATCGATTACCGAGTGGGCCCGAAGTATATCTCTCCGACTCGGGAGGGACAAATTCCATCTCGATACATACAACCCAACAAGTACTTTCCGATCACCTGAGAGACACCTTTATGATCACCCTCACATAGGATGATGTTTGATGACCTCAAAGCTTTCTTCCGATACCAGGGAGTTGTATTATCTCATGGTCTAAGGAATACAATACTTGACATAAGAAAAGCTTCGCAAAGATGAACACAATGACACGATCTAATTGTTGTGCTTTATTTGGGTCAGTCCATCACATCATTCTCCTAATGACATGACCTCATTATTAATCGACAACTCATGTCTATGGTTAGGAAACCTTAACCATCATTAATCAATGAGCTAGTCTAGTAGAGGTGTACTAGGGACACGGTGTTGTTCATAGACCACACAAGTATTAATGTTTCCACTTAATACAATTATAGCATGGAGTATAAACATTATCATGAACAAGAAATATGATAATAACAATATTATTATTGCCTCTAGGGCATATTTCCTTCACCCCGGCGGCGAGCGCCTGAGGCAGCGTCGCGGCGTTTCATCGGCTGGCAGCCGGCGTGTTTCCCTGCTTCGACGATGGGGACGGCTTGGATACAGGAGGATCTGATAGGGCGCCAGCTTGCTCTACCTCGTGGAGCTATTTCCGGTGCTGATTTCTTTCTCTGCAGCGGCGGCGCATCGGCGGCGTCCGTGTCGCTGTGGAAAGGAGAGGATCGGTTCTATCCTGGGGGCGTTAGGGTAGGTCCATATTTGACCCTATTTTTTTGGGGGTCGGATCCGTACCCTTTCGGTAACAAATTCTGGGTCCGGTCCAGCGGGTCAGCGGGCCGAACCGGACCCCTCGCATCTATACCCGTGATTTCCCCATGCACATAGCGGGTCAGCCGATGCTGACAAAGGAGATGCTCGCCAATGCAGGTGGAGCGATCGTGAATTTGCACGACAGCATCCAGTATCTCAAGGAGCGCCTTCTTAAAGAAAAGAATCCTAGGTATCTCCGGTCTACACAATCAAGGTGCCGGAGGGCCATGGCTTCGTCAATCGATCACCCGCTAAAATATTCTTCGTGCGGTATGAGGACATCTACAATCTGCTGCACTCCAACTGCCTGGACTATAACTTGGTCCGTCTATACATGCTTCATATGGCGTTGAAGGCGAAGAGGGAGAATACCAAGGGCATCGTGATAGTAGACCCCTACTTCATGCGTGACGTTGCCTTGGCGAACGAGGGGGACCGGGCAACGGTGAAGGAGTACCTTGGGAATATCTTTGTGGACAACCCGACCATCGACTCCATTCTTCTGCCTTGCTTTCCCGAGTAAGTGAACACCACCGTGAAAACTTCTTTCTTAGATTCTCCGGTTGGTCCTCTTACAACAATTTATTTTCAATTGTGCTGCGCAGAGGCATATACTGCTCACTCATATCCATTTGCCCAAGGTGGTCGCAAGCGACGTACTTCGACTCATCGAGTGACACGAAGCCGATGAAGAACTATGGCCGAATCAAGAGTGTGCTCGATGATGCTCTATAATTCTACGCCGACAAGGGGGGCAAATTCACCATGGGTGGCGAGAGAGTCAAGAATGGCAAGCATATCTTCATGCACCACACAAATTTTCCATGCGTCAAGCAGCCGCCTGACAGTGTGAAGGAGGCCTTCTACGCCCTCCATCAGCTAAAGGGGATCGTCCGGGATTCACGGATCAGGGCGCTACCAGCTAATCTTCGACAATGGGCCGAAAAGTTTGCGGCGATCGATGATGCGGACCTTATGGAAGATTTCTGACGCATCCAGAGTCAGATCGCGCAAGTCCTTCATGAATATCTCAACTCAACCGGGGGGGGTCATGCATTGTGGCGTAGCGTTGACTAACCGCGAGATCAAAGAATGCCTCAACAGGCAGCGCGACACAAGGACGTTCATGACGAGAGAGGGCGTGCGCCCGTTCCCGGCGAAGACTACATGATGTCTGTGGCTAGCCAGCGGTGTTGGGTCGATGTATCGTAAACTTTACTATCCTAGTGTTGTTTCCGAACTATTGTTGGACATGTGTCTGTAAACCTTAACTTCCCGAGGCTCGTAAAGCCTTGACGATCGATGTTGACTTGCTTATATATGATCGATCGTCATCCATGCTATGTTTTATTCCAGGCTTATGAATCCTTGCCATAGTATTTGTGATCATGCAAGCATGTTTGCACTTTGTCATTCCTGTCATTGCATAACATATATACTACATGTCTATAGAGAGATGGTGAAGTGGTACGTGGTGTACAGTGGTCGGGTTCCAGGAGTCTACGAGGAGTGGGAATACTGCCAGGCACAGGTGACCAACTTCAACGGCAACTGCTATAAATGGTACAAGACAAGAGAGCTCGCGGTCTCCAAGTGGAGGAGACACGTGTGGAAGAAGAACCGGATGAAGTTCTTGATCATGGTCCCGATTTTGCTCATCGTCGTCGCCGGTGTGATCTATTCGTTCATATAGTAGTCTAGGTGATATGTAACTCCATATATAATATGTAATGATAAAAGTTGTACTTAACTTGTCTAATGATTCGACACTTGACTTCATATTGATGTATTTCGACGCTTGACTTCATATTGATGTATTTCGATACTTGACTTCATGTTGATGTATTTTGGTGAATTCCTGTGTTACTGATGTGTATACCTTTGCATTTCTGCTATATACTATATATTTCTGTTGTATACTGTGTATTTCTGCTGTATTTTCAAAAAAATTGAAAAACATATCTGTGGTGCACCATTTTTAATGTCTGTGGCGCACCCTATCTGTGGCACACCTAAATGGGGTGCGCCGCAGATACTATGCGTGGCGCACGTAATAGGGTGCGCCACAGATATAATGCATATCTGTGGCGCACATGGGCGTGCGCCACAGATAAAAGTTACATGTGGCTTGATATGCGTGGCGCATGCTAGGTGCGCCATTAAGCCCCAAAATGGTGCTCCACAGATAAGGTTTCTCCTAGTAGTGTTCATCTCATCTCATCATTCTCCAATCCCTACACTTGAAAACTTCCTTCATACAAAACTTCACATAATTCTATTAGCAACATTAGCATAAGCATAATAATGAATCAACCCTTTTTGGTTCAGATTTCAACTCAAAACCACCACATAAAAATCATATACTACTGTAGCAACTTCCCCAAAAGTTTCGTGATCAAAAGAACTCAAAAAGAAAGCGATCGAGAGGCAAACATAAATAGTGGTAGAAATCTATCAAAACAGAACAGCTGACAAAGCTCGATTTTTTTGAGGGTTTTCTGTTGCTCAAATTGAAAAGTGCAAAACTAATGGAAGTTGGGAAATAACCTGGGGCATATGCTCAAGAAATCGTAGGTCAAAAAGATATTCTGAGAATTTTCACGAATTTTTACGGTGCAGTACCGAAATCTGTTTCAGGACAGCAACTTCCCCAAATCTTACCTCACTCAAATTAGAGGTTTCTCTTGGCACAACAATGAAATAAAAATGATAAGGAGAGGTTATTACAGTAGTAATAACTTCCAAGACTCAAATAAAAGAAAAAGTACTGAAAATAAAACAATGGGTTATCTCCCAAGAGTGCTTTTCTTTAACGCCTTTGAGCTAGGCGCAGTAATTTGCAAAGATGCTCATGTAGGCGCCATAAAAGAGCTTACGGCAAATGCGCTATATAGGAACTTAAAGCAAAAGAGAGCATCAAAAAGCAAATATGAAACATATTTAAATCTAAACCACTTCCTATGAAAAATAGTCTTGTAAAGAGACAAGTCATGAAAGCGCAAAGCAAAAAGCATAGGAAGGCAAAACAAGTACAACTTCAAGAATTGCAACATAAAGAGGGGAAACTCAATATTGTTGAGATCCATCAAACCATGTTTCCCTCTCTCATAATAACTTTCAGTAGCATTATGAATAGAACTAACATAACTATCACATGAAGCATCCCTATCACGAGCCACATGCATAAAAGAATTAATACTCCCCACATGAACAATCGTAGTAGGAGCAGATTCAACAGAATAATTATTCTCATCACCATAATCATCAAAAACAGGAGGCCTATTGTAATCATAACTAATTTTCTCCTCAAAATTAGGTGAACTGAAAATATTATACTCATCATCATAACCATCATAAACTAGAGGTTTAGTATCATCATAAACGAGAGAACAGCTATTTTGCAAAGCATATTCATCAAACATATCATCATAAGAAGAAACATGGATAGTACTAATGGTATAACAATTATTAACCTTAGAATTGGTACCAAAAAGATTTTCAATATCAAAAGTAGAGTGCTTTTCCCAATCATGATCACTAACATAGGTAATAGGCATGGGAACATCATCAAGATCAGAATTATCATAATCTATAATAGGAGCAACATGCTTAGGGGAAGATAACGTTTCCTCTCTCCTTTTACTCCACTTCTTCTTCTTCTTCTTACTCTTCTTACTCTCTCCTTCAGGAGGGAAAGACTTGAAAGGCATCTTCTCCACATAATCTAGTTTGCTGACAGAAACAACAGAAGAAACTTTGGAGGATTCCTCCTCTCTATTAATAAGATGGAAACATCTATTAGTCCTGTCATAGCTTGGCAAAACATCATGTTTTATAACATTTTGTATGTAAGTATTTGCGAGGCAATCTTTAACACAATAGTGACGACAACCATGAAGGGTGCTATTAATATCAAAAACACTCATATCAACCAAAGAAATCTTTCTAGATATCTCTTCACACCCCAAAAACAAAGTAAGCTCATCATGCTGATTGAGAGTAATTTTGTCATCACAATACAAACTTGCGGTACTCATTCGATTAGAAAGGTGGCTATTAGGTCTTGAGCATTGAAAATTAAAATGACCGGTGTCATTTTAAAATTCACAAAGAAAAGGATAAAGCTCACAAACCTTTTCACCAAGCTCATCTAGAGCCTTGTGCCACATTCGGGTTTCTTCATTCCCGTGGTGGATGCAATAATCTTCTTTGTTGTGACTCTATTCACACGGTCTATGTACTCCACAAAAATTAACATGCTTATAAGAAGTAACGCTTTCAGAAGTTTGAGCATGTTTATTGCAATCATCAATAAGAATATCACTTTCTATGCAAGTGTCTTTAAAAGGTTCATGATACACATCCCCATTTCCCTTAGGAACATTAATATGGGAAGCAAAGGCTCTAAAACAATCAACCGTAATTCGAGGATCAAGCCCATATTTAGCACTAAGCTCTTGAAAATTAGAAGTTTCAGCGAAAGACTTAATGCAATTATACTCATAATTTATACCTGATCCTTTACCTTTGTTGCTATCCCAATCTTCGATATTGTTTTGAATTGTTTCAAGTAGATCTCACTAGACGTCAACATCCTTGCTTGTGAAAGACCCATCCAAGCATGCATCTAGATAGTCCTTGTAATATCCTGAAAGCCTTGCATAAAAATTATCAATAACAATATTACGGGGAAGATCATGAATAGGACATTTGAGCATTAGTGACTTCAATCTTCCCCACGCTTGGGCAATGCTTTCTCCCTCATGCGGATGAAAATTATAAATGTAATTCCTATCTTTATAAACCTCACTAGAAGGATAGAATTTAGAATAAAAGAGAGGTACAATTTCCTCCCACTCAACAGGTCGGCCATCCTTCAGTGTTTTATACCATTCCGCAGCTCTACCCTTTAGTGATAAAGAAAATAGCTTCCTCTTAACTTGGTTCATCGAAATACCTGCACACTTGAACAACTCGCATAATTCATGTATAAAGAGCAAATGATCACCAGGATGGACAGTTCCATCTCCTAAATAGCAGTTATCCATAGCATGTTCAACAATTTTCATAGGTATTTTAAAAGGATGAGGAGCACAAGCATCATAAGAATTATCACACATGGGAGATAAAATATCATCAGAGCAAATTTTCTCCACTAAAGCTGGGGAACTAAAAATATCATGCTTAACAAAACCAGCTTCCCCAAGCTTAGACTTTTCTATAGCATTAGCAATAACGGTGTTCAAAGCATTCATACTAACAACACTATTAGCATGAAAATTAAGCTCCAAAGGTTTTTCAATTTTCTCTTCAAACACTCCATATCCTAAATCAGGAAAAATACAATAGAACTCTTTGTTTTCCATTAAGCCTAACTAGTGAAAATAAAAACAAGAAACAAAAAGATATAATTGCAGAATCTAAAGGAAATAACTTCAAGCACTCACCAGCAACTAAACGACTTAGTAACCAGAGGATGTGAGTACCTTTTACCTTACCTCCCCGGCAACGGCGCCAGAAAAGAGCTTGATGTCTACGCACGCGTCTGTTCTTGTAGACAGTGTTGGGCCTCCAAAGTGCAGAGGTTTGTAGAGCAGCAGCAAGTTTCCCTTAAGTGGATCACCCAAGGTTTATCGAACTCAGGGAGGAGGAGGTCAAAGCTATTCCTCTCAAGCAACCCTGCAATTACAATACAGAAAGTCTCTTGTGTCCCCAACACACCCAATACACTTGTCAGATGTATAGGTGCACTAGTTCGGCGAAGAGATAGTGAAATACAAGTAGTAGTGATGATTATGAGTAGTAAATATAATCTGAAATAAATATCGCTGTGAGCAAACATGTAACAAAATAGAAAGTAAACGGTATTCAATGCTTGGAAACAAGGCCTAGGGATCATACTTTCACTAGTGGACACACTCCCAAGAAATATAACGTAATTGAACCAATAGATACTATCATCCATATGAAACTCAAAACAATTCTCCAATGGAAAATGAACACTAATCATGCGTAGGGCTACGAAGCACTCCTCAAAGTCCGTATTTCCCCAAACTAGATTGTCCCACACTATCACCATGAACGCACTAGATGGTTCCAACAAACATCAACAATTCATAGAGACATTAACCAAAAAGATACACATGATGCGCACACTAGTCACCTCCACACCATGATACAAGGTATCTCCGCAGATTACAATAATAAAGCACGGGAGTAGCATAATATCTGAATAATAGCATCTACCAATTCAACTAGATACAAAGCTCATGATCACATAAAGATCACATCATGGGAGAGAGAGGTGAACCACATAGCTACCGGTAGAGCCCTCAGCCCCGGGGGAGAACTACTCCCTTCTCATCATAGGAGACAACAAGGTTGATGGAGATGGCGGTGAGGTCGATGGAGACGGCGGAGATGGCGATGGCGACCGATGGAGATGGCTCCGGGGGCACTTCCCTGTCCCGGCAGGGTGCCGAAATAGAGACTTCTGTCCCCCGAAATTTGTCTTCGATGGTGGCGGAGCTGTGGAACTCTTTCTCGAAAATTGCCGATTGTTCTAGGGTTTTCCGTCGGGAGGCTTCTTATAGGCGAAGGGGCGTCATCAGGAGTGGACCAGGGGCTCCTCACAATAGGTGGACACGGCTAGGGCCTGGGCCTCGCCCCCTCATTGTGTGGGCAGCCTATGGCCCCTCTCCGGCTCCCGTTTGGTCCTCGTCCTTCATCCGGGCCAAATAGGAGTTTCCGAACTTGTTTCGTCCAATTCCGAGAATATTTCCTGTGTAGCTTTTCTGAAACACAAAAACAGTAGAAAACAGGGAACTAGCACTATGGCATCTTGTCAATAGGTTAGTTTCAGAAATCACATAAAAATGCCATGAAGTGTAGCGAAACATAAGGCAAATGGTGTAAAAGTAAGCATGGAGCATAAAAAATTATAGATACGTTTGAGACGTATCACCCCCCCCGGTCTAGGGTTTCGTCGGATAAAGAACACCGGAGCATCGTCCACCCTAGGAAACTTGCATGCATGTGTCCCTAACATATGTGTATAGGTGTGACCCGAGGTTGGTACATGCATTATATATAGGTCCCGGGCATGACCTTCTTCACAGACATGGGCTATTAACACTTGGTGAAATCCAGGATGTGTACGTGGAAACTCCCGCTACGGGTCTATCGGAGCCTATTTCATGGTAAAGTGGGCCAAACCTTTGCTTTCCATGTATATATGTCCTAAACAAACCAAAATAAAGCAAAAGATCCATCGGTGAGGCCTCGTACGGAGAAAGCTATAGGGGTAGATCTCCGAACCCCCCCGGTCTAGGGTTTCGCCGGATAAAGACCACCGGAGCATCGGAATACCTAGAAAACTTGCGTGCATGTGTCCCTAACATATGTGTATAGGTGTGACCCAAGGTTGGTACATGCAATATATATCGGTCCCGGGCATGGCCTTCTTCACAGACATGGGCTGTTAACACTTGGTGAAATCCAGGATATTTACGTGGAAACTCCCGCTACGGGTCTATCGGAGCCTATTTCATGGTAAAGTAGGCCCAACCTTTGCTTTCCATGTATATATGTCCTAAACAAACCAAAATAAAGCAAAAGATCCATCGGTGAGGCCTCGTACGGAGAAAGCTATAGGGGTAGATCTCTGGACCCCCCTTGGTCTAGGGTTTCGTCGAATAAAGACCACCGGAGCATCGTTGTGACATCCTGGCTCAGGGCTTAATAGGATTGATAGGATACTCATATCAACAAGGTATACCTTCTTTTCTGGAAGCTCATCTAAAAGGAACTCCAGGTTAAGCGTGCTTGGCCTGGAGCGATCTGAGGATGGGTGACCGACCGGGAAGTTGTTCCCGGGTGCGCATGAGTGAGGACAAAGTGCGCAGAAAAGACTAGTGTTGGTCTGTGGGGCTAGTCTAGAGATCCTAGAGAGTTGCCAGGGGTAACAGGCCCGAGCCACGGGGTGGTCGGGGTGTTACAATCGTCCACCCTAGGAAACTTGTATGCATGTGTCCCTAACATATGTGTATAGGTGTGACCCAAGGTTGGTACATGAAATATATATAGGTGCCGAGCATGGCCTTCTTCATAGACATGGGCTGTAAACACTTGGTGAAATCCAGGATCTATACGTGGAAACTCCCGCTACAGGTCTACGATAGCCTATTTCATGGTAAAGTGGGCCCAACCTTTCCTTTCCATGTATATATGTCCTAAACAAACCAAAATAAAGCAAAAGATCCATAGGTGAGGCCTCGTATGGAGAAAGCTACAGGGGTAGATCTCCGACCCCCTCGGTCTAGGGTTTCACAGGATATAGACCACCGGTGCATCGTCCACCCTAGGAAACTTGCATGCATGTGTCCCTAACATATGTGTATAGGTGTGATCCAAGGTTGGTACATGCAATATATAGAGGTCCCGAGCATGGCTTTGTTCACAGACATGGGCTGTTAACACTTGGTGAAATCCAGGATCGATACGTGGAAACTCCTGCTACGTGTCTACAGGAGCCTATTTTATGGTAAAGTGGGCCCAACCTTTGCTTTCCATGTATATATGTCCTAAACAAACCAAAATAAAGCAAAAGATCCATAGGTGAGGCCTCGTACAGAGAAAGCTATAGGGGTAGATCTCCGAACCCTCTCGGTCTAGGGTTTCGCAGGATATAGACCACCGGAGCCTATTTCATGGTAAAGTGGGCCCAACCTTTGCTTTCCATGTATATATGTCCTAAACAAACCAAAATAAAGAAAATATCCATAGGTGAGGCCTCGTACGGAGAAAGCTATAGGGGTAGATCTCCGAACCCCCCGGTCTAGGGTATCACCGGATAAAGAACACCGGAGCATCGTCCACCCTAGAAAAAACTTGCATGCATGTGTCCCTAACATATGTGTATAGGTGTGACCCGAGGTTGGTACATGCAATATATATAGGTCCCGGGCATGGCCTTCTTCACAGACATGGGCAGTTAACACTTAGTGAAATCCAAGATCTGTACATGGAAACTCCCGCTACGGGTCTATCAGAGCCTATTTCATAGTAAAGTGGGCCCAACCTTTGCTTTCCATGTATATAAGTTCTAAACAAACCAAAATAAAGCAAAAGATCCATCGGCGAGGCCTCGTACGGAGAAAGCTATAGGGGTAGATCTCTGAACCCCCCTAGTCTAGGGTTTCACCGGATAAAGAACACCAGAGCATCGTCCACCCTAGATAACTTGCATGCATGTGTCCCTAACATATGTGTATAGGTGTGACCCGAGGTTGGTACATGCAATATATATAGGTCCCGGGTATGGCCTTCTTCACAGACATGGGCTGTTAACACTTGGTGAAATCCAGGATCTGTTCGTGGAAACTCCCGCTACGGGTCTATCGGAGCCTATTTCATGGTAAAGTGGACCCAACCTTTGCTTTCCATGTATATATGTTCTAAGCAAACCAAAATAAAGCAAAAGATCCATCAGCGAGGCCTCGTACGGAGAAAGCTATAGGGGTAGATCTCCGGACCCTCCCGGGTCTAGGGTTTCATCGAATAAAGACCACTGGAGCATCGTCCACCCTAGGAAACTTGCATGCATGTGTCCCTAACATATGTGTATAGGTATTACCCAAGGTTGGTACGTGCAATATATATAGGTCCCGCGCATGGCCTTCTTCAGAGACATGGGTTGTTAACACTTGGTGAAATCCAGGATCTATACATGGAAACTCCCGCTACGGGTCTATCGGAGCCTATTTCGTGGTAAAGTGGGCCCAACCTTTGCTTTCCATGTATGTATGTTCTAAACAAACCAAAATAAAGCAAAAGATCCATCGGCGAAGCCTCGTACGGAGAAAGCTATAGGGGTAGATCTCCGGACCCCCCCATCTAGGGTTTTGTCGGATAAAGACCACCGGAGCATCGTCCACCCAAGAAAACTTGCATGCATGTGTCCCTAACATATGTGTATAGGTGTGACCCAAGTTTGATACATGCAATATATATAGGTCCCGGGCATGGCCTTCTTCACACACATGGGATGTTAACACTTGCTGAAATCCTAGATCTATACGTGGAAACTCCCGCTACGGGTCTACCGGAGCCTATTTCATGGTAAAGTGGGCCTAACCTTTGCTTTCCATGTATATATGTCCTAAACAAACCAAAATAAAGCAAAAGGTCAATCGGTGAGGCCTCGTACGGAGAAAGCTATAGGGATAGATCTTCGGACCCCCCCCCCCCCCCCCCCCGTCTAGGGTTTCGCCGGATAAAGACCACCGGAGCATCGTTCACCCTAGAAAACTTGCATGCATGTGTTCCTAACATATGTGTATAGGTGTGACCCAAGGTTGATACATGCAATATATATAGGTGTGTTCGCGCGGTCTACCCCTTGGACTTTCCTCGGAACAATGGTTGACTGGTGAACCTTTTACTTCATTTTGTTTGGTTAGGATATAGGGACATGGAAAACCACACTAGAGACCAAGATCTTTCCCTTAGACCCGTCGATCGCGCGAGTTCCCCCAAGCCTCCGGTGGATTCCACGGTGCGCGTTGCAAGCGCTATCATTACATGTAAAGAAGTTTACAAACATATGCTTGATTGTAATTGTACCCCTGATTAATATAGTTTTTTCTCGCAAAAAAATAAAAAAAATCTATGCCGACGGCCTGGCCGTCGGTGTATAGGGAAGCAGATTTTAGTGAGGGGCTATGCCGACGGCCGGGCCGTCGGCGTATCCCCAACCCTAAATCTGGCCGCGCCCCGACCCGGCCCTCCCCTCCTCACTTCTTCCTCCTCATGCGCGCGCCCCCTGCACCCCATCCGCCGTCGCCGCCACCTCCCCTCCTGTCCCAGCACCCCAGCCGTCGCCGCCACCTCCCCTCCCACTCCTCCCGCACCGCCCCTGTACCGCATCCACCATCGCCGCCACCTCCCTCCCGCCCCTTCACCCGAGTCGCCACCGCCGCCACCTCCTCCTCCCGCGCGCCCCTGCCGCTGCCACCTCCTCCTCCCGCGCGCCCCTGCCAGCCGCCGCCACCACCGTCCCCGCCCTGCAGCCGCCCCAGCCGCCGCTGCCACCGCGCCCCTACAGCCACCGCCACCGTCCCCGCGCCCCTGCAGCCGCCCCAGCCGCCGCCATCGTCCCGGCACCGCGCGCCCCTACAGCCCGTGGCATCGCGCCGGCGGCCTGTGCCCCCGGCACCGCGCGCCCCTGCACCGCTGCGCCTGCAGAGGCCGACGGCCCGTGCCCCCGGTACCGCGCGCCCGTGCACCACTTTGCCGGCAGAGGCCGGCCGCCCGTGCACGCGTCCGTGCACGCCGCAGCGTCCGTGCTGTCCCCTTGCCGCCGCCGCAACCCGGAGGTCGGCGTCCCGGAGGTCCACATTCTCGAAGGTCCGCGTTCCTGGAGGTCCGCGTCAACTTCCTCTACCGCCGAGGGTGAGTTAGAACTCCGTCCTCTCTCTCGCATTTTTTTATGTTAGTAGATTTCATTTCCACGTCCAGTCGCGTAACCTAGGTGTCACTTCCCGTCTGCGAGCGTTACGCGGATAAATATGCATTAGAGGTTGGCATATTATGAAGCGTAACGCTTGCGGCATTTATGGGACAGTCGTTGGATCCGTAGGATGAGTATGTTTTCCGTGTTCTACCTCGGTCCAACTCAGGATTTCGGTAGCGCCTCCCCGTTGTTCTCCGGATGCACATCCTCTCGGCATTTTGCCAAGACGTGTATCGGGAGAGCAGCGGGGAGGTGGTGCCGAAATTCTGCCTCGGACCGGGGTAGAACATGGAGAACGTACTCAATCTACAGATCCGGGTGCTGCTAGGAGCCCACCTAGTAGAGCTGTAGGTTGATGCATGCGTTTTGTCCGGTAGAAAAATAAAAATATGATGCTTTTAATTTCATGCTATTATTTGATATGAAATGCTATGTTTCTGGTTTGGCTCCCAATAAAACAGAGGATGGCTGACAATGGATGGATGTACAGTGGCCGTGTTAGTGCGACTAATAAAACAGATGAGTGGATATGTAAGACTCAAATGTTAGTGAAAGAGTTAGCGCGTGCTACAAAGGGGTGGGTTCGGGCACTTTGCCCTTGCAGTCGTTGCTTGAAGCATCACCGTCAAGGAAAAGATGACATGTATAAACACCTTCTGCAATATGGGTATATGTCTCACTATGTCACGCATATCGACTTTGATGAGCATGAGCGTGACAGAGGGGACATCATGCGACAGCGGCTCAATGGCAATGAGTACGATGGGGTCAGAGACCTTCTAGATGATCTCGTCCATGGCGACATGCCAGATTCGCCACCTTCATGGGAGGAAGCACCAGAACTGGAGGAACCGCCAGAACCGGAGGAACCAGAGCCAATTGCAAAGGCCTTCTATGATATGTTGGCCGCGGCGAAGAAGCCTCTGTATGAGGGTGCGTCGATTTCTCAGCTCGATGCCATCTCTCATTGTCTAGCCGACAAGACCTAGTACTCCACCACCCGTAACGGCTTCAAAGCTAGTCTGAGAACAACTGGTAACATGTTGCCGAAAGGGCATTGTCTGCTGATACGTCTCAAACGTATCTATAATTTTTGATGCTCCATGCTTGTTTTTACACCATTTGCTTAATGTTTCGTTACACTTCGTGGCATGTTTATGCATTTTCCGGAACTAACCTATTAACGAGATGCCACAGTGCCAGTTCCCTGTTTTCTGCTATTTTTGTGTTTCAGAAAAGTTACACAGGAAATATTCTCAGAATTGGACGAAATAAAAGCCGAACATCTAGAAATTTACCGAAGCTTCCAGAGAACCGAAGAGGAGACGGAAAGGAGCCAGAGGGTGGCCACACCACCAGGGGCGCGGCCTACCCCTGGCCCGCACCCGCCTATGGTGTGGGCCCCCTGGTCCACTTCTGACGCTGCCCCTTCGTCTATAAAGACCCTCCGACGGGAAAAACCTAAACACCCGATCACTTTTCCAGAAACACATCGCGATCCGCCGCCGTCATCGACCTAAGATCGGGAGGGTCCAGAAGCTCTTCCCGGCACCCTGTCGGAGAGGGGAATCACCACCGGAGGTCTTCTTCATCGCCATGCTTGCCTCTGGCGCGATGAGTGAGTAGTCTACCTTGGACTATGGGTCCATAGCAGTAGCTAGATGGTTGTCTTCTCCACATGTGCTTCATGTTTAGATCTCGTGAGCTGCCTTACATGATCGAGATCACCGTTATGTAATTCTACATGTTGTGTTTGTTGGGATCCGATGAATATTGGTGTTATGATTGAGTTGATGTGCTGAATATTATCTTATGTTATCTCTATGTTGTTTATGATCTTGCATGCTCTCCGTTGTTAGTAGCTATCTTGGCCGAGTAGTTGCTAGTGACTCCAAGAGGGGGTATTTATGCTCGATAGTGGGTTCATGCCTCTATTTAATCTGGGGGAGTGACAAAAACCTCTAAGGTTGTAGATGTGCTGTTGCTACTAGGGGGAAACAACATTCATATGCTCAAGGGCATATGCTTTGTTTACATTACACACTTTGCTTAATGCAGTTATCTGTTGTTTGCAACTTAATACTTGTGGAGTTCTCGGATTGATTCGCCACAAGTGGATTATTAGTCATAGATGCAGTTGGATGGCGGTCTATGTATCTTGTTGTAATGCCCAGAGTAAATCTCATAGTGATCGTCTTGACATATCACGTTGTCTTTATTCTATCAATTCCCCAACCGTAATTTGTTTACCCAGCATGTGTTATTTTATCTTATGGAGAGACACCACTAGTGAACTGTGGACCCCGGTCCTATTTCCATTATATTGCTATCACATGTTTACTTTACTCACACTGTTTACTTTACTCGCATACTACTATTGCTTTCCACTCGATACGCTCATACCCTTTGTTTCAAGCAAACCGGTGAGATTGACAACCTCATCGTAAGTTGGGAACAAAGTATTTGGTTGTGTTGTGTGCAGGTTCCACGTTGCCGCTCGCAAAGCAAAGCTTGGACGAGGCGCCCTATAAATTGTCCGGAGCTGTCGCGAAGCTAGCGGGCATCCCCTTCTGGAGTATTGACTTTTTCCTGTACTGACAAACCTTGGTTTCTTTCTGAGGGAAAAACTTGCTGCTGTGCCCATCATACCTTCCTCTTGGGATTCCCAACTGGACAGTGAAAAACCATTAACACCGCGCCACATCAAGACATTTTTCTAGCGCCGTTGCCGGGAAGGAAAAAGAAGACTTCTGCAAGGGGAGTTTCGCACGCACATCCTTTACTTTGTTTTAAGTTTTGCTTCACTTTATTTTTACTTGCATCGTTTTATCAAAAAAAAAATAGTATCCTTTATAGTTGTTATTTCTTTACTTTTAGTTCATTATGTTGTTCCCTAAGTACGTTTTGGAGGACCTTTCAGTAGGTAGTGGTTCAATTATTGGAAAAAGTAACATCGAGGAGTTCTTTAATCTCTACCAATAAAATTGCAATACGACGGTAGGTTCGTTGGTCCGTCGTGGCTTATTTTGTAATTTGGCCCCTGGATAATATTGCAATAAACCCGCAGTCCATATTTATTTATCATATTTGTATTTTAGCCCCCCGTCCTGAGTGTCGGCGGCAGCGCGGCGGCGACCAGGACAGTGGCGGCCATGGCAGCTCAGGCGTGGCGGCATCCAGAAGATCCCCACCGGAGGGGCGCTCCCACCACGGCGGCATCCATGGATCTCGGCGGCATCGCCATGGCCCGTCCGCGTTGCGGCCCCTGATCTGAAGCAACTGGTCTCCCCGAGCTCATGGTTGCCTCCCGGAGCTAGGCCTCCCCGGCCTCGTCTCCGAGATCCGCCACCTGCTCTCCTGCTCTCCCTTCCCTCTAGAGTTTCCACGCCCCGGCTGTCACCGGCCCCTGCGCCTGCGTGGGGGCGCGCCCCTGATTCCAAACGGCACTGAGATGCTCCTATATGTGGTGCGTACGACGGCCTCCTTCCCCATGGCCAACCTCCCCCGCAAACTCGCGTATGCACACATGTCCCCAGTCGCCAGATGGAAGTTTTAGTTTTCCCTGTTTGTTGGATTGATGATTCTAATGATTTTATCAGAAATTTTCCTGATAACTGTGAGGTTCTGCAGTATTTGATTTGATTCTACCTGTGAGGTTCTGCAGTATTTGATCTGATTCTAATGTGCTTTTGCATTCCGCCAGTTCAAGATCGATTGATGATTCTAATGATTTTATCAGAAATTTTACTCTGAATAACTGTGTGGTTCTGTAGTCTATTTGGTCGGATTCTACTGTGCTTTTGCATTCCGCCAGTTCAAGAATCGTGTGAGCATCCTGCATGTGTCTAGCTCGCTAGCTGGGTGGACAGAACGAAGCTTCAGTATATTGCTACCATTTCAGTATTGTACTACCAAGGTCATGATCCCTTTTTTTTCTTCAGAGAAGGAGCTAGCTTATACGAGATTTCTTCATATCATGTAGCTTTCAGACTCGGTTTCCCTTTTTTGAAATCAATAAAATAAGCATGACTTTCAGTTTATTTATAATTCCTAACGCTTGATTCACTCTTTCTATCTAGGTAGTGTTGCCTCTCATTTCTTCGTAGGCAATGAGCTACTGCTGTTAGTTTGTTAATTCAGTTTTACTCTAATGTGTAGTACAAAAACTATTTGAGCTCCACATCAGTTTTTGATTGCTCCTTGGTTAGCGATTACAGGAGCACTTCATTGTTAGTCCACCTGAAATTCGTCATGTACTTTAATGACATCAAAAAATCAAAGTACTAAGCCTCGCCACTGATCATTTTGCAGAAGACTCGCCTAACATGACCTCTCAATTCCTATACAACAACTGTTGTAACCTTTACTTTAAATACTACTGACTCTAAAGAAGCAACAGAAATAGAAGACTCATGCGGTGCGCTTTTTTTGGATTCAGAGCTGACACCACCTCCGCTTCAGCATGTGTTGTTCTGCTTGATGGATAAGGCCCCTGGGAAGGTCCTCCTCTCCTTTGCGAGTGACCAGAGCTCCCGTAACCCGGTAAGCGATGTATCAATAATAACAAAGACCAAGACCGAGGGTCGCGTCTGCCAACACGGAGAAGGCTGAGACTCAGGGTCATCCACCCCACCAAGGAAGCGACGAGCTGCCCCGCGTCGATCCTTACCTCAACGGCGAAGGGACAGGGCAAGCAAGCGAAGTTTGCCGGCGGAGGATCTCCATTGGAGATGCATGCCTTTGGGGATTGGAGGTATTTTCTCAGACAATGGTGTGGGGGAGAAGCACAGGTACATAGTATTCTTGCGGTCGGAGTGCCGATTGTGAAAGACTCTGTCGGATTCGTGCTCGAGAGAACTACCGATGTGAGAATTTCAGAGTGTATTTAGGAAGAGGACAATGGTGAGGCCTTCAATTTTATCATGTTTTTAAGAGCATGGATACCATGGAGACACCAAGCAGTACGTTGACAAATGAGAAAAATACTCTATATACTGCATCCACTATAACTAAGTGTTGGAGAAATTTTAGTTAGCGCTAGCTGATGTGTTGGGGCCTAGCTTAAAATCTACATAACAAATAAACATTCAAGAAGCCCTAAGCATTTATTTGTGTATTTTTTTTTTGCGAAGAAGGAACTGATTACATCACCCAAGATTCACACAGAAAAGCCTAGAAAACAAAGGAATTACAGATAGGTCCTTCTAAGCCCTAGCTTCGTCCTCGCCGCAGAGAACGTTACGCCGGCGAAGCCCGCCGCCTCTCCTCCACTTCAAGCTTGGATTGGGAGGAGCCCCCGAGCGGCCGGGGAGTCGATGTCCCTCGGCACCTGAGCACCTCCATCCTCCGCCATGCTCGACGAAGCCAGCTTGGACAACATCACCAGATCCTCCATAGACGTCAACGACCGGCGCCGCCATCTCACGGTCACCGGCGAGGGGGAGATGCGCTCCACGGCTACGCCGAGTCGCGAACGCACCTGGGACAGCGGATCCGGCCCGGAGCTCCACCGGAGCACCCAGATCGGAGGAGAGGACCGCCGTCTTCAAAATGCTCTCCGGCCACGCCACCTCCACCACAGCGCCGCCGGCAGCCACACCACTACACCCTACGCTATGTACACGACGTGATCCGTCGATTCCCCATCCTCCCGCCGCCGAAGCGGCCGCCGGAGGGTGAGGGATCGACCGGATCGACGCCGGTGAGGTGGGCGGAACGGTGGTTGTCACAAATCGCCTCGATCTACTGTAGATGGGGAACGAGGAGACGGTCCAACTCGTCTTTTTTTTAGCATTTATTTGTGTATAGTGACACATCATTTATGTACGAACATTTCACGTATGCAATCTTGAACCAATGTTTATCGCATGTGTTAAAATATGTTAAATGGACATTTGCCATATTTTTAATAAATTCATATTTGCGTGAGAATGTGAAAGATATATGGATCGTCAGTCCAAAGTTGAGCCATGAGATTTAACGGCCCGTGGCAACGCACGGGCATTCAACTAGTCATATTAGTATGCGTAAAGATGTTGAGGAAAAGTCTTTGGCTGAGCTTGCTCCTAGTTATGAAGTTACTTCTGCTTATTTAATTCACATGTTGGAAGCTAGGTTTGCTAGCCTTAATCCTTTTATGCAATACATGTTTCTTAATCTTCATGATATTGAGGATCCCGAAAAGAAAGCTTTTATCTTGGAAACTTTGCGCATAGAATTTAGAGATGTGGCCATTGAAGCTACGAAAGTTCTTAAGCGTTTTAATAAGCTTGGCTCACATATAAGGGTTGTTAGTACAAATAATGAGGGAACCAAAATACCAATACCTAGCAAACTCTTGGGATTGTATGAAGCTTTTGAAAATAATTTTGATTGGATCTGTCCCAAAAATCTTTTTAGTGATTTGAGTGAACCAAAGCGTGATCACAAAGGGTCTTCAAAAACTTATGTGGATGAAATACAATGCCTTATTGAAAAGACTTCTACAGTTGATCTTAATGCCTCTTTCGAAAATACTTGATTCGCACTTTCTGCGCCTAGCTCAAAGGCGTTAAAGAAAAGCACTCTTGGGTGATAACCCAATGTTTTTACATTCAGTTCTTTTTCTTTTATTTGAGTCTTGAAAGTTATTACTGTCGTGGGGATGACTTATGGGGCATGCCAAGGGCCGAGCTATCCGCCGGCTGGCATCCCAGGAGTCTCCACGGTGCTAGGATGAGAAGACCGGCTCCGCCCGAAGGGCCGGCTGTGCCAGCAGCCGGCTGGCGACTCCACCGAGGAGAGCCGGAGCCGGGCAATGAAGACAAAAGCCCTCCAATGGCTATTTCGCTGAAAGTGGACTGGCCCCGACAAGATCGATAGAGGCAAAGGACGGGAGTGATGAACGCCATGACCGGACCCAACCAATCAGCGATCAAGGAGCCTTCCCCACGACAGGATCCGAGGCAAAAGGGAGGGCATATGCCTCCCAGATGCCGGTCCAAGGGGAAAGGCGCTTTATAAAGCGTGATCGTCAGAGCAGGGCCAGAGGATCACGTCGAGGACGCGGCCACGGAGGAGCCGGCAGCCGGCCGAATTGCCACCTAACCGGTAACCAGACCCCTACCTATATAAGGGGGTCTAGGCCCTTAGACTAGGGAGATCCGATCTTCTTCTTCCTCCTCTAGCCCGAATAGCTCAAGGAGCACTGTAATCGCTACTGTCGAGATAATACGAACCAGGCAGGAAGTAGGGGTTTTACCTCCATCGGGGAGGGCCCTGAACCTGGGTAAACCGAGGTGTCTCCGTTGGCACAATCCCGAGCCGGACCCATCATCACCACCGTTGAGCCCCTTCGATAAGCCTCCCCATGGCTACTGTCTCTAAATTCCCACGACAGTTGGCGCCCACCGTGGGGCAAAGCGCGGCGGCGAGCGGAGTCAAGTTCCGGCCGGGACCCTCATCGGCTGTCGGCGAGAAGGTCGCCTCCGGCCTTGTCTGGAGGTTCGGCACCTTTGACTACGTCAGCGACAACTTGGGCTACTTCAAGAACAGCCTCGGCGATAGCGGCTCCTTCCTCGACTTTGGCAGCCATCACTTCTACGTTGCCAAGCCCTTCCCAGAGGAGGTAACCGATGTGCTTGACCCTCTCTGTGACACAGACTCCGACGATGGCGAAAGCAGCGACTTTTGCACCATGGTCGAAGTGCTGGTCCTGAAGGAGGATGGTGGCGGCGACCCACTACGCTCCGCGTGCCTGCCGCTCGAACGCCCACCTCCACCGGAACAAGTTCTTCCACCTCCAGAGCGGGACGTGTTGGACGCAGCCATCACGGACCTGCGCGCTCCACTCGACCTCACCGTGGATTCAGTCAAGATCTTCGAGGATCTAGAGTGGACGCGTCGTAACCTTCTCAAGGAAGCAGTCGACATCAAAGACACTCGTCGGCGCATCCTCTCCATGATCCAAGAGTACAACATCGCCCACGGCTTCACTCCGGCTGGAGACGGCCCTAGCCGGGCGGGACAAGTTCGTCAACAAGGCCACGAGCTGGGCGCGGAGCTGAACCAGGCATCGCCCTCTGAACTAGATGGACTGCAAGGCGAGGACTTGTGGGAGAAGCAAGCCCGGATCCAAGAACTCTTGGACGCCGCCGATTTGCAGCAGCAGGCGATGGAGCCACGCGGAGAGGCGAGCGGCACCCGGCATGACAACCGCATCGTCGTGGCCGGCCAGAACAAGTCGCAGGGACAAGCTTCGTCGCCCAACCATGGCCCGGTGGAGCACAGCCGGAGCAATCAAGTTCCTGGCAAAAGCGGTGGAAACCACCGCACCCAGCATTCTGGCCACCACAACCGGCAGCCCCGAGATCCGGCTGCGGTCACCAGCAAGCCGCGTCACCCTCCTCGGATGGACGCAGCGGAGCCGGCGCATGGCAAGTCTGCGGCGCCAGCCTAGCCGGCCCAGGGAGCCGACCAAGGCGCACAGGGTCATCAGCTTGCTCGCTCGCACATGAGCCAGAGGATCGGGGAACATGTCGACCCGCCGAAGGATGACGCTCGCCATCGGCTCAACTAGCTGGCGGACTCCAAGTTCGACGAGGAGGAATCTTCAGCGGGGCCGGTCTGTTTCGGCCCTCGCATCCGCAACGAGCCCTTCCTGGCCAAGTTCGCGCTCCCGCGTGACATGCCCAAATACACTGGGGCGGTGAAGCCGGAAGACTGGCTGTCAGACTACGTCACCACCGTCGATATCGCGGGAGGCAACAAGAGGACGGCGGTGTGCTACGCGCCGCTCATGCTGACAGGATCTGCTCGGACGTGGCTCAACAGCCTACCGGCTCTGCAGATCAACTCCTGGCATGATTTCCAAGAAGCATTTATCAAGAACTTCACGGGAACCTACAAGCGACCACCTCGGCCGCGGCAGCTGGCCCTCTGCAAGCAAGGCCTAGATGAGCCAGACCATGACTACCTCACGAGATGGTCCGAGCTGCGCAACTCATGCGAAGGAGTGGGCGAGGAGCAAGCCATTGGCTACTTCACGGACGGATGCAGAGAAGGGACCTTGTTGAAGCATGAGCTCCACAGGGCCGAGCCGAAGACAATGGCGGACTTCATGGCGATAGCGGACAAGTACGCTTCTGCCGACTCTGCTACAAGAGTGCAATACGTTGAGCCAGCGCCAGCCGGAGGCCAATCTCAGCCGGCAGCTAGTCAAGGTGGACATCACAACCGTGATCGACACGGCAAGAGGAAAGACGAGCGCCGTGACAACAAGTACGGCTCCCAGCAAGTGGCCGCAGTTCAAGGAAGCTCGAGGGCTACGGGTGGAAGCCAGAAGCGCAAAGGAGACAAGTTCAGCAAGGACAAGTACACCATTGAGGTGATGCTAGATCAACCCTGAAAGTTCCATAGCGTCTCAGGCAAGCCGGCAGCGCATACTACTCGCCAGTGCAGTTTCACCAGAGACCTGGAGCAAGGTAACCACCAACTGCCTGGTCCTCCGCCAGGCCTGCCAGCTGAAGCGCAAGGAAACAAGAATCGGCAACCGGCTAAAGCAGCTGGGGACTACCCCGAGGAAGCCAATGTGGAACAATACCATGTGTTCACTTCCCAGATAGAAGATCCAAAGGATGAGCCGTGGTTTGGTGTCGAGGTGAATGCAGTCATACAAGTTGGACCGCAGTACATGCACTAGTCTGACGCGTCAATCACTTGGGGGCGTGAAGATCATCCGCCACTCATGCCGAGACCCGGGGGCTACACGCTGGTCTTGGACCCGATTGTGTTCTCAGAGACACACACCTGCCGATTCTCGCGCGTGCTCATCGATGGAGGCAGCAGCATCAACCTGCTCTATCGCACTTCGATGGTGAAGCTCGGGATCCCAGCAATCCAGCTGAAGCCAACCATGCTAACCTTTAATGGGATCGTGTCGGGACACTCTTGCACGCCAATGGGAAGGATTGAATTGGAAGTGCTATTCGGTGGAAAGGACAATCATCGTCGCGAGCTGATCTGGTTCGAGGTGGTAGACCTCAACAGCCCCTACCATGCGCTGCTTGGTCGACCTGCCCTGGCCAAGTTCATGGCAGTCCCGCACTATGCCTACTTGAAGATGAAGCTCCCAGGCCCCCGTGGGGTGATCACTGTCACCGGATGCTACAAGAAGTCGATAGAGTGCGCAAGGGCCAGTTCTAAGTTGGCAGAGGCTCTGGTCATCGCTGAGGAGAATCGTCAGATACTGCAGCGGGTGGCGGCGGTCCAGCCGGGCCGCCCGACGTCGAGCCAGCCAGCTCCTCACCTCAAGCCCGCAAGCAGCGCCAAGGAAGTCCCGCCCAAAGCGGGCAAGAAGGCAGAAGCTCTTGTCTCAGGGGCTGGCTCTTCCTTGAGGTAGGAGGGAGCACCTCACAGCCTCGCCCGAGACAAGTCGAGATGTCGATCGCTTAAGACCTTCGGCTAAGCCAAGGCAAAAAACCTTGTATCCCGAACAAGTACTGATGAATAAAAGAAAGTTGGGCGGCATACGGCTGATCCCAGGAAAAAGTGCTTTAAAGTACCTTTTACCTTTCTAAGCGTTATTCATGGGGGCTGGAAACCGGCTCCAGACGGGAGCTGGCAGCCCCAACCCGACGAACCGATCCTCTTGTCAGACGAACGAGTACTGTGTGCGGATGATACATCTCAAACGTATCTATAATTTTTGATGCTCCATGCTTGTTTTTACACCATTTGCCTTGTGTTTCGTTACACTTCGTGGCGTTTTTATGCGACTTCCGGAACTAACCTATTGACAAGATGCCACAGTGCCAGTTCCCTGTTTTCTGCTGTTTTTGTGTTTCAGAAAAGCTACACAGGAAATATTCTCGGAATTGGACGAAACAAGTTCCTGAAGTCTTATTTTTCCCGGAAGCTTCCAGAGATCCGAAGAGGCGAAGGAGAGGGGCCACAGGCCGCCCTCACACTAGGCTCGCGCGGCCTGCCCCTGGCCCGCGCCACCTAGGTGTGAGGAGGCCTGGGGCCACTCTTGACGACGCCCCTTCGCCTATAAGAAGCCTCGGGACGGAAAACCCTAGGAGAATCGGCGAAATTTCCAGAACAGTTCCGCAGCGCCGCCGCCGTCGAAGCCAAATTTCGGGGGACAGAAGTCTCTGTTCCGGCACCCTGCCAGGACGGGGAAGTGCCCCCGGAGCCATCTCCATCGATCTCCATCGCCGTCTCCGCCGTCTCCATCGACCTCACCGCCATCTCCATCAACCTTGCTGTCTCCTATGATGAGGAGGGAGTAGTTCATCCCCGGGGCTGAGGGCTCTACCGGTAGCTATGTGGTTCACCTCTCTCTCCCATGATGTGATCTTTATGTGATCGTGAGCTTTGTATCATGTTGAACAAGTAGATGTTATTATTCAGATATTATGTGTACTCTAGTGGTATTATTAAAGTAATCTATTCCTCCTGCCATGGTGCAACGGTGACAGTGCGTGCATCATGGTGGTACTTGGTCTAGGCTACGATTGTGATCTCTTATGGATTATGAGAATAATTATCGCTATGATAGTATTGAAGTGATCTATTCCTCCTTTCATGGTGTAATGTTGACAGTGTGTGCACGTGTTAGTACTTGGTCTAAGTTGCAATAATATCTATCTTGAGTTGTGCTTTGATTTGGATATCTCTATGAGTGGTGTTTGTCAAGTACTTGATGAACTTTAAGGGGTGCTTCTGTAGCCACTACGCAATGATTAGTGTTGTTCAATAGGAGAGTAATTCAGAGTACCATTGTGAAGAGAAGTTGTTTATTTGTTCAATCATGTTATATTTGTTGGGAGTGTGTCCACTAGTGAAAGTATGATCCCTAGGCCTTGTTTCCAAGCTTTGCACACCGTTTACTTGCTGTTTTGTTACATGTTTGCTCGCAGCGATATTTACTTCAAGTCACATTTGCTACTTATAATCATCACTACTACTTGTATTTCACTATCTCTTCGCCGAACTAGTGCACCTATACATCTGACAAGTGTATTGGGTGTGTTGGGGACACAAGAGACTTTCTGTATTGTAATTGCAGGGTTGCTTGAGAGGGATAGCTTTGACCTCTTCCTCCCTGAGTTCGATAAACCTTGGGTGATCCACTTAAGGGAAACTTGCTGCTGTTCTACAAACCTCTGCACTTGGAGGCCCAACACTGTCTACAAGAACAGAAGCGTGTGTAGACATCAGTGGACCGGACCCCGAGCCCAACCTCCATCCCGCGTCGCATGAGATGGAGCCGGCAGGTCACCCACCTAGGAAAATCGCTAAGAGGAAACGCCCGCAACCCGACGAACCGAGCCTCTTGTTAGACGAACGAGTACTATTTGCGGATCAGACCCTGAGCCCAACCTCCATCCCGATCCGCGGGCGATGGAGCCGGCAGGTCACCCACACAGGAAAATCGCTAAGAGGACAGAACACAAAAACGTTAACGAGCGTTCGCCCATGAACCGCGTGCATAGGTTAATAGTTGTGCGTGGACTCGACCAAGCCGGATACCTTACACACTGAAGTACTACTCCTCATCCCGCGACACGCTCCCACCCTAGACTGGCATTCGGCTGCCAGTCCAAGGGAGACCAACCGGCACCAGGCTACCGGTTGGGGGTAGAAGGGCCGAAGGATGGGGAGATAAAGGAAAAAGTCGAAAGAGGTCAGGCCAAATCCGGTTCGTAAATGACTAGAAACCAATACATAAGGGACTCAGGGCGAAATGTCATCAGCGTACACGAGCGAAATGTCTTTGGGCACGGCATAAGTTCAACACGCATACAAACGAATAAGGAAGCCTTGACATAGTCAGGGGGCGCTCGGCAAGCCGGCCGGCTCCAGCAGGGCAACATCGCCGGTCCTGGCGGCTAAAACAAAATCATTGCCACTGGGGGACAGAGGAATGGAGCTGTCAGCGAGATCCTCAGGGGCTTTCTGAGGTGCCTCCGCCGAGCTGGGCTCTTCGAAATCCGCACCGTCCAAAGACTCGTCGCTATCCCCGGCGTCGAAGAGCATGTCAGTATCGGCGCATTCCGCGATGGCGCGAGCGCGTTGGCGGAGCTTGGCTTTGTCAAGGCCTGTCGATCTGCCCTCGCGAAGGTGCTCTAGTTGGTCCAGACTAACGCCTGGATACCACGAGAGCACAAACTCCAAAGCCTGCGCAGCGCCGGCTCAAACCGCGGACTCCTTCCAGACGTCGACCCGGTTGGACACAAGCGAAATCCACTTGAGGAGCGTCTGGACCTCGTCAGGCACCGCTCGCCCAGGCCACAAAGCCTTGAAGACAGAAACAACAGCTTGGCGGAGATCCCCGCCCAGCCCAGCAACTGGGTGAAGCCGGCCTTTGATCAATGCCATCAATTCCCCTGAGGAAAGTTGGGCCTTCGGGTCGCTGCTAGGGACGATCTCTTGCTCTACCCTATACTCCTCCAGCACAGCTGCTGCGGCTCCATCAGAATCGGGAAAAGCCTCTGTGAGAGCAATCAGAGAGTGAGGAAACAGCGTGAAAGAGCGGAAGCTGGGAAACAGAGAGGCAAGTATACCGTGAAGAGCATGCTCCAATCCCAGCAGGCCGGACAGGAGTTTGCGGTCCCGGGCGCGCCAAACGCCGATTTCCTTGTCATGTCGCTCACTGTCAAGCATCCGAAGAGCTTTCAGCTCGTTGATCTCAGCATCGCGGCCCTCGACTTTGCTCTCCAGGGACGCGCGAAGCTTGTCCACCTCGCTGTCGTACTTCGCGGAGACGATTCCTTGCTCCTTGGCCAGCTGGCGGTCAAACTCCAGCCGCAGCGACGACTCCGCCCCTTGAGCCTTTGTCAACTCCATCTCCAACTCTTGAGCCTGGGCAGCTTGATTTCGCAGGCCTTGAAGCTCCTCCGCGTGCTTTTGTTTGAGCGACTCAACTGTGTCGGCCGACACCGAGTTGGCCAACCGGGACTCAAGCGAGGTGATAAGCGAGGTAGCATCTGAGAATGGAAGTATGAGAGCGGAAAGGGCAATGGTAGCATTCCGAAGCAGAGGGTCCCGAGCTTACCTGACAGCTTCTCTAGCTCCTTCTTTAGACCCTAGTACTAGACCTTGCCGGCGCGATACTTCGCTAGTAGCTTCTGGAAGACGCTAGCCCAGAGCGCATTCAGATCCTGTGGAAGATAGAAAGGCAACGCTTCTTAGAGAGATTCATTTTCAAGCTAGCTGCCGCTACAGCTACCTTGAAACTTGGGGGCTAGGGTGCATGGAGAAATTGGCCACAGAACTACGGGCCTCGCCTCCCAGCCAGCAGAAGAAATCAAAGGCTAAAGGTGCGGTACTTACATTGGTCGTCCGTATTGCATTGAGGAACTGGAGGCTGACGTTCCTCGGCGATTCGTTGACGATAGAGAACTGCTTGTTCAGCTCCGCCAGGGTTAGTTTGCTACCCTGGACCGTGAGTTTTCCTCCGACCTCGGCGCTCGAGGCGGTGTCCGCCCATTCTTGCTGAAGCTGGCCGGCGGAGCTTAAACTCCCAACGCCAGACCCGGCGGTGGTAGCAGGAACTTTCCCCCTCGAGGCGTCCTTGGTCGCAACCTCAGGAGCCGGAGAGGTTTCACCGCGCTCACTCCCCACTACCCGAGTGGTGAGGTGTCCTTGAGGAGCCTCGCCAGAGTTGGAGGCCAGCCAAAAGAAAACGGGACCAGCGGCCACACCAGCCCCTGCCCCAAATGCAGGTGCTCCAGCCCGCGCGTTCGGTGCCAGCTCAAGGCTGGAAGGGGCCTAGGCAGCCGGCTCTGAGGGCTCCAACGACCGCGTGTGCGCCGGGGTCTCTTCCATCGTTTTCGCCGCGGCCTCTCGCGTGTCTTCTTGGCCAGGCGGGTCAGAGGACGCACGGGCGACGGCGACGTCCCCCACCGCAATCTCGTCGATGGCAGGAGAAGACGTGACAGCTTTCGCCGAGGCGGCTTCCCCGGCTTGTGTAGGTTCGGCCTCGGTCGCGGCAGCCGGGCTGGAAGCGGCATTCGCCGGTGCCTCCGGGTGAGCAGGCTCCTCCGCCCTAGCTTCGCTCGTGACAAGCTCCAACCACGGGGAACGGTGGTCCTCTTCAGCGCGACCCAGGTCGCCGCCGGCATCCTCCCTGCGCGCCCTCTTGTTGCATGGGAGGTCACGAGCTGAGGTCACAGCTTCCCCGGAAGCGGGAGCAGGGGGAGGCTGTGTAACCAGATCAATGGAAATGGGAGACCTATAAAGAAGACACCCCACGATTGAGTCAATCAGAGCTGCGGCGGCCAATAATGATAAGAAGCGCTGAGGCGGGAAGCTTACCCGGCTACGTCGGTAGCTCGCCGTTTGGTCACCTTCTTCATCTTAGGACGGAGCAGGTTCTTCGTTGCCGGCTCCGGTCTCCTACGCTTCTCAGCCGGCTCGATCGGAGCCGGCTGACCCCTTCTCTTGGCGCCAGCCGACCTGCCTCCAGTCCCCTCATGGTCTGTCGGCTCTGAAGCAACAGGATGTTGCTCCGGAGACTCTGGCAAATCCACGATCGGGGGAGCTTGAGCTCCAGCGGCGGCTGCGGCGGCTACATGAAGGGCTGCGCCCCCGAGGGTGGCAACCGATCCTGTTTCGTCATCATCATCCTCGGACCAGTCTCTTAAGAAGGAGGGACCTGGAAACTTACTGGAGTGGCTGAGGGGCTCGCCTGAGTCTACGAGCTCTCCACTTTCTTTGTTGCCATGGGTGGCGCTTGAGCTCTCGACGGCGGCCTGGGAGCCAGCGTCCTCCTCCTCAGCATCGTCCCAAACGACCTCGTCGTCCGACTCCGCTCTGTCAGCGGCAAAGCCGGCTCGGTGCTGGGCCGAATTCTCTGCAGTCTGCAGAGCAAACAAGTTCTGCCCGAGCCAAATAAACAAAGGTCAGATGATCAGAATCGCAAGGGGGGAAAGATAGAAGCCAAACCCGGCAAGCGCACCTCAGCAATCGGGTTATCCCAGTCGTAAGGCTCCAGGCCCCACTTCCACGAGGCCTGAAGTTTGACATCAGCAACACGATTCGCCTTCTGTGCCACCTTTGTCGCTGACAGTGTCCTGGAAGAGTGACGAGTTGGATCCCTGGCCGATCCCAGGAAGCACATCTTGTGCGAGCGGCGCTGGAGAGGTGACACGCGGGCGACCAGAAAGGCGAGCAGGAGGTCGGGCGGCCTCAGGCCGCCCTCCTTCTGCAGAGTGGAGATCCGCTGGAGAATCTTCTCCATTTCCGGCGCGGGACGAGGAAGAGGAGCACTCCAGCTGTCCCGCTCAGGCCCATTTGCTTCAAAGGGCAGCAGATTGATATGGTCTGCGCCCTCCTTCAGATTCTTCACATAGAAGAAGGAGCGCTACCACTTCTTGCAAGACTCTTTCCCCTTTATACCAGGGAAGTCTGCGGTCTTGCGCGCATAGAAGGAGGCGGTACCGCATATCACCGGGACGGTTTCCGCCGTCTGGGTCTTGAAGTAGATCAGCCGGTGGAACAGCTCAACGTTGGGCCAGATGCCCAAGTACGCCTCGCAAAGGGCCGTGAACGTGGCCAGCGTCATCATCGCGTTTGCCCCGATGTGGTGCGGCTTCAGATGAAAATGATCCAGGAATTGGTGCAAGAAGCTGCTGGCGGGCAGTGCGAATCCCCGGGGGAAATGGTCATAAAAGACCACCATCTCCCCGGGCTCAGGAGCGGGGACTCGCTCGTCGCCGGCAGGATGGCAGCCCCCGAGATCCGCGGGCAGAAGCACTCGACCTCGGCGCAGCAGCTCGATCTGTTTATCCTTCACCCAAGAGCCTTCCCAGGATCCCTTCGGTAAAGGGGGTGGAGCGGCATCCTTGTCCAAGGCCACCCCCTTCCCTTTGGGCCGGGATGCTTTGGGAGCCATCCGGGTGCGGATCTGGATGAGCGGAATGGCGGCGGAGCGAGCAGGAAACCCTATTTTCGTGGGGACGAAGCTTGGAAGCAGAGGATTTCAGGTGGAGCGAATGTCGAAGGAGGAAGAGAAGCGGGCGACCGGTGATTTGCCTCAGGAACGGTTCCTGATTTAAAAGTGAGGGGGCGGGTCAGTTGTGTATTTCGCCCACGATGAGCTGGCAACTGACCCCCTTCATCACGAGCCACGACCGCATAAAGATCGGGCAACCGTCGTGGTTGCCGCAAAGGATCATGGGGCCGGGGCCAATTGGACATGACGTAGCAGCGCGCGGACAAGTGGTGCTTCGGTCTAGTCCCCGAGGGAGCAAGTCCCAAGGAGCCAGACAACGACGGGCGGCCACGTGGCGGTCGCCAGCCGGATCGGTCTCGGAGCCGCCTTGTCCCGAGACGGCTGGCAACACTCCGCAGGACTTGACCTCGAGGCTAACAACCTCCAGACCAGACAAAGAATCCTGGGACTTCGACGGAAACAAACAAGACTTCGGCGAGGAGAAGAACCCGCCGAAGCCCCATGCTGACCCATGAGACTTCGCCAGTTTCGGGGGCTAGTGTCGTGCGGATGACTTATGGCGCATGCCAAGGGCCGAGCTATCCACCGGCTGGCGTCCCAGGAGTCTCCACGGCGCTAGGATGAGAAGACCAGCTCCGCCCAAAGGGCCGGCTGCGCCAGCAGCCGGCTGGCGACTCCACCGAGGAGAGCCGGAGCCGGGCAATGAAGACAAAAGCCCTCCAACGGTTGTTTCGCCGAAAGTGGACTAGCCTCGATAAGGTCGACAGAGGCAAAGGATGGGAGTGACGAATGCCACGACCGGACCCAACCAATCAGCGATCAAGGAGCCTTCCCCACGACAGGATCCGAGGCAAAAGGGAGGGCATATGCCTCCCAGATGCCGGTCCAAGGGGAAAGGTGCTTTATAAAGCGTGATCGTCAGAGCAGGGCCAGAGGATCACGCCGAGGACGCGGCCACGGAGGAGCCAGTAGCTGGCCGAATCGCCACCTAACCTGTAACCAGACCCCCGCCTATATAAGGGGATCTAGGCCCTTAGACTAGGGAGATCCGATCTTCTTCTTCCTCCTCTAGCCCAAACAGCTCAAGGAGCACTGTAATCGCAACTGTCGAGATAATACGAAGCAGGCAGGAAGTAGGGGTTTTACCTCCATCGGGGAGGGCCCTGAACCTGGGTAAACCGAGGTGTCTCCGTTGGCACAATCCCGAGCCGGACCCATCGTCACCACCGTCGAGCCCCTTCGATAAGCCTCCCCATGGCTACTGTCTCTAAATTCCCACGACAATTACTACTGTAATAACCTCTCCTTATCATTTTTTTTTCGTTTTTGTGCCAAGAAAAGCCTCTAATTTGAGTGAGGTAAGATTTGGGGATGTTGCTTTCCTGAAACAGTTTTCGGTGCTGCACCGTAAAAATTGGTGAAAATTCTCTCTACATCTTTTGGACCTGCGATTTCTTGTGCATATGCCCCAGGTTATATCCAAACTTTCATTAGTTGAACACTTTTTGATTTGATCAACAGATAACCCTCTAAAAATTCGACCTTTGTCAGCTGTTCTGTTTTGACAGATTTCTGCCATTATTTGTGTTTGCCGCTCGATCACTTTCTTTTTGAGTTCTTTTGATCACAAAACTTTTGGGGAAGTTGCTACAGTAGTATATAATTTATGTGTGGTGGTTTTGAGTTGAAACCTGAAGCAAAGAGGGTTGATTCAATGTTATGCTTACACTAATGTTGCTAATAGAATTGTGTTTAGTTTTGTATGAAGGAAGTTTTCATGTGTAGGGATTGGAGAATGATGAGATGAGTTGAAGAATGGACAAAAGCTCAAGCTTGGGGATGCCCATGTCACCCCAAGAAATATCAAAGAGGTACAAGCGTCAAAGCTTGGGGATGCCCCCGAGGCACCCCTTCTTCATCGGCAAAAATCAGGTCACCTTTCAACACACTATATTTTTATTGCTTCATGCATTATGCATTTTTCTTGGAGCATCAGTTGTTTTAGTTTTCAGTTTTCTTTAGTTTTGTTTGCTGCAATAACTGGTTGGACCCCAACAAATTTATTTTGGAGAAGTTGCCTTGCTTTTTATTTGCCAAGAACACTCAGTTTTTCACTCTTATCGTTTCAATGAGTGTTCTCTTTTTCTAGAACTGCGTTTAGCTTTCAATTTTCGCCTTGATTTGTGTTCAGATCTTGTTATATCTTTACATCAAGGTGTATTTTGACCTCTGGTCCATGTTGGTTTTCATCAAAAGAGTTGAGATAAAAAGTTTGAATGGTGTTGGAAAAGAGAAAAAGCTTTATGCAAAAAAGTGGTACAAGAAGGAGCTTGTGTAGACTGCGGCCTAGGCTTTTGCATATCGTGCTTGATGTCTTTTTGATAGCAAGCTTAGTGGTTTTCTGTAGCATGACTTGTCTCAAATAACTGAGATTGCTTAATGATCCTTTGAAAAAATCATGCGTTGTTTTAATTATTTGGAAGCATTATTTCGGTTTTCTCCTTGATGCTTTATTTGGGTTGAATTGGCGCATGCTCACAAACCTGATGGCACACTTTACTTTTCTCATTCTTAAAATTTTGATATTGTGGCTCTCTTATGTTGAGTTGTTATGCTTGCAAGTTGTAAGTTGGAAATTAGCCCAGCCATGCCGTCATGGGGCGAGCTTTCAACGTTGGACTATCTTTCATTTGAGTTGATATCATGATCTTTTGTTTATGGATACTCGCGGTGTGAAATAAGTTGGGAATCTTGTGGGATCATGGAGTTTTTATATGTGTTAGGGAAATGCCTGGGCCGCTAATCTAAGCCATGCATCATTCATGGTGGAAATTTACAGCATGCCCATAGTGGACATTCAATGACGCATCTCACAATAAAAAGCTATACCAATAGTAAATAAAAGAGATGTCGAGGTGTTCATTGTCTGTTTGTCTTGTCATTTTGATGTGGGCTTGTTCCATGTCATCGGGCAGGAGGTACCCCGTTGGCATTTCTCGATGATACACATATATTACAATGACAAGATCTTGCTTGGGACTCTAAGCAAAGTAGCATGAGGTTTGTGTATTCGTACTTCACGGGACACGAGGTTTTCAACTTATGATTTGTCAAGCATATGAATCATAATTGTATTCGCACTAACTTTAACCATTCAAGATGCTTATGATGTGAGCAATGAGAGCTCAAAGCTAGTAAGTACCATAATTTTTGAAGGTTTATAAAACTTGCAATCACTGCTTCCCTCCGCGAAGGGCCTTTCTTTTACTTTTATGTTGAGTCACCACCTTCTACCTTTATGCACCGTCTAAGAAAGCATAGTTGTTATTCTGAGTATAATGTTGATACGTCCAAAACGTATCTACTTTCCCGAACACTTTTGCTATTGTTTCTGCTCTAATTTGTGTGTTTTGAATACAACTAACACGGACTAACGCTGTTTTCAGCAGAATTGCTCTGGTGTCTCGTTTTTGTGCAGAAATCCGACTTTCAGGAAAAATCCCGGAAAATATTGCAAAAATTCTATTTTGCCAGAAGACCCACGGAGCCAGAAGGAGAGACGAAGGGGGGCAGCGGCCTGGGCTCACCACCAGGGGGCGCGGCCCAGCCCTGGCCGCGCCCACCTGTGGTGAGGCCGCCTCGGTCATCGCCTCGACCCCTCCTTGCGCCTACATATACCCTCTGACCTGGAAACAGTGGGGGTTCGGCGTTTTTTCCCAGATAGACTTCCGCTACGCCGCAACCATCAGAAACCGCGATTTGGAACCAGAAACTCCGTTCTGGCACCCTGGCGGGATGAGGATTTGGAGGAGATCTTCATCACCATCATCACCGACGTCTCTCCATCAACCATCCATGACTCCCCCATCCATGTGTGAGTAATTCCTGCTGTAGGCGAAGGGGATGGTAGGGATTGGATGAGATAATTCATGTAATTTGCTATGAGATTGTTAGGGCATAGTGCCTAGTATCTTTTATTAGTGCTTATGACATTGTTGCAACTTGTTGTGCTTAATGCTTGTCACTTTGGGCCCGAGTGCCATGATTTCAGATCTGAACTTGTTATTGTTATATGATGATACTTGTTGTTTATGGTCTTACCTACAAGTTGTATACACATATTGTTGTCCGGAACCCGAGGCCCCAAAGTGACAGAAATTGGGATAACCGGAGGGGATGGCTATGATGTGAGGATCACATGTGTTCACCGAGTGTTAATGCTTTGCTCCGGTACTTTATTAAAATGAGTACCTTAATTACCAGTAGGACAAAAGATGTCGTGCAAGTTTCTCATTGCGAGCACGTACGACTATATACGGAACACATGCCTATGATTGTTAGTACTAGGATGCTTTATATTATTTATCTGCAATGCCCAGGTCTCACTGATTTCATGAATTATCTTATCCATGCAACGCCCGTACATCCATCCATATGCCTATAGTATTTCATCCTACTGTTTACTATTGCTATTATTACCGCTTATATTTTATTACTGTTGTTACTGTTTCACTACTATCACCACTATAAAACTGTTGCTACTGATAAACCGTTGCGAGCAAGTCTGTTTCCAGGTGCAGTTGAATTGACAACTCATCTGTTAAGGCTTATAAATATTCTTTGGCTCCCCTTGTGTCGAATCAATAAATTTGGGTTTTACTTCCCTTGAAGACTATTGCGATCCCCTATACTTGTGGGTCATCAAGACTATTTTCTGGCGCCATTGCCGGGGAGCTTAGCTTTATTTGTAAGTTCACTCGGGATTCATATTGTTCGTTGCAATCCTTTCATCATGGGTAAACCTCGTGATGGAAAAGTTCCTATATTGCCTTCCACTACAAGAAGAGGTATGACTTTGAACACCTCTGTTGCTCTTGATTCACCGTCTGTTATGAATAAGTTGCTTACGCCGCCACATGCACACGCTACTGCTACTACTTTTGCTGAGTTTGAAAATGCCACTGATAATTTAGATGATGCTTCTACTGTGCTTGATGAGAGTGGTTCGCTAGGTTCCTTTTTAAATGCTACAATTGCTAGAGCTAAGATGGGAAACACCACTGTTACACCTGTTAGTTCACCTGAGTCTAGGGAATGTCCTAGTGATGATTTTGATGATGCTTATATTGAGCTTGACGATGATTTTATTGCTGAAGCTCGTGCTACTCGTGATGCTAATGCTGTTAAGGAACTTTTAGCGAGACGTGTTGTTAGATATAAATTGTCTCCTGATCCTAAATTTGCTGCTTGTCCCATAAATATTAGGGACAAGGATTATGATTTCTCTTTAGATTTATCTTACATATCTATTGTTGAGAAAGAGCCTTTTTGTGGTACTGAAAATGAAAGTGCCATGGAGCACATGAATGAGCTTTCTACTTTGAGTAATTTTTTTCTGATGATATTAAGCTTCGCACTTACTTTGTTGCAAAGATTTTCCCTTTCTCGTTGAAAGATGCAGCTAAAACTTGGTTTAATAGCTTGTCTCCTGGATCTATTCATAGTCCTATTGCTTTGGTTAATGCTTTCTTTCAGAAATATTTTCCTACTAGTGCTCAACATGCTGCTGTGCAGAAAATCTTTGACTTTGAACAGGGAAAAGGAGAGATATTGCCTGAATCTTGGACAAGGTTTTGTTCTTTAATTAGAGCTTTGCCTAAAGATCCATTGCCTAAAAATGAACTCCTTGATATATTTTATAATGGACTAACTGATGAATCTAAGACATATCTGGATAGTTGTGCTGGTTGTGTTTTCAGGGAAAGAACTCTGGCTGAAGCTGAGGAACTAATGACTAAAATAAGCCGGAATCATGATGATTGGACTCTAGATGAGCCAACACCAGCACCAACACCTGCGCCATCTATAGAGCCTACACCGAAGAAGAGAGGAATGATTGAAGTAAATGATGAAGTTATGAGGGAAGCCAAGAAATCTCTTAAGGAGAAAGGTATTAAGGCCGAAGATGTGAAGAATTTACCTCCTATAGAAGAATTATGTAAGCCAATCCCTCACTCATCCACTATTGAGGTACACTCTCTCCAACACTTTGATGATAGAGATATTCCTTACTCTAAACCTCCTGATCAATGCTTAGATGAGTTAGATAATTTTATTGTTAAGCAAGATAATTTCAATAGAATGGTGCAGAATCATTTGTTGGAAAATTCTAGAGCTATTAACAAGTTGCAGGATATTGTGGAGAGAACCTCCAATGATGTGAAGATACTTGTTAAACATTTTCAAATGGTTCAGACTCAAATTGATCAGCTTACCAAGGTGCAAAAAGATTTGCTAGTTAATGCCGCAAGAGAAAAACAAGCGTGCGAAATACGCACAAGAGGAGGTGCTACCACTCAAGACCCCTTATATCCTGAAGGACATCTCAAGAGGATCGAGCAAGATTCTCAACGCACTTCAAGTGATGATATTCCTTCCAAGAAGAAGAATAAGAAGCATAAAACAACTGCAGAATCCTCTAAAGCCGGTAAAGATCCTAATAGTGTTTCTATTTCTGATGCTAAAACTGAACCAGGTGATGCTTCCGATAAAGAAGAAGTTGAAGAGGAACCAAAAAAGATTGATATGAATGCAAAGTACAGCAAAGAAGACTTCATTCCCAACAAGCATGGTAAAGAGAGAGAACCTTGGGTACAGAAACCAATGCCTTTTCCTAGTAAGAAACACAAATCCAAGGAAGAAGAACACTACAACAGGTTTTGTGAATGGATGAAACCTTTATTTTTGCAAATTCCTTTGATTGATGCTATTAGAATACCTCCTTATGCAAAGTATATGAAAGATATTGTTACTAACAAGAGGAAGATTCCTAATGAGGAAATTTCCACTTTACTTGCTAATTATTCTTTTGATGGTAAAGTTCCAGAGAAGCTTGGAGATCCAGGTATACCAACTATTCCTTGCTCCATTAAAAATAACTATGTTAGAACTGCTTCATGTAATTTGGGAGCCGGAGTTAGTGTCATGCCTTTTTCTCTCTATAAAAGACTTGATCTAGAAAAATTGGTATCAACTGATATATCTCTGCAAATGGCTGATAAGTATAGTACTATTCCTATTGGTATATGTGAAAATGTTCCTGTTCAAGTTGCTAACAATTGTTTGATATTAACTGACTTTGTTGTGTTGGAAATGCCTGAAGATGATAATATGTCTATTATTCTTGGGAGACCTTTTCTAAACACTGCAGGTGCGGTTATTAATTGCAATCAAGGAAAAGTAACTTTTAATGTCAATGACAAAGAGTATATGGTTTATTTTCCAAAGAAGATTGATAGAAAGAATGCTTTAAATTCAATCAAGCATGTTGAGACCATCAAAGTTGGTCAGATTATTTGTTCAGAGCAAAAGCCCAAGGAAGAATATAAAATTGTTATGATTGGGACTATGCCTATCAAGGTCGAGGTAACATAAGCATACAGTGAAATGCAAAGTTTTGCCTCATATAAAATTAGTTTGGTAACAAGACTTGATCAACCTTGTTAACAAAGTGATCTTATATGAACGAAACTTTGTTTTCACCGCATTTACTTTACCTCACTCATATTTATTTTCACCATTTAGTTTCATATTAGAATATCTTAGAGCTGCTGCATACTTGGTTTTGATTTGCTTGCAATCATTCCACCGTTGTTTTCCCGAGTTTTACTCTTTTATCATTTTTTTGAAAAATCCTCGAAAATAAAGTTTCTCTAAAAATTCCAGAAAAATCTTTTTAAATTTTTATGTCAAAAATGGGGCAGAGAGGCACCTGGGAGACCTTAGGGGGACCTACCACGCCACCTCACCACCAGGGGGCGTGGCCCAACCCTGACCGCGCCCACCTATGGTGAGGGGGGGCCCTGGCCTCTCACTTATCTCTTCCTCCCCAGCTCTTTCTCTCTCCCAAAAATAATGACACACCAGCTTAAACTCGTGTTCTTGCTGCTCTGCATCTCGATTTTTCGATCTCCTTGCTCAGCCCATCATTGTTGCTGAGATTTGGAGCATTTGTTCTCCGGTATGTGACTCCTCCGCTTGTCCAAATAGAATTTTGTTTACTGAAGTATTTCCTGGGTATTTTAGCTCTATAGGTGATAGGTGAAATGAGTTTGTATGCTTGTTCTATTGCTTATAAATGTTATTTTGATGCATGTTAGCTCTCTAGTAACTCCCTATAGTAGTTTCCTACACTTGTTTGTTTCAAAATCACTTTTTATGAGATTTGTTAAAAATTTCAGAAATGGAGGAGAATGCATACCAACTCTTTGAACATGAACTAGAAGTGCATGAAGTTATGAAAGTTCACCATGAAGAGAGGGTCTTTCCCTAAATTTATCCATGTTCAGAGTTCATGAATGCTGCTGGAATCCTGCAAGATTTCCAAACTCTAATTTCTAATGCAGGATTGGCACATTTTATTGATGATGAACCTCATCAATATGTTAAACTAACAATGTCTGTGGTGCTGGATTTTAAATTCAGTTGGTCCACATCTAACCCCATGGTTCATTATAAAATTTACAATAAATCTGTGGACTTGCCCTTTGATGTTTTCTATGCAGCTATTAGAGTACCACAGTGGGGATCGCGCGAAAGGATGAAGGAACGGCCTAAGCCATTGACGGACCTTTATGAGGAGATTTGTCAAGGAAGAAGCTTCTCAGGAGAGAGTGGTAAAATTCGAAATATACATCTTCCAGCCATTCGATATTTTGCCCACTTTATTACCAAGTGTGTGCTTGCTAGGAAAGTTACAAATAAGTTGTCCTCCTGTGATCTAGCTTTTATTGCTGCTGCTTTGAAAGGTAATAGGACTTATAATTTGGGTGCTTTAATAGCTTTCCGTCTAGATGCTAACCGTGAGAAGGGGGAATCTGTGGAGGCCTGATACGTCTCAAACGTATCTATAATTTTTTATGCTCCATGCTTGTTTTTACACCATTTGCCTTGTGTTTCGTTACACTTTGTGGCGTTTTTATGCGATTTCCGGAACTAACCTATTGACAAGATGCCACAGTGCCAGTTCCCTGTTTTCTGCTATTTTTGTGTTTTAGAAATGCTACATAGGAAATATTCTCGGAATTGGATGAAACAAGTTCTAGAACCCTTATTTTTCCCAGAAGAGGACCGAGGACCGAACAAGAGTTGGAGGGGGGCCAGAGGGCAGGCACACCATGAGGGGGTGCGCCCACCCTCCTGGCCACGCCCAGGGGTGGTGAGGCCCCCCTGGTGGCCCTCTGACGCCGCCTCTCCGCCTATTTAAAGCCTCCCGAAGTCAAAACCCTAAATCGATCGGCGTTTTTCCCAGAACAGTTCCGCAGCGCCGTTGCTATCGAAGACAAATTTCAGGGGACAGAAGTCTCTGTTCCGGCACCCTGCCGGGACGGGGAAGTGCCCCCGGAGCCATCTCCATTGGTCTCCATCGCCGTCTCCGCCGTCTCCATCGACCTCACCGCCATCTCCATCAACCTTGCTGTCTCCTATGATGAGGAGGGAGTAGTTCTCCCCCGGGGCTAAGGGCTCTACCGGTAGCTATGTGGTTCACCTCTCTCTCCCATGATGTGATCTTTATGTGATCATGAGCTTTGTATCTAGTTGAATTGGTAGATGTTATTATTCAGATATTATGCTACTCCTATGCTTTATTATTGTACTCTTCGGAGATACCTCATATCATGGTGTAAAGGTGACTAGTGTGTGCATTGTGTGTATCTTTTTGGTTAATGTCTCCATGAAATGTTGGTGTTTGTTGGAACCATCTAGTGCGTTCACAGTGATAGTGTGGGACAATCTAGTTTGGGTACATACGGACTTTGAGGAGTGCTTCATAGCCCTACGCATGATTAGTGTTCGTTTTCCATTGGAGAATTGTTTTGAGTTGCATATTGATGATAGTATCTATTGGTTCAATTATGTTATATTGTTGAGAGTGTGTCCACTAGTAAAAGTATGATCCCTAGGCCTTGTTTCCAAGCATTGCACACCGTTTCCTTTCAGTTTTGTTGCATGTTTGCTCGCAGCGATACTTATTTCAGATTACATTTACTACTTATAATCATCACTACTACTTGTATTTCGCTATCTCTTCGCCAAACTAGTGCACCTATACATCTGACAAGTGTATTCGGTGTGTTGGGGACACAAGAGACTTTCTATATCGTAATTGCAGGGTTGCTTGAGAGGGATAGCTTTGACCTCCTCCTCCCTGAGTTCGATAAACCTTGGGTGATCCACTTAAGGGAAACTTGCTGCTGCTCTACAAACCTCTACACTTGGAGGCCCAACACTGTCTACAAGAACAGACACGTGCGTAGACATCAAGCTCTTTTTTGGCGCCGTTGCCGGGGAGGTAAGGTAAAAGGTACTCACATCCTTTGGCTACTAAGTTTTTTAGTTGCTGGTGAGTGCTCGAAGTTATTTCCTTTAGATTCTGCAATTATATCTTTTTGTTTCTTATTTTTATTTTCACTAGTTAGGCTTAATGGAAAATAAAGAGTTCTTTAGTCTTTTTTTCTGAGTTTAGATTTGAAGAGAAAATTGAAAAACCTTTGGAGCTTATTTCGCATAGCAATGCTATTAGTACGAATGCTTTGAATACCGTTATTGCTAATGCTATAGAAAAGTCTAAGCTTGGGGAAGCTGGTTTTGTTAAGCATGATATTTTTAGTTCCCCAGCTTTAGTGGAGAAAGTTTGCTCTGATGGTACTTTATCTCCCATATGTGATGTTTCTAATGATGCTTGTGCTCCTCATCCTTTTAAAATACCTATGAAAATTGTCGACCGTGCTATGAATAACTGCTATTTAGGAGATGGAACTGTCCATCCTGGTGATCATTTGCTCTTTATACATGAATTATGCGAGTTATTCCAGTGTGCAGGTATTTCAATGAACCAAGTTAAGAGGAAGCTATTTTCTTTATCACTGAAGGGCAGAGCTGCGAAATGGTATAAGGTGCTAAAGGATGGCCGACCTGTTGAGTGGGAGGAAATTGTATCTCTCTTTTATTCTAAATTCTATCCTTCTAGTGAGGTTTATAAAGATAGGAATTATATTTATAATTTTCATCCGCATGAGGGAGAAAGCATTGCCCAAGCATGCGGAAGATTGAAGTTACTAATGCACAAATGTCCTATTCATGATCTTCCCCGTAATATTGTTATTAATAATTTTTATGCAAGGCTTTTAGGATATTACAAGGACTATCTAGATGCATGCTTTGATGGGTCTTTCACAAGCAAGGATGTCAACACCAAGTGGGGTCTGCTTGAAACAATTCAAAACAATATTGAAGGTTGGGATAGCGATAAAGGTAAAGGATCAGGTATGAATTACGAGTTTGATTGCATTAAGTCTTTCGCTGAAACTGCTGATTTTCAAGAGCTTAGTGCTAAGTATGGTCTTGATCCTCAAATTATGATTGATTGTTTTAAAGCCTTTGCTTCTCATATTAATGTTCCTAAAGGAAATGGGGACGTGTATCATGAACCTTTTAAGGACACTTGCGTAGAAAATGATATTGTTGTTGATGATTGCAATAAACATGCTCGAACCTCTGAAAGTCCTATTTCCTATAAGCATGTTAATTTTTGTGGAGTACATAGACCTTGTGAACAGAGTTACAACAAGGAAGATTATTGTGTCCACCACGCAAATGAAGAAACCCGTATGTGGCTCAGGGCTCTAGATGAGCTTGGTGAAAAGGTTTGTGAGCTTTATCCTTTTCTTTGTGAACTTTGCGATAAAACAGGTCACTTTAATTTTCAATGCCCATTTAATCGAATGAGTATCGCAAGTTCGTATTGTGATGACAAGATTACTCTCAATCAGCATGATGAGCTCACTTTGTTCTTGGCGTGTGAAGAGATATCTAGGAAGCTTTCTTTGGTAGACATGAATGATGTTGATATTAATAGCACCCTTCGTGGTTGTCATCTCTATTGTGCTAAAGATTGCCTCGCAAATTCTTACATATAAAATCTTATTAAGCATGATGTTTTGCCAAACTATGACAGGACCCATAGATGTTTCTATCTTATTAATAGAGAGGAGGAATCCTCTAAAGTTTCTTATGTTGTTTCTGTCAGTAAACCAGATTATGTGGAGAAGATGCCTTTCCCTCCTAAAGGATATGTGGAGAAGATGCCCTTCAAGTCTCTCCCTCCTAAAGGAGAGAGTAAGAAAAGTATGAAGAAGAAGAAGAGGAGCAAAAGGCGAGAGGACACGGTACCTTCCCCTAAGCGTTATGATCCTGCTATAGATTATGATAATTCTGATTGGGATGATGTTCCTATGCCTGTTACCTATGTTAGTGATCATTATTGGGAAAAGCACTCTACTTTTGATATTGGAAATCTTTTTGGTACCAATTCTAAGGTTAATAATTGTTGTACCATTAGTACTATCCATGTTCCTTCTTATGATGATATGTTTAATGAGCATCTTTGCGAATTACTGCGCCTAGCTCAAAGGCGTTAAAGAAAAGCACTCTTGGGAGATAACCCAATGTTTTTACTTTCAGTACTTTTTCTTTTATTTGAGTCTTGGAGGTTATTACTACTGTAATAACCGCTCCTTATCCTTTTTATTTCGTTGTTGTGCCAAGAGAAGCCTCTAATTTGAGTGAGGTAAGATTTGGGGATGTTGCTGTCCTGAAACAGTTTTCGGTGCTGCACCGTAAAAATTCGTGAAAATTCTCTGTATATCTTTTGGACCTGCGATTTCTTGTGCATATGCGCCAGGTTATTTCCAAACTTTCATTAGTTGAACACTTTTTGATTTGAGTAACACAAAACCCATTAAAAATTCGACCTTTGTCAGCTGTTCTGTTTTGACAGATTTCTGCCAATATTTGTGTTTGCCGCTTGATCGCTTTCTTTTTGAGTTCTTTTGATCACAGAACTTTTGGGGAAGTTGCTACAGTAGTATATACTTTATATGTGGTGGTTTTGAGTTGAAACCTGAAGCAAAAAGGGTTGATTCTATTTTATGCTTACACTAATGTTGCTAATAGATTCGTGTTTAGTTTTGTATGAAGGAAGTTTTCAAGTGTAGGGATTGGAGAATGATGAGATGAGTTGAGGAATGGACAAAAGCTCAAGCTTGGGGATGCCCATGTCACCCCAAAGAAATATCCAAGAAGTACAAGCGTCAAAGCTTGGGGATGCCCCCGAGGCACCCCTTCTTCATCGGCAAAAATCAGGTCACCTTTCAACGCACTATATTTTTATTGCTTCATGCATTATGCGTTTTTCTTGGAGCATCAGTTGCTTTTGTTTTCAGTTTTATTTTGCTTTATTTGCTGCAATAAATGGTTAGATCACATCATGTTTCTTTTGGAGGGAGACATACTTCACTTTCATTTGCCATGAACACTCCGTTTTTCACTCTTATCGTTTCAACGAGTGTTCTCTTTTTCTAGAACTGTGTTTAGCTTTCGATTTTCGCCTTGATTTGTGTTCAGATCTTGTTATATCTTTGCATCAAGGTGTATTTGGACCTCTGGTCCATGTTGGTATTTATCAAAAGAGTTGTTTCAAAAAGGTTCGAATGGTGTTGGAAAAGAGAAAAAGTTTCATGCAAAAAAGTGGTACAAAAAGCAGCTTGTGTAGACTGCGGCCTAGGCTTTTGCATGTCATGCTGGATGTCTTTTTGATAGTATGCGTAGTGATTTTTGCTGTAGCATGACTTGTCTCAAATGATTGAGATTGCTTAATGAGCCTTTGAAAAAAATCATGCGTTGATTTTATTATATGGAAGCATTTATTTGATTTTCTCCTTTGATGCTTTATTTGGGTTGACTTGGCACATGCTTACACCATGTTGACTATAAAATAAGTCACCTATAGCCTCTATGATCATTTGGTTTTTGACTTGATGATATTTTGTCGCTATGCATGATTATGGCCGTTATTGCTCTCTTAGTTGGTCGCTCCCAGTATTTTGCTAGCCCTCATTTTGTACTGAGTATGAGCTCTACTCGTGCATCCAACTCCCAAAAACCAAGTTTCCATTGTGTCCACTATAAATTCCTATGCATGGTATTTCAAAGCCATTCCAAGTAAATTTTCATGTGCTACCTTTCAAAACTTTCAAATACTTCTCATTTTGTGCCACTGTTTTTAGCTCATGGGGACGTAGTGGTCGGAATTGCTATCTTCCATATTAAATTGAGTACCCTTTGACTAGGCAGCTTCATCTGCTTGTCATTAATTTTGCAAGGGAACTGGTCAGACCATTGTAATCTAATTTTAAAAAGAAAGAAAAAGAGCACTCCTCCATGGTATGTGAAAGTTGGTGGGCACCCGATGGAATCGGTTAGCCATGGTTTGAGAAAAGAAAAAAAAGTGGGGAGGAGTGCCAAAGCTTTATAAAAGAGCACCAATGTGCCAAATTTTCAAAGAACTCGGAACCGCTCTCACTTGTTTATTATGGAAGATAGCAAGTCCCCATTGCCAGTCGTTCACATGAAACAACCACCTCTCAAAATAAATTTGTATCTCTGTTTTACAAATGAAAAGCTCTAGCACATGTTATATCACTGCTTCCCTCTGCGAAGGGCCTTTCTTTTACTTTTATGTTGAGTCTCCATCTTCTATCTTTATGCACCGTCTAAGAGAGCATAGTTGCCATTCTGAGTATAATGTGCATAGTCCCAAAGTTTATTATTGATTGATTCATGATTATGGTTTTGCTTGTTCTTAAATTACTTGTATCTAGTCACCCTCTTAAACTTGAAGGTGTCCTATACATTTATGTTTGGGATTTCTATTTTCGTGCCCTCGGGTCATTAGTTGTACTCAGTTTTCCCCAACTCCTTAGTTTTTCCTCAGTTTTGCCCAAGCCCTTGTCTGAAACCCTCACAAGGAGCTCGGACGGGAGGAATCCCGTTTAGTTGACCGTTCCGTGCTGACGAGTGGGGCCACGTCGTGTGGGGCTGGTAGAAAGGGACCGCGTGAGACAGGACGAGACCATGTTTGGTCATACGAGTGGAGCTGGGGCCGTAGCGTGTGGGGCCGTAGCGTGTGGAGCCGTGTGGGTCCGGGACGTGGGCATGAGTGGTTTCTGTCTCTTTCGCCCAGATTAGCAGTTTTCAATGCACCTTTTTCCTCTCTCTCGCTCGATCTCATTCATTCTTGATTGCCCAAATTGGTAGCAAATCTAGAGCAGCTTCTCCTTCTGTTTTTTAACGCCATTCATTTCTTTATGCCTTCGTTTTTACCCAATCAGGTACTCCCTCCGATCCATATTACTCTTCACTAATACGGATGTATCAACCACTAAAATGTGTTTAGATACAACCACATTAGCGAAGAGTAATATGGATCGGAGGGAGTAGGAAATCTAGGGCACAAATCCAGAGAAAATATAGGGACGATAAGCTGCATACAGCAGCCAACATAGCATAGATTAACAGTACTACTGATCGAGATCCAACATAACCTACATTTTACATGAATGGGATTAAGCCTGGAGGCTGCGCAGGTGAATCCCAAGTGCTTTGTGTTTGGCCATGATCGCATGCACGTTCACGGTCGTTCCAACTCTAGCGTCGCCAATGGCTCTGCCAATGAATTCGGCATGGTTCACCAGGCAGTTGAAGTCGGTGGCGCGGAGCCTCCTGTTGCAGAAGGGGCACCTGTAAACGCCTCAAGCAAAGTGGTGATCGTAATGGCCGGACTGCAGCCTCCGGAGGACATGACGAGTCTAGGTGTGGAAGGACTCATCGTCGCTGTCGACGTCACTGCTCTGCACCTATCACGTAGCACCAAAGATCAAGAAACACGGAGTCAATTGCAGCGATGATGGAACAGAGAGTGAACAAAAGATCATGCATGATAATATGGGCACGAAAAAAAGAGATAGCCTCAGTTACATTGGACACACTTATATCCAGGATTTGGGTCAGTGAACCAAAGATCATGCACAATAAATTTGCACACACCAATTGTTCACAGACCAAACCCTGAATCAATCTGTGCCCAAAATATTCATCATCATCGGCACAAATTAACCGGATGGGATTGATTACTCACATAAGTTAACCGAATCTTAAACAAAAGCAAATCACAAACACTAATAACACAAGATCTAGAACTAGGAACAGACAAACCCTAATAACGCAAGATCTAACACGCAAGATCTAGAACTATCACTAGTGGGAAAAGGCTTATAGATAGATGTTTTATCAGTGGAGCACATTATTCAATATGCGCCACTAGTATTTACTAGTGGCGCATTTGCAAATATGCTCCACTGATAATTTTCTTACTAATGGCGCATATTGTTAAAAATGCGCCACGGATAACTGGCGGGACCCACCAGAAGGGTCGTCGACAAAATATCCAGTCTTATCAATGGCGCATTTTCCATATGCGCCACACATATACACACATATATGCACATATTGCTATATGCGCCACTAATAACTCAAATATCAATGGCGCATATGCAATATGCGCCACGCATAACTGGCGGGAATTTTTTTCACCCGCCCCCCACCCCCCCCCCCCCCCCCCCCCGTGGGTCGCCTTTTTAGTCTTTTAAAAAATAAAAGAAAATGATAAAATGTTTAAAAAAATTCAAAAAATCAGATATAGTTATGTTATGTGATCTAGTAAGTAAGCAAAATAATAAAAATGAATTTTGATATTTTTTACAAAAAAACTTTATGTCTCGGTAAAACGGCCATAACTTTTGCATACGAAGTCGGATTAAAAAGTTTTTTATATTAAAACGGCCATACCTAAGGTCGTTTCGACAAATTTTAGAATCTCAAAATTCAAAAGGGAAAATAGACTTTTTCGCACTTTTATATTTTCAAATTTTTATTTGAGTTAGCACACATGCAGATATATACACATATATATATATGCACATATATACACACATATACGCACACATACATACACATATACGCACATATACGCACACATACACATACACATATAGACACACATATACGCACACATACACACACAAATACACACATAGACACACATATATGCACATATACACACACATATACGTACACATACACACACATATACACACATATATGCACACAAATACACACATACACATATATACGCACACATACACACACATATACGCACATATACGCACATATACACACACATATACGCACATATACGCACATATACACACATATACGCACACATACACACATATATGCACATATATGCATACATACACACACATATATGCACATATACGCATATATACGCGGACGTACATACACATATACACACACATACACATAATACATATACACATATACACACATACACACACATATGCACATATACGCACATACACACACATATATACACATATATACACAAGCACACATAGGCCTTAAGAGGATTGATATGATAGTAATATCAATAAGAACTTGGGTAGGTAAGGGATAGCTCATGCAAATAGAATGGAGAAGTTAAGCATGCTCTGCCCGGAGTAGTCTAAGGATGGGTGACCTAGCGGGAAGTCAAGAAATTCGGTGTGATTTGAAAATGTTCCTCATGTGATAAAATCCTCAAAAAATTGAAATACAATAGTTTTTTCACATTATTTCGATTTTTCTGATTTTCAAAAAAAAAATTGGTTTTTTTCGATTTTTAATTTTTTTTTTTGAATTTTCGAATTTTCAAAGGCTACTAGTGGCGCATATAGCAATATGCGCCACGCATAGGCAAATTATGCGTGGCGCATATTGAGATGCGCCACCAATAAACTGTTATTAGTGGCGTGGCATTGGTGGCGCATCCCATATGCGCCACGCATATGCCAAAATGGTGCGCCACCTATAGGCTTTTTTCCACTAGTGTATGAACAGACGAACCCTAATAACGCAAGATCTAACACAAAAGGACTGAACTAGGAACAGACGAACCCTAATAATGCAAGATCTAACACAAAATGATAGAACTAGGAACAGACGAACCCTAATAATGAAAGATCTAACATAAAAAGGATTGAAATGGGATTAGAACAAGGGAACAAACGGTTACCTCCTCATCGTCGACGATGCTGGTGTCGTAGGGGTTCTCCGGGGCGACGTACGACTCTTGTTCGTACGGGTCCCAATCGACGGGGAACTGGACGGGGGCCTGGACGGGGTCCTGGACGGGGGCCTGGACGGGGGCGGGGGCTGATGCACCGGCGGCTGATGAGCCGGCGGCTACGTCGGAAGCAGCGACAGGGGCCTGGACAGGGGCGGCGGCCGATGCGCCAGCGGCTGATGCGCCGGCGGCTACGTTCGAAGTAGCGACGGGGTCCTGGACGGGGGTGGTGGCCGATGCGCCGGCGGCCGATGCGCCGGCGGCTACATCAGAAGCGCCGACAATGGGTATCTCATTCTTCTCCATCGCCGGGGTTTTTTCTTTGGGGTTTTTTCGACATGAAGTGGAGAAGATGATGGGACAGGAGAGGCGGTTGCAGTGAGAATGAGAGAGTGGGCAAGCGTCGAGGGAGAGAAAGAGGGGCTCTATAAAGACAAAGGTGGCGTTTGGTGTACCGCAACACGCGTCCGCTATGCACGGCTGCAGCGTGCACCGCGACACGAGGCTAACCCTTCGACATTTGGTGTACTTAGTTCTAGCCTCGGGCCTTATATAGAAATTTTATATGTACTCAGTTTTCCCCTCGAGTACTTAGACTGGCAAGTGCAATATACTCAGTTCTACCCTCAAGTAGCTGGTCAACAGAGAGTCAACAAATGAGATTAACATAGCTAATTGAGTCATTTCATGCGCAAAAAAATCCAAAAAAATAAAAACATAGTGGCACCTACTCATGGAGTCTTCCTACGCAACCTGCCACCTTAACAAACATAGATAAATCATGTTTTACCACAAATTGCCACTTCTCAGAATCACTAGTAGCTATGAAGATGCATGGTTTTCCACTCAAACCCCTTTGCAAAACATCTTCCCCAAAACATAGTTTGCCTAAATGAGGCCATAATTGTCACACTCATGTATATTTGAATTGCAAATAATTTGATGTAGCCTAATATGAATTATATTGTACAAAACACGCATTTTTCATTTTGTAATTATTTTGTTTGAATCCCTTAGTCTATTTACTATTTACGTGCCCTTGGTTTCTTAGTACTACTCAGTTTTGCCCTCAAGTACTGTCACAAATGCTCACAGAAACCCAAACTTATCCTGATTGGTTGAGCAGTTGTCACATGGATCGACTCAACCCACCGTTGATCCACTGATCTAACGGGCAGTATACCCCTATCCGTCTCTTCGTGGCCACCCCTCCCTCTCTCTTCGTGGCCACCCCTCTCTCTCTCTCTCTCTTCGTGGCCACCCCTCTCTCTCTCTCTCTGTCGGTGGATCAACGGTTGGTGGAGTTGATCCGTGTGACAAGAGACATGCATTTATGGATTATTTTGCAACGTAACTATATTCCCTCTATTTATGCATTATTTTCCATGATTCAAAAATGTTAAACTAAAAAGTGGTATAATTTTGGTGTAAACAAGAGACATACATATTTGCGGATTTCGGTGAATGGATTATTTATCACCCCTCTAACAATTATCAACTATCTTTAGCATTCCTTTTCTTTTAGGGAATATAGTTTTGGTAATTTGAAACGGCCCAAAAGTGGTATAATTTTGGTAGAAACATGAGACATACATATTTGGCATATTTGGGGGATTTCGGTGAATGAATTATTTATCACGCCTCTAACAATTATCAACTATCTTTAGGATTCCTTTTCTTTTAGGGAATATAGTTTTGGTAATTTGAAATGGCCCAAAAGTGGTATAATTTTGGTAGAAACATGAGACATACATATTTGGGGGATTTCGGTGAATGAATTATTTATCACCCCTCTAACAATTATCAACTATCTTTAGCATTCTTTTTCTTTTAGGGAATATAGTTTTGGTAATTTGAAACGGCCCAAAAGTGGTATAATTTTGGTAGAAACATGAGACATACATGTTTGGCATATTTGGGGGATTTCGGTGAATGAATTATTTATCACCCCTCTAACAATTATCAACTATCTTTAGCATTCCTTTTCTTTTAGGGAATATAGTTTTGGCAATTTGAAACGGCCCAAAAGTGGTATAATTTTGGTAGAAACATGAGACATACATATTTGGCATATTTGTGGGATTTCGGTGAATGGATTATTTATCACCCCTCTAACAATTATCAACTTTCTTTAGCATTCCTTTTCTTTTAGGGAATATAGTTTCGGATATAGTTTTGGTTATTTGAAACGTCCCAAAAGTGGTATAATTTTGGTATAAACATGAGACATACATATTTGTGGGATTTCGGTGAATGCATTATTTGTCACCCCTCTAACAATTATCAACTATCTTTAGCATTCCTATATTCCCTAACACTTATATTTTTTGGTAATTTCGGTGAATGCACACACTAACTTTGAAAACAACTACAAGTACATGTAACTGAATAATGGATTTGTAACAAGGGGTCCATTGTAACAACTTCTAGCGCTTGATGAGCAATGATAAGAATCCGATCGCAATTATACAACAAAAAAACAACCAGCCATCAGATTAGCTTGCTTCTTCAACTCGATCAGCTGCTTTAACTGCTTGTTCATTTTCTTCAGTTCTCCCTTCACTTCCACCAGTTCTGCATTGGGAGCATTAGGCATAATCGGAACAGCCCCTCTCTCCGCCAAATTCTCTACAGCAAGTCCCCCCTCCCAAATTGCGCTCCCCAATACTGCCAATTGATTCCTGCAATTTAAGCCTCTGAACGTACACATCGATCCACTCGAAATACATGCATTTCTTCAGGATCTAAAAACAACAACGTGAACCCAAAATCCCAAATTCGAGGGAATAACAAGAAAATTGAGAGAAAACAGAGCAATTGGAATGAGATCTAACCTTATCCCCCTCTCTATATGGCAAGCTCTCGCATGCAAGGAACTCACGTCCACGGTTGCCATTGTCGTTCGTCTTACAGATCGACCGCTTCAGAGGCTCTTGGCGTGGGCAGTCAGGGCATCTTGTCAAAGCCACGGGTCCATACTGCAGCCATGAAGAACGGGAGGTCGAAGAGAAACTAGACATCACCCGCCTGCCGGAGAAGGGCTGCCGCTGGCGGAGAAGAAGAACAATGGGGCGCGGGGAAAGAAGGGGGAAGCAATGGCACGGGCACGGGCGCGGGGCTGGCTTGGGCTCCCATTTTGCAACGGGCACCTGGGTAAGCTGTGGGTCCGGCGCGCTAACATGGACAAGTTATGGGTCCCACGATGATCTGGATAAGTGGAGGCGTGTTCACTGCGGGGCACCAACAGCGGCCCCACTTGCCAGCACCAACCAACGGTCAACTTAACGGGATTCCTCCCGTCCGAGCTCCTTGTGAGAGTTTCAGACAAGGGCTTGGGCAAAACTGAGGAAAAACTAATCGGCTGGGGAAAACTGAGCACAACTAAGGACCCGAGGGCACGAAAATAGAAATCCCTTTATGTTTTGCTACTCCATGAGGGACAAGCTGAAAACCATTTTCTATGTTTTCCATATGGTTGAAACACACACGTGACTTTCATTGTTTCATTTTCATGATCTTTTGTTTGTGTTCTTTTTCATGTTATAACATGGTTGCTAAGTTTCTATTATCAAGATTATGTCTTTCATGCCCATGTTTTAAGTTCTTTGATCTCAGCACTCAATGTTCTACCTCGTTGATCAAATTGTGATGGTGCATGTCACCTCAAAAATTACTCTTTTGTTATCACTTACCTACTCGAGGACGAACAGGAGTTAAGCTTGGGGATGCTGATACGTCTCAAACGTATCTATAATTTTTGATGCTCCATGCTTGTTTTTACACCATTTGCCTTGTGTTTCGTTAAACTTTGTGGCATTTTTATGCGATTTCCGGAACTAACCTATTGACAAGATGCCACAGTGCCAGTTCCCTGTTTTCTGCTGTTTTTGTGTTTCAGAAATGCTACACAGGAAATATTCTCAGAATTGGATGAAACAAGTTCCAGAACCCTTATTTTTCCCGGAAGAGGACCGAGGACCGAACGAGAGTCGGAGGGGGGCCAGAGGGCAGGCACACCATGAGGGGGCGCGCCCAGGAGTGGTGAGGCCCCCCTGGTGGCCCTCTGACGCTGCCTCTCCGCCTATTTAAAGCCTCCCAAAGTCAAAACCCTAAATCGATCGGCGTTTTTCCCAGAACAGTTTCGCAGCGCCGCCGCCGTCGAAGACAAATTATTGTAATCTCCAGAGATACCTTGTATCATGGTGTGAAGGTGACTAGTGTGCGCATCATGTGTATCTTTTTGGTTAATGTCTCTATGAATTGTTGGTGTTTGTTGGAACCATCTAGTGCGTTCATGGTGATAGTGTGGGACAATCTAGTTTGGGGAAATATGGACTTTGAGGAGTGCTTTGTAGCCCTACGCATGATTAGTGTTCGTTTTCCATTGGAGAATTGTTTTGAGTTGCATATTGATGATAGTATCTATTGGTTCAATTATTTTATATTGTTGAGAGTGTGTCCACTAGTGAAAGTATGATCCCTAGGCCTTGTTTCCAAGCATTGCACACCGTTTCCTTTCAGTTTTGTTACATGTTTGCTCGCAGCGATACTTATTTCAGATTACATTTACTACTTATAATCATCACTACTACTTGTATTTCACTATCTCTTCGCCGAACTAGTGCACCTATACATCTGACAAGTGTATTGGGTGTGTTGGGGACACAAGAGACTTTCTGTATCGTAATTGCAGGGTTGCTTGAGAGGGATAGCTTTGACCTCCTCCTCCCTGAGTTCGATAAACCTTGGGTGATCCACTTAAGGGAAACTTGCTGCTGCTCTACAAACCTCTACACTTGGAGGCCCAACACTATCTACAAGAACAGATGTGTGCGTAGACATCAAGGCCTTATTGCTTCACGTTTGTTAGCTTTGCATGGTTTAGTGCCTCATGTTTTAGATATTCAGTTCCCGATAGAGAGACTTGATCTTAACTATGTGATACATCATAAATTTGTTTCTCCTCATGCCTGTTTGACTAACTTGACGTTTGAGATTACCTTTTTCAAGAAAACTACCTGGAAGGTAGTGAAGACTGATCGATCAGTCCATTTGCCTGCACCTCTTTTGTTTAACCTTGATCGCAGGAATGGATGGTCACTCACAGAGGGTGAGCTCGATGCATATCTAGAGGAACACCCGCAGCCCGTGCATGATGAAGAGGCGACCGAGGAGTCGGTCCAACCCTCCAACATTGCGGAGTTCCCCTACCAGCAGCCTTATTATGGTTATACACCATCTGCTTCATCTTCATAGGGGCCAAGCTATTACTTTACCAATGATGACCCACCGGCATGGGGCATGTATCGGAGACAAGGTTGATCTCCACTTAGGCCAAAAGCCTAAGCTTGGGGGAAGGTACGCTGACGATTCACTCATCTACATATTATATTTTTTCGGTCCTTTGTATATCCATGTTTCGCTTTCTTTATTGTCCTTGTTCTTATTTCTTCTTTCCAAAACACAAAAAGACCAAAAATATTTCCGTTGTTTCTCTTTGTTTGCCTTTTTAGTTTTCTCGCTTTGGTTTGCTTTGTTCTCTATTTTCGGTTTGAAGTTTGAAAAATCCAAAAAATATTTTGCTTTGTTTGCTATTTCCTTCTGTTCTTGTTTCAAAAATCGAAAACCCAAAAATATTTGTTGTTCTTCTTCGGTTTTGTAAAGTTTGTTGCAGAGTTCATTCTCCCGTGACTCCATTGGAGCTTGGTATTCACTTCATATTATTCAAGCCACACAAGTGAAAGGCAATAATGACGACATATGACAATCCGAGATGTGGTAAGAGGCTGGTATGAACTCTATTTGTTTTCATTTTTGTACATATACTCATCTATGTGGACATGCTTAGTCGGTTCATGTAAGGTATATGTTATTTAATGGATGCTTTGTAGTTCTTGCTCTCATATGATTAGTTTCAATTTACTAATAGTTTGTAGCATGTCATGTAGACGCTTGCTTGCATTGTTTTATGCATAATATGGTATGTCATTGTGGTATCCACCTCTGAAAGCTTCATTTGAATCGACTTGGCACATGCTCAAGCATGCACATGACTAAACAAAAAAGTCAATTAAGCCTTGATTATTTACTTTGCCTCAGAGTTCTTGTATCATTTTTATGCCTATATTAATTTTGTTTTGTCGCAAGCATGATTATGACAGTTATTGCTCTCTCGATTGTCGCTTCCCAGTCTTTTGCTAGCCTTCACTTGTACTGAGAGGGAATACTTCTCGTGCATCCAAGTACCAAAAACCAAGTCTCCCAAAGAGTCCACTATAAATTCCTATGCATGGTATTTCAAAGCCATTCCAAATAAATTTTCATGTGCTACCTTTCAAAACTTTCAAATACTTCTCATTTTGTGCCACTATTTTTAGCTCATGGGGACGTAGTGGTCGGAATTGCTATCTTCCATATTAAATTAAGTACCCCTCGACTAGGCAGCTTCATCTGCTCGTCATTAATTTTGCAAGGGAGCTGGTCAGACCATTGTAATCTAATTTCTAAAAAGAAAAGAAAAGAGCACTCCTCCATGGTATGTGAAAGTTGTTGGGCACCCGATGGAATCGGTTAGTCATGGTTTGAGAAAGGAAAAAAGGTGGGGAGGAGTGCCAAAGCTTTATAAAAGAGCACCAATGTGCCAAATTTTCAAAGAAATCAGAACCGCTCTCACTTGTTTATTATGGAAGATAGCAAGTCCCCATTGCCAGTCGTTGACATGAAACAACCACCTCTCAAAATAAATTTTTATCTCTGTTTTACAAATGAAAAGCTCTAGCACATGTTAAATCACTGCTTCCCTCTGCGAAGGGTCCTTCTTTTACTTTTATGTTGAGTCTCCATCTTCTAACTTTAAAGCACTTCTTGAGAGCATAGCTGTTATTCTTAGTGTAATGTGCTTGTCCCAGAACACGGTTGATTGTGGTATAACTTTGATGCTTGTATCTTTGATATTTTTACTTCTAGTCTTCTCTTGGACTTCAGAGGTGCCTCAGCATTTATGTTCTGCTCCACGAATAAAGGCAAGCGGGATACCACTCTTTCATATCATTTATGAGCATTACAATCTTACAACCTCTTATGTTCATGTTACTTGTTATTAGTATGTTGGCACTCTTTCATAGCTTGCTTGACTATTAGGTGACATTAGTTGCATATTTCTTATTATGAATTGCCTGAGTACTTGATCATATAGTTAGTATATATACATCTATGAAGCAAATGTGTTCGTGAAAGTTTCTTTTATCGCTCTCAGTTGTTAACTGAATTGCTTGAGGACAAGCAAATAGCTAAGCTTGGGGGAAGTTGATACGTCCAAAATGTATCTACTTTCCCAAACACTTTTGCTATTGTTTCTCCTCTAATTTGTGTGTTTTGAATACAACTAACACGGACTAACGCTGTTTTCAGCATAATTGCTCTGGTGTCTCGTTTTTGTGCAGAAATCCGACTTTCAGGAAAAATCCCAGAAAATATTGCAAAAATTCTATTTTGCCAGAAGACCCACAGAGCCAGAAGGAGAGACGAAGGGGGGCAGCGGCCTGGGCTCACCACCAGGGGGCGCGACCAAGCCCTGGTCGCGCCCACCTGTGGTGAGGCCGTCTCGGCCGTCGCCTCGACCCCTCCTTCCGCCTACATATACCCTCTGACCTGAAAACAGTGGGGGTTCGGCGTTTTTTCCCAGATAGACTTCCGCTACGCAGCCACCATCAGAAACCGCGATTCGGAACCAGAAACTCCGTTCTGGCACCCTGCCGGGACAGGGATTTGGAGGAGATCTTCATCACCATCATCACCGACGTCTCTCCATCAACCATCCATGACTCCCCCATCCATGTGTGAGTAATTCCCGCTGTAGGCGAAGGGGATGGTAGGGATTGGATGAGATAATTCATGTAATTTGCTATGAGATTGTTAGGGCATAGTGCCTAGTATCTTTTATTAGTGCTTATGACATTGTTGCAACTTGTTGTGCTTAATGCTTGTCACTTTGGGCCCGAGTGCCATGATTTCAGATCTGAACTTGTTATTGTTATGTGATGATACTTGTTGTTTATGGTCTTACCTACAAGTTGTGTACACATATTGTTGTCCGGAACCCGAGGCCCCAAAGTGACAGAAATTGGGATAACCGGAGGGGATGGCTATGATGTGAGGATCACATGTGTTCACCGAGTGTTAATGCTTTGCTCCGGTACTTTATTAAAAGGAGTACCTTAATTACCAGTAGTTTCCCTTGAGGCCCTGCTGCAACAGGCTTGTAGGACAAAAGATGTCGTGCAAATTTCTCATTGTGAGCATGTACGACTATATACGGAACACATGCCTATGATTGTTAGTACTAGGATGCTTTATATTATTTATCTGCAATGCCCAGGTGTCACTGATTTCATGAATTATCTTATCCATGCAACGCCCGTACATCCATCCCTATGCCTACAGTATTTCATCCTACTGTTTACTATTGCTACTATTACCGTTTTTATTTTATTACTGTTGTTACTGTTTCACTACTATCACCACTATAAAACTGTTGCTACTGATAAACCGCTGCGAGCAAGCCTGTTTCCAGGTGCAGCTGAATTGACAACTCATCTGTTAAGGCTTATAAATATTTTTTGGCTCCCCTTGTGTCGAATCAATAAATTTGGGTTTTACTTCCCTCGAAGACTGTTGTGATCCCATATACTTGTGGGTCATCAAATATACATTGTCCCAAAGTTTTCATTGATTGATTCATGATGTTGGTTTCACTTGTTCTTAAATTATTTGTATCTAGTCGCCCTCTTAAACTTGAAGGTGTCCTATGCATTTATGTTTTGCTCTCTCATGAAGGACAAGCTGAAAACCATTTGTATGTTTTTCCATATGATTTGAACACACGTTTGACTTTCATTGTTTCATTTTCATGATCTTTCATTTGTGTTCTTTCTCATGTTATAACATGGTTGCTAAGTTTCTTCTATCAAGATTATATCTTTCATGCCCATATTTTAAGTTCTTTTGATCCCAGCGCCCAACGCTTACATATATGGTCAAGATTGTGTAGGTGCATGTCACCTCAAAAATTATTTCTTTTGTTATCACTTACCTACTCGAGGACGAGCAGGAGTTAAGGTTGGGGATGCTGATACGTCTCAAACATATCTATAATTTTTGATGCTCCATGCTTGTTTTTACACCATTTGCTTAGTGTTTCGTTACACTCCGTGGCGTTTTTATGCATTTTCTGGAACTAACCTATTAACGAGATGCCACAGTGCCAGTTCCCTGTTTTCTACTGTTTTTGTGTTTTAGAAAAGTTACACAGGAAATATTCTCGGAATTTGACAAAACGAAAGCCAGACGTCCAGATATTTACCGAAGCTTCCAGAGAACCGAAGAGGAGACGGAAAGGAGCCACAGGGCGGCCACACCACCAGGGGGCGCGGCCTTCCCCTGGCCCACGCCGGCCTATGGTGTGGGCCCCTGGTCCACTTCTGATGCTGCCCCTTTCGCCTATAAAGACCCCCCAATGCGAAAAACCTAAATACCCGATCACTTTTCCAGAAACATATCGCGATCCACCGCCGTCGTCGACCCGAGATCAGGAGGGTCCAGAAGCTCTTCCCGGCACCCTGCCGAAAGGGGAATCGCCACCGGAGATCTTCTTCATCGCCATGCTTGCCTCCGACGCGATGAGTGAGTAGTCTACCTTGGACTATGGGTCCATAGCAGTAGCTAGATGGTTGTCTTCTCCACCATGTGCTTCATGCTTAGATCTCATGAGCTGCTTTACATGATCGAGATCACCGTTATGTAATTCTACATGTTGTGTTTGTTGGGATCCGATGAATATTGGTGTTATGATTGAGTTGATGTGCTGAATATTATCTTATGTTATCTCTATGTTGTTTATGATCTTGCATGCTCTCCGTTGTTAGTAGCTATCTTCGCTGAGTAGTTGCTAGTGACTCCAAGAGGGGGTATTTATGCTCGATAGTGGGTTCATGCCTCTATTTAATCTGGGGGAGTGACATAAACCTCTAAGGTTGTAGATGTGTTGTTGCTACTAGGGGGAAAACAACATTCATATGCTCAAGGGCATATGCTTTGTTTACATTACACACTTTGCTTAATGCATTTATCTCTTGTTCGCAACTTAATACTTGTGGAGTTCTCGGATTGATTCGCCACAAGTGGATTATTAGTCATAGATGCAGTTGGATGGAGGTCTATGTATCTTGTTGTAATGCCCAGAGTAAATCTCATAGTGATCCTCTTGACATATCACGTTGTCTTTATTCTATCAATTGCCCAACTGTAATTTGTTTACCCAGCATGTGTTATTTTATCTTATGAAGAGACACCACTAGTGAACTGTGGACCCCGGTCCTATTTCCATTATATTGCTATAACTTGTTTACTTTAATCGCCCTGTTTACTTTACTCGCATACTACTATTGCTTCCCACTCGATACGCTCATACCCTTTGTTTCAAGCAAACCGGTGAGATTGAAAACCTCATCGTAAGTTGGGAACAAAGTATTTGGTTGTGTTGTGTGTAGGTTCCACGTTGCCGCTCACAAAGCAAAGCTTGGACGAGGCGGCCTATAAATTGTCCGGAGCTGTCGCGAAGCTAGTGGGCATCACCTTCTGGAGTATTGACTTTTTCCTGGACTGACAAACGTTGGTTTCTTTTTGAGGGAAAAACTTGCTGCTGTGCTCATCATACCTTCCTCTTGGGGTTCACAACTGGACGGTGAAAAACCATTAACACCGTGCCGCATCATCTTCTTCAAAGCCTGCACGAGACAAGGAGACTGATGAAAGAGCTCAACATGGGTTATCAAAAGATAGAGTGTTGTCCAAAAGGTTGCCTTCTATTTTGGAAACAGTTTGCGGAGGACAATTATTGTACTATTTGTAAGGCCTCCAGGTATGAAGAGGTAAAGGGAAAGGATGGTCAGGTGAGACAGTCAAAGATCCCAAAGTTGATTCTTCGTATCTCCCATTCATAAAAAGAATCAAGCGGCTTTACATGAGCGAGGAGACTGCCAAACAGATGACGTGGCACAAGAAGGGGACAAGAATCGATAAGGGGAAGATGGGACATCCATCTGATGGTAAGGCATGGAAGAACTTCTATGAAAAATACCCCGATAAGGCAGCTGATGCTCGGAATGTCAGAATTGCGATAGCAACAGATGGCTTCAATCCATATGGTATGTCGACTGCTAATTACAGCTGCTGACCCGTGTTTGTTATTCCGCTCAATCTCCCTCCCGGAGTCCTAATGACGAGGAATACCATGTTTTTGTCGCTGATCATTCTAGGGCCCGACTACCCGGGTAAGAATTTGAGTGTCTACATGCAGTCGATTGTGGATGATTTGAACCACTCTTGGCACCACGGGACGTTGACATACGGCCGAGCATCAAAGACAAACTTCTACATGAAAGTTTGGTTGCAGTATACCATGCATGACATGCCCGGGTACGCCTTAACATGCGGATGGTGTATAGCTGGTAAGTGGCCATGCCCAGTGTGCAGGCACCGACTTGAGTTCCTTTGGCTAAACTCAGGTGGCAAGTATGTTGCGTTTGACACGAATCGACAGTTCCTCAAAAGGAGGCATCCGTTCAGAGAAGACATAAAGAACTTTAAGAAGGGAAAGTTGTGCATGAAGTAAAAGAGGTGCCAAAGTTCGATGGTGCAGCTGTTGATGCCGAGCTACGTGCTCTCGTGCCTACGGAGCCGGGAAATGGCCATCAATTTTAGGGATATGGTGTAACGCACAACTAGACTCACGCGGCAGCCTTAACGTAGCTCGAGTATTACAAGGACCTCGAACTTCCCCATAACATCGATGTGATGCACACCGAAAAGAATGTCGGGGAGTCCCTCTTTCACATAGTCCTAAACATTCCTGGGAAGTCAAAGGATAATGTCAAGGCTAGAGTCGATGTTGAGAAGCTCTGTGATAGGAAGAGATTATACATGCAACCTCCTACTGGCCGTCGAAAGAATTGGTTCAAGCCGCATGCCAACTTCTGCCTTGATTCCACCCAAAAGAAGGAGGCATTCCAGTGGCTCAAATACGTCGTGATGTTCCCTGATGGTTATTGTTCGAATATAAGTAAGGGAGTCAATCTTTCGACTGAAAAAGTCACCGGGCTCAAGAGTCATGACTATCATATATGGATTGAGAGGCTGATGTCGGTGATGGTTCGAGGGTATTTCCCCGAGAAAGTCTAGCGAGTGCATACAGAGTTGAGCCATTTCTTTCGCACGCTTTGTGCTAAGCAAATATGTCCTCTAGTTATTGAGAAGCTGCAGGTTCAAGTGCCGGAGTTGCTATGCAATTTGGAGATGATCTTTCCACCAGGGTGAACGGATCGTATGGGCACCTAGAGGGGGGGGGGTGAATAGGTGCTACTCAAATTTTAATTCTTTTTCAATTTAGGCTTGACACAAAAGGTAAATTCTCTAGATATGCAACTAAGGTGAATTTACCTATATGACAACCAGCAAGCTACGCAAGATACAAGTAGTAAAGGCAATAAAGGATAGAGGTAACCAAGAGTGGAGCACACGGAGACACGGATGTAATTCCCGTAGTTCCTTCCTTTTTAGGGGAAGTACGTCTACGTTGGAGGGGTGTGGTTGCCACAAAGTCCTAACCAACGCCACAAAGGCTCACCCTATTCTCCGGTGAAAGCTTCCGCCACAAAGGCCTAGCTCACTTTCCACTAAGGGATTCCTCAAGGCAGAATCGGCCTTTACAAAGCTTGGGGCACAACTCCACAACTGAATTGGAGGCTCCCAAGCACCATAAAGCAATCAATCAACAAGTATCAAGATATCAATCACACAAATCAAGGTCAAGGGACACAAGGGAACCCAAGACACAAGGGGACCTCAAGCAAATGAGAGGGGAAAACAAATCGCTTCGGTGAGGATGTAGATCAAGGCCTTCTCCTTCGATTCTCCAAAGATCAAGAGCTTTGGTGGGTTGAGGGAGGAGATCTTGTGGATTTGGTGGCTCCAAATGAGGTCTTCTTCTTGTGCAGGATGAGCAGCTACTTGGGGAAGAAGGGGAGGGGTATTTATAGCCCCTCCCAAAATGTAGCCGTTGCTGTGCTGGAGGAGCGGATTATCCGGTCAAAGTATGGCCGGATTATCCGGCCCCCCTGGCCAGAATATCCGGCCCCTATACTGGGTGACGCCGAAGCAGGTCCTTAGCCGAATTCTGAGGTCGTCGAGGAGGGGGCGGATTATCTGGCCCCCCTGGCCGGAATATCCGGCCCCTATACTGGGTGACACCGACTCAAGTCCTTAGCAGTTTTTGAGCTCTCATCGGGGGGGGGCGGATTATCCGGCCCCCTGGCCGGATTATCCGGCCCGGTTACTGCATGACGCCGAGCAAAAGACTTAGCCGTTTTTCGACCTCTTGTCAGAAGGGGCGGATAATCCGGCCCCTGGCCGGATAATCCGGCCTGGCAATTCTTGAGCTGTAAAACCTGCACAACTTAACACACACTTAAAATTCCTAATGTTGTTATCTAACACACAAAACACGAGGGATACAAAGTTTGGACTTTCAATCTCCCCCTTTTTGGTGTTAGATGACAACACAAGGATTTGCAATAGAGATCGAATATTTCAAACAACAAATATTTGAGCAAGAAATAAAGCTCCCCCTAAATGTGTGCATCTACACAAATGAGTATGTATGAGACATACCTTTTCAAGGATAACTCAATCAATATGGAATTCCGAATATGATAATGACGAGAAACCAGACAATAATTCCATAGCCATCTCACCAATAAACCATGAGCTCACAAAAATATAAGTGAACAAACATAATGATCCACATGGCACATATAGAACATATAACATAGTCTCATACACACCATGGTAGCAAATAAACCACACGAAGTTCCAAACTTAATGACAAGTAAAATAAGAAGAAACACAAGCGCCAAAGGAATGATAAACGCACAAGCTTGTGTTCCCACCCATGCAAATCCCGTAAGACTCCTAATAGAACTACTTCTCCCCCTTTGGCATCAAGACACCAAAAAGGGAGAAGAGCGATGCTACACGCCCCGAGGAATCAATCCTCCCAATCACCGATGTCGTCGGAGTCCTCAGCATCATCTTCTCCGCCATCACCATCATCTTCTTCAGCATCTTCATCACCTCCAGCATCTTCATCCTCAAAGTCCTCCTCAGCCTCTGGATGAGTATCTCCTGTGGGAGCATCTGGAGCATCAAAGAGATGCTTCTGCATATCAACCCAGTTGAAGCGACCGGTGTTCCAAGCTTCATAGGGCGTAGGAGCAGTAGGAGTGGGATCGGCGGTCTGAGCACCACTGAGACGGTGAAGGATCAGCTGCTAAGTGTCCTGAATGCTCTTCCTCTCAACATAGGCCTGGTAGTTCTCACGGTGGATCTCAACCTTCATGCAGAGAACGTTCCTCTCAAACCAGCTGAGCTTCCTCACTTCCCTGGACATAGCAGATGCAGCAGCCCTCTGATCACGAGTAGAAGCACTCGACCTCGCATCAGCCATGAAAGTGCTAGGATATGCAGCTGCTAGAGCAGTAGACTTCTTCCTCTTGACATACATCTTCTTGACTAAGTGCTCCACACTATCATCATGAATATCATAATCTCCAAGGGCATTCTTGATTAGGAGCATGATGTAGGGAGCATATGGCACGGTGTTCCTCTGAATGATAGCATCCTTGATCTCATAGAAGATGAAATCCATCACATCAAGAGTAAAATCCTCATCCGGGTCAGTCGAAGTGGCACACTCATGAGCAAGAGAGAGAAGGTCAACAAGCGAGGTCCGAATGGCATCATTGTTACCACCACTAGGAGCAATGTTCTCTCTAAAAATGCGGACAAGCTGATCATAAAGAGGATGTAGGCCATTGATGAAGCCCACAACACCTGTGGAGTCATAGAGGTCATAGAGCTTGTCCTTGTCAGGCTTGGTCCCCGGATTGTGAATACGGCGACCCGCTGGAATGTCTCCATTATACGCATACCCCAAGAGAGAGGCAAACGTAGAGAAGTCCGATGTACACTCATGCTCTCCAGTCATCCACTTCATAGATTTCTGAGCATTGGGCAAGATCACAAGAGTAGCAAAGAACTGCTTGATGAGGCCGGGGTTAAAGTTGCACTGAATGCTAGCCAACCCCAACAATCCCAATCTCTCCACCACAGAAACTGCTTCATCAAAATAGGTCTTGCTGCAAAGGTGATCGAAGTCAATAGGATGCATCGGTCGACACGGATTCTTGAGAGGCTCATAGACATCACGGAAAATGCCCCACTGCTCTTCATTCCAGAAACCACGGTCCTCAATATCTTCATCTCTTGGTGTGGCGTACCAATTGTTGCGCCGCACAAGAATGTACTCGGCCTCAGGCATGCTCTTGTAGTTGGGACGAGTCGCTTTGCCTTTACGACGGCGGGCTTGAGCTTTGGCAGCCTTCTCTTTCTCAGCTTTCCTAGCAGCCTCCCTCTGACGCTGACGGATTGCAACCTCATCAACAAGGACTCCATCCTCATTCCGAACAAGCCGACGCTTGCGCTTCGGCATACTCGAACCACCTGTGAAAGAGATATGCAAGGAGAGCATGGGGATAAGCATATGCACACGAGTTACGGAAAGGATCAAAGAATCATGCAGTATGAACAAACAGACTTCACCCAAGGAATCAAATTGATAGCAGCAATATATAAGAAAAATGAGCAGTGAAATCCCAGGCCGGATTATCCGGCCAGGGGGGCGGATAATCCGGCCCCCTCGAAATTTTCTTCTACAACTTGCTGCAGCAACCAATTTGATAGATCGGGGGAAGGAAGTCATGCAACATGATTCATGGGAGTCAAGAACAACAAGTAGAGGGCTAAACACCAAGCAAAAATCATGGGTAAAATCATACAAGACCCTAGAGAGGGGAGATGAGCAATACCCGCATCCATTGCGAAATTGGCTTGGTGAAAGCCCTCCCAAGGTGGAGGAGATCAAATCCCGGCAAAATCCGGCCAAGGGGATGGTGGAGCTCCGGCGGCGGCGACGAGAGGGCGGCGGTGGCGGCTGGAAGACCTAGGACGGAGTGGGGAGAGGAACTGCCCTAGGGCAGCCCGACCCCGCCCTTTATATACCCAGTCGCTACCCGGCCGGATTATCCGGCCAGAGTGACCCGGATAATCCAGCCCCACCGGATATTCCGCCCTGGGGGCGGATATTCCGGCCTGGAAGACCAGAAATTGATCCACTCGAAGTTTTCAAAAACAGAAGTTATTTTTGACGAAAAAATGAACTCATGTGCATAGATTAGATGTCTTGAGATAGGATGGCTTAGGTGAGAGAGCAAACATGGAGTGGTTCTCGGCACTTGACATTGCAAGAACAAATCAACGAAAAATCCAATGCAAGTGCCTTCCCATATCAAAATAAGAGACAATACCAAGAGAGAACACCAAGACCTCAAATAAGATATGCAAGGAATCAACTCTTCGAAAAGAAGAGGTCGGTGGCCGAAGCCACCATGTTTGAGTGTTATGGCATTGGACCGCGAAGATGTATCTTGGGTCCATAACCACTACTCATCATTGAAGCTCATATATCACAAAAATGATATTAAGAGAATGATATGATTACTATCGGCATTATGGGGGGAGGGATAGCCCAATTAATTAGGACCGCACTCCCCCTATCTCCATGCCTGCACCTAAACCAAACAAGCATTGAAATATAGGTGTATTTGCAAGATGTTCAAGCCACACTCCTTGAATCGATGATATTTAGCTCATTCCTCAAATATCCAAATCTTGCTTCATCAAGAGGCTTCATGAAAATATCGGCAAGTTGATCCTTGGTGCAAACATATGCAAGCTCAATATCACCACGGGCAACATGATCTCTAATGAAATGATTCCGGATCTCAATATGATTGTTTCTTGAATGTTGCACCAGATTATAGGCGATCTTGATAGCACTCTCATTGTCACATAAAAGAGGCACTTTGTCACAATTGACACCGTATTCCTTTAAAGTTTGCCTCATCCATAACAATTGAGTGCATCCACTTGCGGCGGCAATGTATTCGGCTTCGGCGGTGGAGAGAGATATACAATTTTGCTTCTTAGAAGACCAACACACCAAAGACCTACCAAGAAATTGGCAAGCTCCGGAGGTTGATTTCCTATCATCCTTGTCACCGGCCCAATCCGAATCCGTGAAGCCACAAAGAGAGAAATCCGAGCCTTTGGGATACCAAAGTCCATAAGTTGGGGTATGAACCAAATATCGAAAGATCCTCTTAACCACCACAAGGTGGCTTTTTTTAGGAGCGGCTTGATACCTTGCACACACACCTACACTCAACACAATATCGGGTCTAGATGCACAAAGGTAAAGCAACAAACCGATCATAGAACGGTATACCTTTTGATCCACGTTTTTACCATTGGGATCTAGATCAAGATGACATTTAGTGGCCATTGGTGTGGCGGCCCCATTTAGTTCCTTCATCTTGAACCTCTTGAGCATGTCTTGGACATATTTGGCTTGATTAATGAAAGTCCCTTCTTTCAATGGACCATTTAGAAAAGCACTTTTAACATCCATTTGTTGCAACTTAAAATTATGATGAGTGGCATATGCAAGAAGGATACGAATGGACTCAAGGCGAGCCACGGGAGCATAAGTTTCTCCAAAGTCAATTCCTTCAACTTGGGAGAAACCTTGAGCAACCAATCTTGCCTTGTTCCTCACGACAATTCCATGCTCATATTGCTTGTTCTTGAATATCCACTTTGTGCCAATCACATTCCGGCACTCCTTTGGCTTCTCCACTAACACCCAAACATTATTGCGCTTGAAGTTGTTGAGTTCTTCATGCATAGCATCCAACCAATCCGGATCTTCAAGAGCTTCAAATACTTTCTTGGGTTCAACCATGGAGATATAAGCATGATGAGTGCTAAATTGTGCCAATTGACGCCGGGTTGACACTTTGCTCCTTAAATCTCCAATAACTCTCTCAAGGGTATGACCTTTAAGTTCCAAGTCTCTTTCAACTCTTCTCTTGCGACGGGCTTCGATCTCCTCATTTGACCTTGGAGGAATCACTTGATCATCTTGATCATTTTGGTCCCCGTCTTGACCATCAACTTGACCTTGATCATCATTGTCTTCATGAGTAGGTTGATCTTGGTCTTGTGAAGAATTGGGGGCGGTTGAGATAACCGGAGAGGATGGTGGTGCCCCTTCTTCTTCATGAAGGTCCTTGTCTTGTTCTTCGGTTGGTGCATTAGTTGCTTCCTTGGGAGAGGCTTGTTGAGCTTGTGAAGATGAAGGCTCCACTTGAGTAGAGCATAGTCCTTCTCGGTCCGCCACAAGGTGTCCCTCAATGGGGCGGAAAAATCCCACGCCCATTCTTCCTATGGCTTCTCGAGGTATTTCATCATCTACATCACAAGAAACAACATCTCGCCCCCCTTGGGAGCCGTCATTCTCTTCGAATACCACACTACAAGATTCTTCAACACGTCTGGTGGACTTGTTGAAGACTCTATAAGTGTGGGATTCGGCACCATAACCAACAAAAATGCCTTCTATTGCTTTCGGATCAAATTTACCTAAACGAACTCCTTTTCTTTGAAAGAAACACTTACACCCGAAAACTCAGAAGTAGGAGATGTTGGGCTTGCTTCCGGTGAGTATTTCATATGGAGTCTTGTTTAGGCCTTTGCGGAGGAAGAGCCGGTTTGAAGAGTGACAAGCCATAGAGATAGCTTCGGCCCAAAAGTTGTATGGAGACTTAAACTCCGCCAACATGGACCTAGCCATATCCATAAGAGTTCGGTTCTTCCTTTTGGCTACACCATTTTGTTGAGGGGTGTATGCAGCGGAATATTGATGACGAATCCCCTCATCACTAAGAAATCCATTTAAGGTGTAGTTCTTGAACTCGGTGCCATTGTCACTTCTTATTGCCAAAATAGTTTGCCCATGTTGACGTTCAACTTCCTTGGCAAAGTCGATGACGGTTTGTTGAGTCTCACTCTTATGCTTGAAGAAGTAGACCCAAGTATATCTTGAATAGTCATCAACAATCACCAAACAATATTTCTTCCCACCAAGACTTGCATGAGAGGGAGGACCAAAAAGATCCACATGAAGGAGCTCCAAGATCCTCTTGGAAGAAATGATAGTCTTGCTTGGGTGGGGAGAATCATGCATTTTTCCTAGAACGCAAGCCCTGCAAACACGATCTTTGGCAAAAGAAACATTCTCTTTTAGTCCGAGTATGTGGCCACCCTTGTGAAGGCTTTGCAAAGTTCTCATATTGACATGGGCTAGTCGGCGATGCCAAAGCCAACCCATATCGGCCTTTCCAAATAAACACATTGCACTTGTAGTGGTTTTCCCCGAGAAGTCCACCACATACAAGTTGTTTTCAATGTGCCCAACGAAAGCGACCTTTAGAGACTTGCTCCACAAGAGTACCACAATTTCATTATCAATGAAGACGGCAAAGCCCATCTTACCAAGTGCATGAACTGAAAGTAAATTGTAACCTAGGGTCTCAACAAGCATGACGTCCACAAGGGAAATATCCGGTGCGACCACCACCTTGCCAAGACCCAATACCTCAGATTGTGACATGTCTCCATAAGTGATGGTTATGTTGTTGTCATTAGGCCTCATCTCTGTCATAATCTCCTTGCTTCCGGTCATATGACTTGTGCATCCACTATCAAGCACCCATTTTGATCCACCGGAAGCATAGTCCTACAAGAGATTATTGCTTGTTTTAGGTCCCCATTTCTCAATGGGTCCTCTTTTGTTAGCAACAAGGGTCTTTGGGACCCAAATATACCAAGCAACATAACCATAATTTGGACCAACATATTTTGCATAAACATCACCATAATAATCACGAAATAAGACATAGTGAGGGTTAGCAATTCCCGCATGATCATCATGAGTGGCTTTGCCACCCACAATAGGATCCTTCTTTGCTTGTGCGGGCTTGGCCTTCTTTTTCTTGTTGTTCTTCTTATTCTTCTTTGAGACAAAGCCAATCCCCGTTTTATCACCAAATGCCTTTTGCTTACTCAAATGGTCATTCAAGTTTTTCTCACCTATGGGAATGGAGGACTTGGCAAGCTCATCTTTCAACCTAGCATTTTCTTCAATAACATTTGCATGATCACAAGTAGAAGTAGAAGAACTAGGCACATTATTCTTAGTCAATTGAATTTGAAGTTGTTCATGTGACTTGGTAAGAATAGAGTGTTCACTTTTCAAGGCCTTGTGAGCCTTGTCAAGATCTTCTAAATCCTTAACAAGTATATCATGACCAACACCAAATTCAACCTTTTCCTTTTTAAGCATTTTTACTTTAGCACGAGCATGGTCTCGCTCTTTAATGAGTTTGGAAACAACTTCATTATTAGATTCCTCAATGGAATCGAGCTTCTCTTCGAGATTTGCTCGTTCCTCTTGCTCTTCTTCAAGAGACTCGGTTAGTGAGGCAATATCTTGAGCATATTCCTTTTCAAGCCTCATTTCTTCATCTAGTTTTTCAAGAGTTTTACCATATTGGCTCAATAGACGTTCAAAGTGAAGCTTATGAACGACATCTACACTAGACACATAATCATCAAAAGCAACAATTTCTTCCTTTACTCTAAGACTAGCAAGATCATTCAAGGGAGCATCATTTGTCTTAGAGGAGGAGAAAGATGTGGGTGATACCTCGGAAGACTTGGCCATAAGGCACTTGACGTTCTTGACGAGAGAGTCCTCATTGGGGGATTCAAAGAGTGATGTGGGGGAAGTGGAGGTGGTTGCCATTGCGGCCATCTCACTAGTTGTGGTTTCTTCTTCATCACTCTCACTTGCGGAGTACTCTTCTTGAGTCAAGAACACAAACTTTGGTTGTTTCTTCTTTGGTCCACCCATCTTCACAAATGGCTTCTTTGATGGTGACTTGGTCTTGCTTTTGAGGATGAGCTTTCCACCATGGTCTTCTCTCTTCTCATAAGGGCAATCGGCAACAAAGTGGAATCTATCATTGCAATTGTAGCATGTCCTCACCCTTTGACCATTGTTGTCATTCCTTTGATAGCCACTTGACTTGCTTCTTCTTTGATTGTCTTCTTTAGCCTTGTGTGGATCAACCCAAAAGGTTTTTCCATAGAAGGCCATGTGCTCATTGTACTCATGTCTTATGTCCTCGGGACACATCTCTAGTCTTGCTTCAATACTAGCTTGAAGAGGAACCTCTTTCTCAACCACACTTGCTTTTAATGCAAGGTTAGAGCTTCTTTGCATTCCTATGGCACGAGCACGAGCATCTTCCGCATTTTGTGTGGAAACCTTGTAGGCTTGAATCTCTTGCATCACTTGATTGGAGGTCAACTCATTGAAGTTGTGCTTTCCTTGAACACTCTTCACATCCGCGGGCTCATATGGAGTGAGAGCAAGAATGTACTTCATCTTGATCCACTCATCATCAATATGGTGAGCACCAAGGTTCTTGAAGGTGGTAGCAATAGCCTTGAGTCTTCTATACATCTCTTGATGATCCTCACCATCCATCATGAAGAATCCCTCCGCTTGATTTAAGAAGGCAATATATCTTGTTTTCTTCATGCTCTCATTGCCAACAAAGACGTCGGAGAGTCCTTGCCAAGCTTCTTTGGCGGTGGAGAAGTGTTGGATGTGAGGCAAGTCCTTGGATCCAACGGAGACTTGAATCATGTGAAGAGCGGTAGCATTGAGTTGACTATCGACCGTCTCTTTTCTTGTCATGTTGTTGGGATCCACGGCCTTGAATCCTTCCTCAACGATCCTCCAAAGCTCGATGCAAGAACTGCGCATATGAGAGATCATTTGATATTGCCATTGACCAAAGTTTAATGCATCAAGCTTAGGTGGATCTCCTCTATTGTTAATATGAGGATGAGGAACCGGCGGGTCGGGTGAATACCAATGTGGGAATTCACCTTTCCCGTCGCCCTTGGTGGAAGACATAGCATCGCCATTTTTATCGGTACCCTCCACATCAACCACCACATTCTCCACTTGTGGAGTAGCGGGTTTTTCCGGAGGTGGAGGAGCATTAGCAGTTTTAGCTTGCATGAGTTGCGCTATCATTTCACGCAACTCGCTTATTTGAGATGTCATGGAAGACATGGATGATTCCAAAGATTTGAACTCACCCATGGAAACATGACCCGAGCCCTCACTAGGTGGTGTATCCATACTCTTAGGCGGTAAAGCCCGAATTAAGATCCGAGGCTCTGATACCAATTGAACGGATCGTATGGGCACCTAGAGGGGGGGTGAATAGGTGCTACTCAAATTTTAATTCTTTTTCAATTTAGGCTTGACACAAAAGGTAAATTCTCTAGATATGCAACTAAGGTGAATTTACCTATATGACAACCAGCAAGCTAAGCAAGATACAAGTAGTAAAGGCAATAAAGGATAGAGGTAATTGAGAGTGGAGCACACGGAGACACGGATGTAATTCCCGTAGTTCCTTCCTTTTTAGGGGAAGTACGTCTACGTTGGAGGGGTGTGGTTGCCACAAAGGCCTAACCAACGCCACAAAGGCTCACCCTATTCTCCGGTGCAAGCTTTCGCCACAAAGGCCTAGCTCACTTTCCACTAAGGGATTCCTCAAGGCGGAATCGGCCTTTACAAAGCTTGGGGCACAACTCCACAACTGAATTGGAGGCTCCCAAGCACCACAAAGCAATCAATCAACAAGTATCAAGATATCAATCACACAAATCAAGGTCAAGGGACACAAGGGAACACAAGACACAAGGGGCCCTCAAGCAAATGAGAGGGGAAAACAAATTGCTTCGGTGAGGATGTAGATCAAGGCCTTCTCCTTCGATTCTCCAAAGATCAAGAGCTTTGGTGGGTTGAGGGAGGAGATCTTGTGGATTTGGTGGCTCCAAATGAGGTCTTCTTCTTGTGCAGGACGAGCAGCTACTTGGGGAAGAAGGGGAGGGGTATTTATAGCCCCTCCCAAAATGTAGCCGTTGCTGTGCTGGAGGGGCGGATTATCCGGCCAAAGTATGGCCGGATTATCCGGCTGGCCGGATTATCCGGCCCCCCTGGCCGGAATATCCGGCCCCTATACTGGGTGATGCCGAAGCAGGTCCTTAGCCGAATTCTGAGGTCGTCGAGGAGGGGGCGGATTATCCGGGCCCCTGGCCGGAATATCCGGCCCCTATACTGGGTGACGCCGACTCAAGTCCTTAGCAGTTTTTGAGCTCTCGTCGGGGGGGCGGATTATCCGGCCCCCTGGCCGGATTATCCGGCCCGGTTACTGCATGACGCCGAGCAAAAGACTTAGCCGTTTTTCGACCTCTTGCCCGAAGGGGCGGATAATCTGGCCCCTGGCCGGATAATCCGGCCTGGCAATTCTTGAGCTGTAAAACCTGCACAACTTAACACACACTTAAAATTCCTAATGTTGTTATCTAACACACAAAACACGAGGGATACAAAGTTTGCACTTTCACAGGGTTTTTTACTCCAATGGGACATCTCATTGTTCACCTCACGAACGAGACACTCTTGGGTGGCCCGGTGCAGTTTCGTTGGCAGTTTTGTATTGAGAGAGAGTTTAAGTATATTCGAAGGATAACTGGAAACAAAGCCAAGATTGAAGCATGCATAGGCGAGGTAACATGCCTTTGGGAGATGGCAGACGCTGCGACAACGTACTATCCTGATGAAGTTCCCACTCTGCATAACCCGGTCTCTCGTTACAATGTCGACGTACCCAAGAATGACCCCAAGCTCGAACTATTCCAATATCCCGGTGGCAAGGCCGGTAGAGGACAAAAATATAAATTGGAGAAGGAAGAGAAGGATTGCATTATGCTCTATGTGCTTATGAACATGAAGGAAGTGCTCGAGTTCATTAGGTAAAATAGTGTACAAATTACTTTGCATCTACTAACCTGGTCTCGGTCTAATGCTTATTTTCTCCTTTTAGCGAATTCACGGACAAACAGTGGTCGGGAATGACGGATCTCTCTCCCGCGGAGTTGGACACTCTACTGAAAGAGGGTGCTCTTGGAAATAAAATAAACTTTGCGTCCTGGTTCATGAAAAAAGTAATTTCTAACCTGTCTCTCTTACGTTGCAAAATGTGACTTGTCCCTCTTATTCCACGTAATTAATGCACACAATAAATTCGAACTATACTTGTAGGGAGCTGATGGCAATGTTGAGATGACAGATGAGTTGAGATGTGTTTCCCAAGGTTGTAACCGTGACGTCATGAAGTATGAGAAGTATGATGTGAATGGATTTCACTTCCATACAGAGGCACACCAGAAGGGCCGGGCGAATCCAAAAACTGTAAATACTGGGGTCTTCACCGGAGGAGCCGATGGCCTTGATTACTACGGAAGGTTAGAGAATGTATACGAGCTGACATTCAATCGTACAAACATACAACTCAATCTCGTTGTGTTCAAGTGTCATTGGTTCGACCCAAGGGGTGGACAGAGAAGTACCAAGTCTATTGGGTTAGTTGAAGTTAGGCCTTCAACCACCTATAGCAGAGCCGATGTCTTTGTTGTGGCTCACCAAGCTAAGCAAGTTTATTATTTGCCCTACCCATGCCAGAAAGCGGAACTCAAGGGTTGGGAAGTCGTGTTCTAGGTATCGCCACATGGTAACCTACCAATTCCCTCCGAGGACGATTACAACAACATTGACCCTGTAACATACGAGGGAATTTTCTATCAAGAGCAAGAGGACTTTGGTCACTTTGAGTTAGAACCGGTAGTTCTTGAGGACCTCGTAGACGATGCAGAAACTCGTGGTGAGTCAGTGGTGGATCTAAAGGACATAAATATGCTCGAGAAGTTACATGCGGAGAATGACCCCATCGACGAGCCTCCACCCGTCGACGAGCTTCAAACTTACTACTCAAAAGATAGTGATAGTGATAGTGAGAAAGAGAATGAAAATGAAAATGAGAATGAGAGTGATGATGACTGGTGAGGGTCGTTTATATCTTTATGCTTAGTATTTATTTGTCAACATACTTCTTAATTGCATTATGCCTTTATGCTTAGTATTTATTTGTCAACATACTTCTTAATTGCATTATGCCTTTATACTTAGTATTTATTTGTCAACATACTTCTTAATTGCATTATGCCTTTATACTTAGTATTTATTTGTCAACATACTTCTTAATTGCATTATGCCTTTATACTTAGTATTTATTTGTCAACATTTTATTATGTCTTTGTGCTTAATTGTTTTCTCTTTCTCAATGCAGGTGATTGAACAATATGAGTAGCGGCAAGGCAAACTCGGCGATCTTGCTTAAGGAGATGCACCAGCGGAAGAAGAATGTTAGACGGAGTGGGAGAGAGCCGACTCCCAATCCGAGTTACCCCGATCTTGCCGGTGCGGGAGGAGGACGAGGACAAGGGCGAGGACGAGGACGAGGTGGTGGGGGAGGAGTGGACTTTGACCCACCACCCTCCGCTTATGGCGACGTTGCTCCTGAGTTGTTCCTGGAGGGGCCGTATAGAGGGGAAAACTCGGACTCTAGACACGAGTCGGACTCTAGACACGAGGTGGAGGTTACAGAAGAGGAGGAGGACGAGGGGGACGCGAGGCCAAAGAAGTTGAGGACTCGTGGGGAATCGTGCGTCCCTGATGAGAGGAAGGAGCCTAAGACCCAGGAGGCGAAGACCCTCATCATTCTTGATGGTGTTTGGTAAGTGTACTAATTTGGCAATTTTGAACATGTAATTTCATTTTGGTCATAAACAATTTGGCATGTGTACTAATGTTTGATTTATGTGCAGCAATTGGACATTTGCTGAGGAGAGCAAGGGCCGCCTACCTAACAGCATGGTTGGATCTCTGATTAGGAAGTTCTGGCAGGGGAAATACACTCCCCTCGACATGGTCCCCGGTGGCTCACCGAAGCTAGCCACTACTTGGGCAGACTACTAGGCTACTCTGGGCGTAGGCTTCCGGATAGCTGCTGAGGCTGTGATCACCAAGTTTTGGGTAAGACATATTTCTCGAGTTTTATTCATAGTGATGAACCAATATGCTAACTCGGGACTCTCACAATTTTTTTATACATGATTGAAGTGCTTTTATCGCATGGATGAGGAGGATACGCAGAAGGCGGACCGGACTTTGCTTGGAGCTTGTGAGAAGTTGACACCGCAGGTGTGGTACAACCATAAGGTAACGGCCGCAAGTCAGTCTGGGCTGAAAGGGGAAAGAGGGTCAAGAAGGAGGACATTGTTGGTAGGAATCCTAATCCCGACTTCGAGATGTCGCTGGATGACTTCATGTCGGTGAGTGAAATGTTAATGAGACCCTATATTGCTGCTAAATTGCCATTGCATTATCTTGAGTTGAGTATTGTATTTTCAGGTTGTCCCTGAATGGGCTGAGTTGCATCGAGAGGCATGGGTGGAGCTGGTTAGGACGAGGTGGCTTAGGGCAGACGAGGAGTTTGCAGCCGTGTCGATGCGGAACTCAGAAAACCGAGGCGACAGTGGAACACGCTGCGCGGGAAACCGCAGCTTTGATCGCTTCAAGGGGAAGATGGTATGTACATACATGGAATGATCTGCATTTATTTTCCCGTCATGTTCCTACTTTATACGCATAACATTTCTGTTCGCGATGCAGGTGGCCGAGGCACCGCCCGGGGAGGAGATTCACGATGTCATGGTATATGACATGATGCGGAGGAAGAGGCCCGTTGCCTCGGCGCCTCTGGACGCTGCCTCCCAGTACTATGGCAACGCCGGGGAGCACATAGAGGACTACTGCCAGATGGTGCAGTCTCGTCACCCGGAGGTGGATGACCCTAGACGCGCAGAGACCGACGAGGAGTCGTTGGTCCTGTCGGGGCACGGGTTGTAGCATGGCCGTCTCAAGGTGCTTAATAAAAAGGTCAAGCATTCCCTCACCACGAGCTTCACGCGTCTCAAGGCGGTCCTCACCCCTGACAGCGCCCCTATCCCGCCTCGTGACCAGCCTCGTCGACCCAAATATGATGTAAATTTTCCTCATTTTCATCCTCTTTGCGACTTTTGTTCCTGCATGGCTAAGTGCTGATGATATTCATTGTTTGTGAAATGGTAACCTGCTTTCGAGGCGGCCTTTGATGCGGCTCATGAGCAATATCAGGAGGCCTTTCGGCTGCACCAGGAGGCGACTACGGCCTACATGGCGTATCTACATGTAAGTCTGAACCTTTCTTTTTGAAGAAGATGACAAGTCCCACTTCCCCTAGTTTGATTAGGGCATTTCTGCAATACCTGACATCTAAACTATCTTGCAGGCGTCAATGATGGCTATGCGATCTGGAGCGAGTTTGGATGTAGGGGAGCAGCCTCCCATACCGGGGCCGGCGCCATTGATGCCATCGAGGGAGAGTTTCGCTAGGACATACTACGCATCGACGGCGGTAAGTTCTTTGCCAAACCAATGGTTGCCGCTTTCCTTTGCCTCGCAAGTTGCTAACATCTAGGGAGCATGTAGGGAACGTCATCTTCCTTTGCCTCGCGGGGTGGGCGTCAGATGACATCGGTCCATCTCGGTGGTCCTTCTCCTGGCCGTTCTCTTGGTGCTTCTCGCGGTACTTCTCCTAGAACTTCTCCTGGCGGTTCTTCTGCAGCTTCTACTGGGCATTTCAGAAATCATTCGTCGCCTATTTTTACCAGGGGAGATCTTGGGACCCCGACCCCATCTCCAGAGTTGTAGGGCTTTTCGGCTCGAGATACTATGTGTGTCGCTACTTGCATGTCGATACTTGTGTGTTGCTACTTGTGTGTCGCTACTTGATCATCTATGTATGGCATCTATGAATTTATATATATTTGTGTGTGGCACTTACAATAGATTTCTGTGTATGGCATCTATGAATTTATATATATTTCTGTGCATTTGCAGCTGTCAAAACAGCAAATCTGCAAATAAAAAAAATTCTGGACCAAGCTATGCCGAGGGCATTGCCGTCGGCGTAGCAGTGGCCATATGGCCCGTGTAAGTGCTATGTCGAGGGCTAAGCCGTCGGCGTATGTGCCCTCTATGCCGAGGGCATTGCCGTCGGCGTACGCCTGGCGAGGAACACCTCCGGAAGCTTCCACGTGCCCCTATACGCCGAGGGCATTGCCGTCGGCGTAGTGACGACGCCGTTTGCCCTTCACCGTCCGTCCACAGAGCTATGCCGAGGGCCGCGGTCAGCCGTCGCTATTGGACCTATACGCCGAGGGTCAGTGCTACGCCGACGGCCATACGCTCTCCGCCGAGGGAGGTCTATGCCGATGAGCTACGCCGAGGGCTGCCGTCGGCGTATCGTATGCCGAGGGCATATCCCTATACGCCGACGGCCGGAAGCCCTCGGCATAGAGCTGGATTCCTGTAGTGGATCTTTTTTCCTTTAATTTTGTATAGAGGTTTATGAAGGGATTAAGTGGGCCTCCACTAAAAAAAGTGTCATGGGGTTGTGCACATAATTAGGGGCCGTTTGGAACATAGGTTTTCTGTAGGAATTTCAAAGGATAGAAAGTTTGTAGGAAAAATTTCCTAAGTGCCCTTTGGAACATAGGAATAGGAGAAAGGAATCCTACAGATTTAGCTTCCTATGCTTTATCTTTCACAGAAAAATTTACATGTGGTCCGATCAAAGGGAAAATTTCCTGCGGTAAGTGGAGAGCTTCGACTTGCTCCTAGCACCCTAAAATTCCATGTGAAGACAGGAGTACATGACATTGATTTGTTCCAAGATTAGATGCAGCAGTGGAGCGGCCCTTTGGTACACGATTTTTTGCAGCGCTCAGCGGCAGGCAAACGCTGGAGCGCGGTTGAAGGTTCCCACTGCCTGGTCTTAAAAGATTTAATGAAAAGGTTCCCACTGCCTGGTCTTAAAAGATTTAATGAAAATCGGAGCTCTGCTATGCATGCGCATAGCTACCAGATTTCTATCTAGTGTGGTTCAATTGCAAAAAAATCTTGGCTCGGATTAGCACCGCTGTGAGTATCCTACACTTTTCCTATCCTCCAATCCAAAGGGCTAATCATTTCCTGAGTTTTCACTTCCCATAGGATTTGTGAGGCATGGCATCTTAAATCCTGCATTTTTCCTATTCATTTTTCCTATTCCTTTAATTTTTCTATCCTGTGTTTCAAACGGGGCCTTAACACTTTGCATCATCACTAAAAAAACTCTTTGCGTGAAGGCTCAGTGAAAAGTTGTGCCACGTCACATACAAGATCAATGTGAGAAGTGCAGATTTTAAAGGCATACTCGACCTAATAACCGGTTTTTTAATATATATTGGCATATACCATCCGACTTTGTATCTAGGAATATTGGTATAATATTTAAGACAATGTATAATATCAACACTGCTTTTCTATGCATTTTACATGTTTATCAAAAAAAATTAATACATATATAAATTACTACTTTAATCCTTAGGGCCCCAAATTATAGTTCGCCCCGGGCCTCCGAAATTTCAGGATCGGCACTGGGGGTACTGCGGTGCGCAGGGTCGCTGTGCCCCTGGCTCGTTGGGCATTGTCCACGCACTTGTATTATACATTTATGAATTCTATTATATATGAAACAAAATAGCCTGCTACCACCGGTGGTAGCTATGCACCCACCATCCACCATTAGATCCTCTATAGGGAGCATGTGATTTTCTACCGGGAGCACAAGAATTAACAGACGGAAGCAACGGTGTTTGCATGCATATTCCCATCTCTCACCACCTCAACACACCACCCCAACACACCACACCATGCAACCTATTGGATTATCCACCCCAACTAACCACACACACATACCTACTACACCATCCACTCAACCTATCCATCCAAAGTCACCACACCAAGAAACCACCCCAACAAACCATCTCATCTCACCATCCACTCTGCAGGTTACTTGGTTGGGAGAGTGTGCATGGCAACTAGGCATGGCATGTCTTAAATCACCACCTGCTCTAGCCATCCACAGTTGCCATCCTAGGTAGACATTCAAGAGTGTGCATAGCAACTAGGCATGGCAACTAGGCATGGCATGTCTCAAATCACCACCTGCTCTAGCCATCCACAGTTGCCATCCTAGGTAGCCATTCAAGAGTACTATGTGCATGCAACAAACGGAAGCATTTCATCCATTATCACCGTCATCTCCTGCTCTCTACATCGCATGCGGTAGGAATATCATGCTCATGCAATCCAAGGACTATGCATGCATAGCTACCACCGGTGGTAGCAAATCCGCGTTATGCAAACATTCTGCTTATATTACTAAATAAGTTGCACACAACTTCATGTTACAGAGGCTTTTCTTTCTGCATTATTCAATCAGTTCGAAAAGCAAAAATGAAATAAATACATCGCTCGTCAATGGCGCAGGCCAATTGACAGTAACATGAGCGGACACTGGTATAGACAAATACATTCAGACAATCTTACGTGAAGTAAATAAAAAACAAAACCAAAGATGTGAGTGATAGTTGTATACAAACGCAGTGGATGCTTCATGCCAAAAACAATCAAAAGGCGTCAGTTAAGCAAGTAAAACCGATATGGTGCGTGCATGTTCCCCATAGTAGTGTGATCTGCAAAGAAGAAGCAACTGAATCATTTTAGACAACATCTCGGCAGAAAATGGTAGGGGAAGATCCTAAACTGTAATGAACAATGTTGTGATTGGGGAAAATTATAAGTTATCTACCTTTCCTGGAAATTGGGGCAGAGCTCAAGCTGTGCCTGTAAATTACTCACGAGAGAAGAGATGGATGACATATGGTCGCTACCAACTCCAACATCACAGTGAAACAGTTCAAAGCTCTCAAGTTTTGCAGCAGTCTTTGCCACTCCTTTAAGTTGATCGTACACTCCACACTGCAGGATTGTTTCTCTGTATTTGTTGTTGGTTCCTACCATCCAGGTCATAAGTTCAAGTGTAGCTCGCCTTATGCTAGGAAAATCAGTAGTTGGATACTTGTACAGTTCTAATATCTTCTTAAGCTTCAGGACCAACATGTCCACAGTTAGATTCGCATCGACCAGTGCTTTGGCAAAACAACTTGGATCCAGGCAGTAGCAAATCTGCACAGTGAGGCCTATAAAACTCTCAAGCACCTTTCCTGCTTCAGCCCATAGGCCGGCATCCTTTATTGACATATATATGCAAGAAAAAAGTTAGGCATTCAGTCCAGCTAAAGGTGAAGCAGAAAGGAGCAAGGGAGATGAAGTATTTTCTTACATTAGCTAAATTTTCATTGTTATATCCTGGCTGCTCCAACTTGGCCACTTGGTCAACGACGGCTTTGAGCACCTAATCAATTTACACAAAAAATAATAAGTATGCTTGTTTCATCGCTGTACTGAAATTTTCAATGCAAACAGAACATGTAAAGGGATTTAGGGGGTGCAAAAAAGACCTAATTGAACAAAGTTACCTGTGGCAGAGCTTGGTCTATTATTCCCATGTGCCGAATAAACTTCTCTGTCCCTCCGTGGGCACGCAAGTTCAGTAGGAGCTTTGCATTCACACTTGTTGCGCGCGCTCTATCCTCCTCGGCAACGCAGATTATTTTCTTCACTAGGCGGAATGTTTCTGCTTGTAAGCGGGCGTACATCCTCCTCATGCTCTCCTCTCGGTCCTGAGGGAAGAGCATCTCCACTATCATCTCCATCTCTTTCACAGAGATCTCTTGTAGGATGGCGGTAGCATTTTCTTCACATCCACTTGTTAGCACAACTAGTGCTTTCGCAGCTGCCTCACAGTTATTCACCCGTTCCGCCGAAAGCACATCCTCTAGATCAAGATTCCGCACGGCAGTCTGCTGCCTCTGCATCCATGGTGGCAAAAGTTGATCTAGGTCAAGTGCTTCTATGAGGGCCGTCGTTGGTATAGAGAAGCTTTGATCTTCCCGCAGAATAATATTCTTCTCCTGGATGGACGACTTAATCTGGCTTAGTTGCTCGCTGTTGGTGTACTCCAGAAGTAATAGCTTGGCCGCCACTTTGGTGGTATCTACGTGCGCCGCCTTAGAGAGAAGACACTCCTTGAGGTTCTTTATGATCTGAGGTGATCTCCCAATCTCTTTCTTTTCCTTTTCATCCAGTGCTAAACATGCTATGACTCTTGCTGCTCCCGCATGCCCCAAGATTATCCTGGTATCGGTCAGGAGGTGAATATTTGCTGAAGCTTCCTCCCTCAGCTTCTTCCCGGCATCACCAGGTGTGGCGACCAGCTTGCTCAAGATTTTGAGCGCTATGCCGACGACAATTTCTTGGTCAATCTTCCGTATGGAAGTAGTAGGGATGTCCTCTTCTCTTTGAAGCAGAGGAATAATATCTTGTTCAATCCAAGGATCAGAGATTACTCTTCTGCTTCCATGACAACACTGGAGGTTAAGGTTGGTGAGGTCTATGATCTTGGGCAGTAGATCAATGAGGTCCCCGACCTGCTGACAATTTTGTTGGATGTTGGTGAGCTCGTCTAGGATTCGCAAGCCGAACCAGACAAAGTCCATATCCATGTTGCTTGTCGTTGAATCAAGCAGACAAGAAGAGATGAGATACATGGCTTGAGGAAAAGTGTCGAGCAGAATGTCTGGAGCGAGCTTGAGAAGTACTCTCGATGCGTGGCCTCTCATGTCCTCCTTATCTGGTGTGCCGACGAAGCCTAGCATGTCGATAAGCTTCCCCAATGTGTCGACTTTGAGGGTAGCTCGAAGCCTTGCGAGGGCCGTGCTGCTGTACTCCACTGATCTGAGGATACGGTCCATGGCTCGGATCCCAACTAACTGGTCATCGACGGCGGTGTCAGACACCGCCAGCTTCTTGGCGAAGGTCATGAGGTTCATGTTGAGGGTGGCACGCCAATTCCCATTGATGAACTCCAGGTAGTTGTCGCTCCAATAGCGGTCGACTACTTTTTTGCCGGAAGGCCCATATAGTCTGTACTTGACTTTGGTGCAGAACATGAGTGCCCAAATCACCGGGTTCCGCGGGATGATGAAGATGATGCCCTGGGTGAACACCAGCATGTAGAAGATGTTGAGGGACCACCTGATGTTCCCGTGGTCTTTGTCCGTGATGTCCGGGACGTCTACGTAATCTTGCTTCTTGAGACGATTGGAAGATAGGACAATGCATGTGGCCACGGCGGCGATCTGGGCCAGCCGCAGGGAGAAATAGATGGCCGCCCCCAAGCAGGTTTGGCCATCGCACCCCTTCTTCTGCTCGTCAACTTGTTTCCTGACCTGCAGCCTAGCTCTCCTTTCGCCACCAGATTGGTGCTGCTCTTGGTTGATTCTCCTGCGTCTCCACCAACTGATATGTCGCTCCCGCTCCACAGCCTTCGTGCTCTTTATCATGACTTCTGGTGCGCGCAAGAGAAGTTGCTGTGTGGGATTATCGTAGCCACCCAGGATCCTGTCAATCCAGTGTAACTCATGACGCAAAAACTTTCCACCCATATTCTCATATTATGAAGAGATAAAACCTTGTTTATATGCAACATATTTCGATAGTTTTGACTTTATCAACCGAATCAAGCAAAAATACTAAGCGGCTAAAATTAGGAAAGAACATACACCAAACTCACAACATAGAGTTGCAGGAGAAGTGGAGAACTGAAGATTAGAGCGACAAATGGGTACTTTTTGACCAATAATCTCTAGACTTTTATAGTAGCGAATCAGCAAAACATTATGCAGGTGCACAGCTAGCCAAATTCCTGTATTGTATCCTTTGGATTGCTAGAAGCCAACAAATTAGAAGAAAAAATCTACTACACAGTGCACCTGCATTTTAGTACTACTATCTGAATTTGACTAAGTCAGTTAACTAAACACGCAATATTCGGCTACTAAATTACAGGAACAAATTGTCTCCTCCGGAAATCACAGGAAGCACGAGCTTCCAATGAGTGCGCAAATGGCTGCTCAGCTAGAAACGAGACCAAAAAAGGAAACCAACTAAGCGGGCACGCACCTCGAGTCCCACATGAACCCTGCCCGCCTCCCCCGGCGAAAATCGCCTCCGGGGGCCTTAGCCGCCACACCACGGGTAGGCGAGCGGCGGACGAGAAGGTCGCTGGGGTCGTCGGACCCCGCTCCCTTGCGCCGCCGCTCACCCCTTCCCCTACCGCCGCTTCCATCTCCGGCCTCTCGAGTTCTCCCATGTAGCCGATTCCTTTTAGTCAGCTCCCTTTCCGATCCCCTTCATTATGGTCTTGTTTTTTCTTAGGTGTTCATTTTGTCTGGGCTGGGCCTTCAGTTTAATGTTTTTATTCAGTTTGTAACGTATCAATAAGATAAAGTGATGCTACGTGTTGTTTCAGGCTCTAAATAAACTGTCTTTATCGAGTTAGATATAAAATTATCCATCTTTGAAATAGGTATTAAGGTTGTTGATCTTTTACCTCCTTATCGACGTGGAGGAAAAATAGGGCTGCGATAGGATTTCTTATAATTTGTATCTGCTATTTTGATATCAAATCTATTAGCAATGGGTTTACTAGATGGTCAGCAAAGTTGTTTCTTTATTTTGATTTGCCCTTCCGACACCGCTCCTCCGTCTCCCGTACCGTGGAAGGGACAGATATTTCGACAGACCGGATGAGTGGATATTTTTTAGATATACACCGGTTGAAAATCAGAAAAACTAAATATACAATGGGCCCCGCAGCCTGCTCTCTAGTCGAAAGAATAATTCAGCGATCGAAGACTCAAATAATAGGATAATGTTATTCCTCCGATTCAAATGGTACTTATCATTGTCATGAAATGACAAATCCATTGTATTAAAACACATCTAGATAATATCCCCTTTAGAGAAGTATTTAGAATCAAAGGGAGTATAATAACGTCGAAGGATTATGTCTCGAATACCCCCACCTTTGTGGTGTGTCGTGTCTTCTAGACATGGTGAGAAAATAAAGAGCCTCACTTCATCTCAAATGTCCCTCAAGGTCTATTTTTAACACGCGTTTATCCTTTCTTTTCCTATTTCTTCCTTACTAAGAGGTGGCCATCATTCTTTCCTGGACCTTTGTTGTTTCTCTTGCACCCGCGCTTTGCCTTGTTCCTCTCGGCTCTCGCACCCACCACCCATCGCCATGCCATCTTCTCGCTACCCCCATCTCGCATCTCCCCTCTCCAATCGCACTCGGATGGGACCTGACAATGACAACATTGTGAGCTATGGGTTGTCGTGCTATATTGCCCGAGCCTTCTGACGATGCAAAGGGAAGTTTGGCGACCACCGTTGCCCCCGAGGACTACTGCTACATATCTTTGGCAGTGGTGCTGATACAAGCAGTGATGGCCAAAGAGCATTATTCTGGTGATAGGCTCCTTGTTGTGAGTGGTCGCCAGCAGAGCTAAAAATCATCAGTTGTGGTGCTGCAAAGCACTATGCTACAAGGGGTGGGTAGGGGTCAGTTGTGCTCCCATCAGTGATCGGTGATGCTCCCATTGGTGAGAGCCGATGCTTCCGTTAGTGGTTGCCCATGCTTCCATTAGTGGTCGTTAGATGCTTCCATCGCTTGTTGGTGGTGTTGCTGGCCATATTAGAGAATTCTTAGTGGTCGCACATGCTTCCATCAAGTAGTCATCAGATGCTTCTATCAGTAGCTGGTGGTGTTGCCGGCCATATTAGCGGATGCCACAAGTGGTGGCCGCCGATGCTGTCAGCCACGAGCGGCGGTGCTGCCAGGCAAAGTCGAGGATGACGCAAGGGTGGTTCTCAACTTTCCTGCTAGCGACAGGCCGTGGTGTGCCTACCACCTGAGTTGATATGCTACTAATGTTGTTGTCAATGGTGGCCGGCAAGGTCTCTCGCCATAATTTTTGTGTGACTAGGTTGTGGTGCGGGCAGTAGCCAGTGTCGATGATGTAGCAGCATGTGGGTTTCTTGGAATTTTTTCCTATGGGTAGAAGAGAGATGTACATGAGTTACTCTCCCACACCCCATCAAGAAAATTGATCATCTTTTCCTAAATCTAAAACTTAAGCACAAAATGAACCGGTTCTAGTTTTTTTTCACAATCTCCCAATTTTGTATAGCACCATGAGATAGGGTGCCATGGTTGTATCGCATGGCGTCATAATATTAGATTTGGCTACATTTAGACCCTGGCAACCTACCCCATGGCACATGCCAACCTATGTAGAGTTTTACTTTCGAAGGTGAATATACTTACTGATTTATCATCAGAAGTTGTTGTACGAATTAAGATGACTTCACGTATTAGAGCATCCTCACCGGCAGCCTCCAAGCTCCTTTTGGAAAAATGGGGTTCCTGCCCAAAAACACCTTACACTAGCATCCTCCAAGCCGTTTCGGCACCTTGACAGGGCCCAAAAGTTGGTCTACCACTACTGTCGGTCCGATGCACATGGGTCAAACGGGAGGGGGGCAACGCATGCCACGTGGATTGGCCCTCATGGGTCCCTCTCGCAGCGACCCAACCATTCCATCCGTCCTCTTTATCCACCCCCCCCCCCCCCCCCCCCGCCTCGACCGCTCGGCTCTACGCCCCTCCAACCCCTCCGTGTGTTGCCGCCAAATCACCCCTGCCACTGCCCACAATTCGACATGTCGGAAGGTCGGCGGCTTGTACCGGACTAACTTATTTGTGGGGCATGTGTGAAAATAACAACAGTTCTCGAATTTGGGAGAAAACACAAAATGCTAAGACAATTCAGAATTTGTTTGAAGAAAAGAATATGGTGGACAAGACATACACCAGTTTGTTGGGGGATGTGAAGGACTGGATGGATACCACTGGGAAACATGTAATGAAGTAAAACATGGCAAAGCTGAAGGATAATTATAAAGGAGCAATATGCAATTGAGCTGCGCAAGATGTAGAAGGAGAAAAACTTGCTGCTAATAGAGGAGAACAAGGAATTGGAGGATGAAAAGAAAAAATTGGAGGATAAGAAGATGTTGGATTACCCGTTGTTTGATCTTCTGAAAGCTAGTGATGGAAACAAAGACAAGATGAAGAGGATCCGGCAAATTTAAGATGAGTGGGATATTTTCACTTGGATCTATAGTTGAACATGTGTGTTAAAAAACTAATAATTAGTAGTTGTAATATTATTTAACTTGTTGTGTGAGACTATCTGGTATTGTCTTAGGTACGGTATGTATACTAAGTAGATTAAAAAAGTATTTGGTGGTGTATAAGGATCGTCGGTGTGGGCAGACAACCCCAAATGCATGAAAATTTATGTCGGCGTCCCCAAAAACACTGTCCAGCGCTGATTTTGGACACTATTTGGGGAGGCCGTGGGATGCTCTTACAAATTATAAAAATGGCCTCTCCAAAATGCCAGTTCACAGAGTCGTCCCTAGCTTCCTATAGAAAACTTCCTCCATACGACATGCTTTAGCCCTAACTATGTAGAAGCCAAAGTTTTAAGATTGCATGTTTTTTTCTTGTAAATCGTTTCAAAATGACTAGTTATGGACATATGGTGTTCGTGCATGGCTAGTTTATCCTCCTTTTTTTTAGAATCTGCTAGTTTATCCTCCTGCCAGCCTAAATTTGTGATTGTTACAGTTGTTGGGCCCGCTGCATGTTCTAGCCTAGCAACCCAGCCCAATTAGAGATCAACCTAATTTTACATCAGCCTTTTGAGCGGCGAATCCTATACTCCACCCAGGGTGGCACCTGCCGCGCGCCGCACACCCCCCGGGTGGGTGTGGGCCGAGCCCATTTAGAGCATATGAGGGATCTGGAGGAAGAAGAAGACCACGCCGGCGTCCGGCGATGACCAGGGAAGGTCGAGCAGGCGGTGCCGCTGCCGACGCCGCGGCCAGCAGCGGAGGTGGCGGAGCAAGCCCGTATACTTAGAGTTGGAGTGGGAGTCTTAGGGTTGTGGGGGAGCTCGCCGGCGCCGGAGATAGAGGCGGCCGAAGGTGGGGGATAGATGGAAGGCCTGGGCGGCGGTCGACCGGCGGCGGGGGAGTTTTGAGGAGGCGGGGTGGTAAGGCGGCGCGGGAGCGCTGCCGGCCACGGGTGGCGGTGGCCGGCGGTTCGGCCGGTGCCGGCGGCGGGGGAGATGAGGAAGACAACCGCAGTGGCAGCGGTGATAGGAGAGAGGGAGGAAGATGGCTGCGGCGGCGGCCGATGATGGCGTCGGCGACTGGAGGAGGAAGACAGAGTCCTCGGCCGGGTGTGCGGCGTTTCCCCCGCTCCACCTAGGGTGGAGTATAGGAGGACCCCTTTTGAGCACCACCGATTGTTTAGTTTTTAAGCCGCTGCACGAGCATTCTGACCCAGCAACCCGGCCCAACTGAAGACTAAACTGATTTGTACGAGACTTTTGGGTCCTCTTCCTCCAAAATACAATGAGGGGACACCCTCGGCCTTATAAATTATATATCTTCTCTCACAGCCAATATAGAAATAAACCCAACAATGATTTTATGAAGCTGGTAGCAATGAACTTCTTGAGATTACACGTCTAAAACTTGAGAGCTCTGAAAGAGAAGGCCATGCATGCAACATACCCGATTGATTCGACGAAGGCGACGATGGTGACATACCAAAAGTCCTGCTTCTTTATGAGGACTGCGTATCCGCCGAGCAGGACGACGGTGGCCCAGATGGTCGCCAGCGTGCCCAGGCCGTTCATAGCCTTGGAAACTATGGCCGCGCAGACAATAGCGAGGTTGAGCCTGTCTTCTGGCAGCGACGCCCCCGCATCCCCCTCACGAGCACCGGAAGAGTTCATGGCCTCTAGCTCGGGTGGTCAGCAGCTTGCAACCGCCCACAACAATAGTGTTAACGTATATATATACATACGAGGAATAGCTGTCAGGTGGATCTTTTGTAGCTTACAATCTATTCTGGAACAATACCAGAGATGGAAACACAAGCAAAGATTAAAAGAAGCTGCATGTGATGTAAAGAGCATGCACTGCCCTCCTGGTTCCCCAATCGTACAGGACCACAGGAGAAATGCATCGGAAACGATCAAAGGACGGATGCCTCCTTGGCTCCATCTGTTTTCCAAAAATCAGGACAGGTCGAAATCCAACAAAAGAGGAAACAGCTTGTTCTCTACATATCCTCTACTAAGAGCATTTCCAACAGAAGCACAATATTTCGGCGCGCTATATGTCGTTCCGCCCGCGCTGTAAACGTTTGCGGCGCGCTGGCCCAAATTTTCCACCACCGGAGGCGCTAAAATACAGCGTGTTCGTGAGCGCAAAACATGCTCCTCCGCCGGGTGCTCCAAAATACAGCGCGCGCGCCGGCGGAAAACAATATTCTACACTTCTATGCATTCAACAAGATCAAATACTCATATAAAAATCATGAAACAAATAATCTACACAAAGTGCAACACACATATCACATAGTTCAAGAACAACTCACAACACGACGTAGTTCAACAACAACACATAATATATGGTTCAAATAGACACAAAGTGCAACACACAATTTGCATATCAAATGCAAGATAGAATCTCACACTTCCGCATTTTCCGAGTCATCACGAGTCTTCCATGTTTCTTCTTTCCCTAGCACTTCATAGCAATGATGCATGGTGAATGGCTTGCCAAGAATCTTGTTTTTCTTTCCCACATCTCTAAACAAGTATAGAGCTATAGAGTTCTACAAAGCAAGCAAAAAAGCGAAATATGAACAATAACCGTCTCAAGCAAAAGAGAATAGATTAGTAGAATTGCTTACCCTATTCATCTCATTTGTGCCACTTGGATTAATGACATCAACTTGCGCTAGCACGTCCGCCCACTTTTGGCAATCGGTGTTGATGTCCGACCAACGAGACCGAAGAGAACGGATGGTTCGCTCGCTCCCACTTGTGTTGTTGGCGTCGAAGTACTTCTTCATCCTCATCCAATAGGTTTCTCCTTTTTGATCGGTACCGGTTGTTGGATCCATTCCAATTGTTAACCATGCCTTACAAAGCAACTTGTCCTCCGCTATGGTGTAGTTCGCCGACCGACCGGCAGGGCGATATTCAATCAACCCTTCTCCTTCCTCATCGATATCCTCCTCATATTCCTCATATGCATCAATGATGATATCTCCATGCATAAACGCAGATTCATCATCGACTCTACATTTGCAATAAAATTCGTGATTCTCCTACTATATATGCAACAAAACTAAAATTTAGATAAAAAGAAGTGTTTTTTACCTCTCCGGCACTTCGTCGAACACCATATGTGCGCCGGATGGGTCGGCGGACGGAGGCGCCGGCAGCGGATTGTTCATTGGGGGAGGCGGCGGCGGAGCCTGCGCGCGGCGGGGCGAAGAGAGCTCGCGCCGCGGCGGCCGGGTGGCCGGCGTCGCTAGGGTTTGCCGCGTTGGGCGGCGGCGCGACGGAGGAAGCGGCGGCGGTGGAAGGGGTAATGGAGTAGGTAGGGGTCGGTGGGGTTCCGGAGAACGCGTCCATCGCCAGAATTGCACCGGCGGCCGCGCGGAGGCGAGGATTCGGCAGCGGGGTGGCGAGGCGCGGGGGGAAGTTTCAGCGCGGGTTTTTTTCGCAGTCGCCTCGACCGATGCCGCGCGCTGGAGCCGAAGCCCAAAGTTTAGTGCCTAGGATAGGGCAAAGCGGCCCGCGCCCAAAAAAATTTGCAGCGCCGCGCCGTATGCAGCGCCTGCTGGAGGAACGTTTTCGCGATCCGGCGCTGCATATCGACGGTTTATATAGCGCGTCTGTTGGAGATGCTCTAATTAAGATGCATGCGGAGGTCCTAGGTAAAGAGACGAGTAATGTGGCTGCCACGGCATGGAGTTGTGGTTTTGTTTGTGAGGTAATAACACTGGCCATACAAGAACTTGCATGGAGCGTACAAATTGGTACAACAACTTAAAAGTTGTGGTGAACCGGTACACAAACTTGTGATACTTGTGCAAATTGGTACAAAATCGTTCTAAAATAGACATGTGTTGTAACTGTTGTTGTTATTAAGTTCATCGTCAGAGTTGGAGCTGTCTTCCGCTGGCTTGTGTGGCTGATTGTTGGCATGTGGCCAGGTTGGTCGGTGGTTATGCCCAATATGGTCGTGCTCCATGGCGACATTGGTGCATTTGTATCGGTTTTCGGCCGGTTCCCCGCAATGAGCCGGTCAAACTCTCTTCTTCTTAATCAATGAAAATGACAAGTCTTTTGCCTTGTTTCAAAAAAAAAATTTATGAAGAGACCCCTACATATTCTTGCCTTGCAGTTGTGTTCTTCCTTTATTTTCCTCAAGTTCTTTTCGTGTGTGTGGTAATGGTGCTTGCACTAGTAGGAAACTGACGTACCGAATAGGCATAGCCATGGCACACCCCCTTGCGGCACGCACAACAGGCCACTACTATTAAGTACTCGTGACACACAGGTAGTATACGCCACGGCTGCACATAGCTGTGGCATATCCTGCCTGTGTGTCACGAGTACTTAATAGTAGTGGTGCATAGACTATGTGTGTGCCACGGGTAAGCAGCAACACACCTCATTAATTAATGAGCCACGCCTATTGTATTTACATTTTTTAAATATTATGTATTTATATAGGTATTCATACAGATATATATCTAGTAATACATCATTATCAGCAATCCAGTTCACACAATAGTATCACAACACTAAAAAGTTCAAAATAATTCATCTCACATCAAATAAATCTGATATATCAAATATGACAAGTGTTAAACAAGTTCATCAAGTCTCGGGCCTGCCCACCTTTAGCCGTGGTACACACATTTTTTCCCGCGCCACAACTAACACTAGTAGAAAAAGGGCCTTTGGCCTGGACCCTTTAGTCCCGGCCTCCATCTGGGCCGGGACTAAAGGCCCGGCCACGTCGCCCCAAAATCGCAATGCCGCCCACGAGGCTTTGGTCCCGGCCCGTAACGAGCCTTTAGTCCCGGTTTGAGACACAAACCGGGACTAAAGGGCTATGCGCTGAGCTGCCCGCATGTGCGCCCCCTTTAGTCCCGGTTTGTGTCTCAAACCGGGACTAAAGGCCTCTGCCTATATATATGGCCGCAGCCCCTCTCTCCCCTCTTCCTTGCATTTTTCTTGGATGGAAGAGTGTGGGTGTGTGCTAGCTCTCCATTTTTCTTGGATGCAATAGAGGTGTTTGTTGAAATGTGTGTTAGAGCGATGCCGCTTCAGTTCACCGAAGACAACTACGATATGAGATCCCCGAGCCACGCTTAAACCTCTTCCTCTTTATTTCCACTTATTCTAAAAGGTTAGCAACTATATTTTCTCGTTTAGACCGTGCGGTACTAATTTTTAGGATCGTGATTGTGTTTGATATACTGTCGTATGACGCAGATGAGCCATCCATGGATGTACGGTGATCGACGCACAGCCGCTTACAGAGAAGGCGTGCATTCTTTTCGAGATGCGGCCGATGCGAACAAGCATGGTGGTGGCTATATGTTTTGTCCATGTGTTGAATGTCGGAATGAGAAGGATTACACTTCCTCAAGAGTCATTCAGAGCCACCTGCTTCGGTCCGGTTTTATGTCGGGCTATAATGTTTGGACCAAGCACGGAGAAAGAGGGGTTATGATGGAAGACGACGATGAAGAAGAAGAGAACGATGATGACAACTACCGATCTATGTTCCCTGAGTATGCTGATACCGCAATGGAAGACAATGAAGAAGAAGATCAGGGTGAAGAACGGGAACCAGATGAGCCCGCTGATGATCTTGGCCGGGTCATTTCTGATGCACGGCGAGGCTGCGACACAGAAAAGGAGAGGTTGCAGTTCAAGCAGATGTTACAGGACCACAACAAATTGTTGTACCCAACTTGTGAAGATGGCCAGAAGAAGCTGGGTAGCACACTGGAATTGCTGAAGTGGAAGGCAGAGACCGGTGTGACTGACTCGTCATTCGAAAAGTTGCTGGTACTGATGAAGAAGATGCTTCCAAAAAAGAACGAATTGCCCGCCAGCACGTACGAAGCAAAGAAGCTTGTCTGCCCTCTAGGATTAGACGTGCAGAAGATACATGCATGCCCTAATGACTGCATCCTCTACCGCGGTGAGAAGTACGAGAATATGGATAAATGCCCGGTATGCACTGCATTGCGGTATAAGATCAGAAAAGATGACCCTGGTGATATTGAGGGCGAGCCACCCAGGAAGAGGGTTCCTGCCAAGGTGATGTGGTATGCTCCTATAATACCATGGTTGAAACGTCTGTTCAGAAATAAAGATCATGCAAAGTTGTTGCGATGGCACATGGAAGATCGTATGAAAGACGATAAGTTGAGGCACCCCGCTGATGGTCGGCAGTGGAGAAAAATCGAGAGAGAGTTCCCGAGATTTGCAGATGACGCAAGGAACTTATGGTTTGGTCTGAGTACAGATGGCATGAATCCTTTTGGGGAGCAGAGTTGCAGTCACAGCACCTGGCCCGTTACTCTATGTATCTACAACCTTCCTCCTTGGTTGTGCATGAAGCGGAAGTTCATTATGATGCCAGTGCTTATCCAAGGTCCAAAGCAACCCGGCAACGACATGGATGTGTACCTAAGGCCATTAGTTGATGAACTTTTACAGCTGTGGGCCAAACCAGGTGTACGTGTGTGGGACGAGCACAAACAAGAGGAATTTGACCTTCGAGCATTGCTTTTCGTAACCATCAATGATTGGCCTGCTCTTAGTAACATTTCAGGACAGTCAAACAAGGGATACAATGCATGCACGCACTGTTTGGATCAGACAGAAAGTATATATCTGGACAAATGTAGGAAGAATGTGTACCCGTACAATCGTCGTTTTCTTCCGCCCAAGCATCCCTTAAAGAAAAAAGGCAAGCATTTCAATGGCAAGGCAGAACCCCGGGGGAAGCCTGTCATCCGTACTGGTGCTGAAGTATTTGATATGGTCAAAGATTTAAAAGTAATCTTTGGAAAGGGTCCTGGCAGCCAACCTGTTCCTAACGGCCCTGATAAGCGCGTACCCATGTGGAAGAAGAAATCTATATTTTGGGAGCTACCCTATTGGGAAGTCCATGAGGTCCGCTCCGCAATCGACGTGATGCACCTGACGAAGAATCTCTGTGTGAATATTCTAGGCTTCCTGGGCTTGTATGGGAAGTCAAAAGATACACCGGAAGCACGGGAGGACCAGGAACGTCATAAAGGAAGAGATGGCATGCATCCAGGGCAGTTTCAAGGGCGTGCCAGCTATGCTCTTACCAAGGAAGAGAAGGAAATCTTCTTTGAAGTCCTTTTCAGTATCAAGGTCCCGACTGGCTTCTCGTCGAATATAAAGGGAATCGTAAATATGAAAGACAAAAAATTCCAAAACCTAAAGTCTCATGACTGCCACGTTCTTATGACGCAATTGCTTCCGGTTGCATTGAGGGGAATTCTACCGGAAAATGTTCGCCTGGCAATTGTGAAGGTATGTGCATTCCTCAATGCAATTTCTCAGAAGGTAATCGATCGAGAAAGTCTATCAGGGTTACAGATTGATGTGGTCCAATGTCTGGTCAGCTTCGAGTTGTTGTTCCCGCCATCCTTCTTCAATATAATGACACACCTCCTAGTTCACCTAGTCGAAGAGATTAGAATTCTCGGTCCTGTGTTTCTACATAATATGTTCCCCTTCGAGAGGTTCATGGGAGTCTTAAAGAAATATGTTCGTAACCGTGCTAGGCCAGAAGGAAGCATCTCCAAGGGCTATAGAACAGAGGAGGTCATTGAGTTTTGTGTGGACTTTCTTCCTGACCTTAAGCCGATTGGTGTTCCTGAATCTCGGTATGAGGGTAGGCTGACAGGAAAAGGCACACTAGGAAGGAAAGCAAAAGTATGTATGGACGGGCATTCTTTCTCTCAAGCACACTACACAGTTCTACACAATTCCACCGTGGTGGCTCCGTATATCGTGAGACAAAAGAATATTCTACGCTCCGAAAACCCGGGGAAGGCTGACTCTTGGATTAAAGGGGAACACGAGAAGACTTTCGGTAGTTGGTTGCAGACACATCTCATGAATGACGACACCGTTGGAGATCAGCTGTACTGTTTGGCCAGGCCACCATCTTCGACTATATGTACTTTCCAAGGGTACGAGATAAATGGGAATACATTTTACACGGTTGCCCAAGATAAAAAGAGCACCAACCAAAACAGTGGTGTCCGCTTTGATGCAACAGACGAGAATGGGCACTGTTTGGAAACATATTACGGGTACATAGAGGAGATATGGGAACTTGACTATGGACCTACTTTTAAGATCCCTTTGTTTCGGTGCAAATGGGTGAAGCTAACAGGAGGCGGGGTAGTTGTAGACCAAAAGTACGGCATGACAACAGTGGATCTCAACAATCTTGCGTACATGGACGAACCATTCGTCCTAGCCAACGATGTCGCTCAGGTTTTCTATGTGAAGGACATGTCTACAAAAACGATAAAAAGAAATCAGCAAAAGAAGACATCGTCCGATGAGCTAAAGCGCCACATAGTTCTTTCAGGGAAAAGAAACATCGTGGGAGTAGATGACAAGACAGACATGTCAGTAGATTATAATAAGTTTCATGAAATTCTGCCCTTCAAAGTGAAAACTGACCCAAGCATCCTACTGAATGATGAAGATTCTCCATGGCTACGACCCAGAAGAAAATAGAAATAATAAATAGGATTGTTGGTGCAATAATGTAATAATGTATTAAATCTTTTATGTAATGCATGATGAAGATTCTCCATGGCTACGACAGACACGGTTACATGGATGGCTGGATGTGAATAATGGTATGGATCGGTCATCACCGCTCTTTAGAAAAAAAGCCGGCTCACTAGTTCTTTTCCCGTCCTGCTCTTTATACACACCGTGCTGCGTCTTCCTAAAGCGCCTCCCCTCAAAGCCAAAACGAAAGCAATGGCCGCCGTGTCCCGCCTCAACCCCGTTGCCTCGCCTTTCGTTCCGATGGCACTCCTCCCGGCGGGCTACTACCTCTCCCCTACCCCTGCCGCCGCTATAGTTTTTAATTGAAAATGGCAAAATAGTTAATAGTTTGGATAGTTAAATTAATTAATTTTGAAAATAGAAAAAAGTTTTGAATTATTTATTCAATTTCAAACACTTTTCATTTTCATAGTTTTGTCAAATTCTCAAATATGCAAAAAGAATATTAATAAACATAGTTTTTAATTGAAAATGGCAAAATAGTTAATAGTTAGGATAGTTAAAATAATTAATTTTGAAAATAGAAAAAAGTTTTTAATTATTTATTCAATTTCAAACACTTTTCATTTTTATAGTTTTGTCAAATTCTCAAATATGCAAAAAGAATATTAATAAACATAGTTTTTAATTGAAAATGGCAAAATAGTTAATAGTTAGGATAGTTAAAATAATTAATTTTTAAAATAGAAAATAGTTTTGAATTATTTATTTAATTTCAAACACTTTTCATTTTTATAGTTTTGTCAAATTCTCAAATATGCAAACAGATAACTATTTATAAAACAAATAAAACAAAAAACAGAAAATAGGCCTTTAGTCCCGGCCCGTGCCACAGACCGGGACTAAAGGCTCTGGTGCTGGAAACCCCCCCCCCCCCCGAGGCCTTTAGTCCCGGGCGGTGGCTCAAACCGGGACTAAACCCCCCCCCCCCCCCCCCCCCCCCCCCCGAGGCCTTTAGTCCCGGCTTGAACCACCGCCCGGGACTAAAGGTCCCGGGGTATAAAACCTTCACCTTCTTCCCAACCGGCCAGGACTTACGAAAAAACGCGCGCGAGGAGCTTTTTGGGACGCCGCCAGGCTGCCGGAATCTCGCCGCCGACGTCCGCGCGCGTGCACGCCCGCCTACGACACCGCCGCCGCCCCATCACCGCAGCGCCGCCGCCGCCCGCACCCGCGCCCGACCGCGTCGCCGCGCCACCCCATCACCGCAGCGCCGCCGCCCGAGCCGCAGCGCCGCGCCGCCGCCGCACGAGCGCCCGCCGCCGCACCAGCGCCCGCCAGCCGCCGCCCCGCCCGTTCATCTCGCCGGCGGCCTGCAGGTTAGTAGTTAGGGTTAGGGTTTAGTTAGTTAGTTAGGGTTTAGTTAGTTAGTTAGGGTTTAGTTAGTTAGTTAGGGTTTAGTTAGAATTATTTAGTTAGAATTTATTTGCAAAAATAGAAATAGAATTATTTAGTTAGAATTTATTTGCAAATAGAAATAGAATGATTTAGTTAGAATTATTTAGTTAGAATTTATTTGCAAATAGAAATAGAATTATTTAGTTAGAATTTATTTGCAAATAGAAATAGAATTATTTAGTTAGAATTTATTTGCAAATAGAAATAGAATTATTTAGTTAGAATTTATTTGCAAATAGAAATAGAATTATTTAGTTAGAATTATTTAGTTAGAATTTATTTGCAAATAGAAATAAAATTATTTAGTTAGAATTTATTTGCAAATAGAAATAGAATTATTTAGTTAGAATTATTTAGTTAGAATTTATTTGCAAATAGAAATAGAATTATTTAGTTAGAATTATTTAGTTAGAATTTATTTGCAAATAGAAATAGAATTATTTAGTTAGAATTATTTAGTTAGAATTTATTTACTTAGAATTATTTTGCAAATAGAAATAGAATTATTTTGCAAATAGAAATAGAATTATTTTGCATCATATATAGTTTGTTAGTTTATTAGTTAATCAAATGTCCGTTTTTTGCAGAACTATGGATCCACATAGCAGGAACCTCGAAGAGGAAGAACTTCTCGAAGATATAATCAAAGACGTCCCCGACGTTGAACCAGCTGAATCTCCGTCGTCATATCTAAACCCCTCCGGAGATGGAATGGAGGTCGATCGACACGAAGATGAAGCCGATGGGGCAATAGATAGCTCCAATGACGGAGAAGGTGATAGCTCCACTGATGGAGAAGCCGGTGGAGAAGCTGGTGGAGAAATAATAAAGTCCGGCGAGGTATACATATGAAGTTTGACAATCACTTGTAATATGTGAAAAATATTGGAGATAGCTCTATATTGTATACATGTACATTCATTTGACGAATGTTTCTCCCTCTTAGGCCTCCACATCGAGCAAAGCTACGAAACGAGGCCCGACTAAAAAGTTGGATGCACGGACGCATTACACCTTTGAGGTGATATTGCCTACGGGCGAACCAAAGCTTCCTAAGAATGCTGCTGACACATTCAAGAAGCAATGCGGAGTTCTCGTTAGGGATCACGTCCCGATCAGCGTTCGGGAGTGGAACAAGCGCAAAGGGGCAGCCGATAGTGACTATGTCGCCGAAAGGTACAAAGATAATCTTTGGAATGATCTCATGTCACATTTCAACCTGCCAGAATGTGAGAATGAAGACGCCGCAAAAAAACTGAGGGCCAAAGTCAAGCAGTGGACTCTAAAGAAGATGGCCGAACTGTTCCGTAGCTGGAATAAGAAGCTGTGGAAAAACTATCGGAAGACAAAGAAAGTGCCAGTATTTGAGGGGTATCTAGCCAAGCAGGCGAATCACTGGAAGGCATTTCAAGAGTACAAGGAGTCAGAAGATGCCAAGGCATTATCAGAAAAAAACAAGAAATATGCCGATAAGAAGAAATATCACCACACGCTGGGGCCAGGGGGCTATGAGACTGCCATCCCAAAGTGGGATAAGAAAGAGCAAGATCTGCTAGCTAAAGGCATCATACCTGAACCCATTCGTGATGAGTGGGAATTGAGAGCAAGAAATTGGTTCCTTGCACATGGTGGTTCGTACGACGAAGAAACAGGGGACCTCATCTGCAGTGACGGTCTTAGGATACCCAGGGAGAATTGGAAAAAGATAGTGAAAGAAATTAAAGAGGGAAAAAGACAGTTCACTGCAGATAGAGAGAAAGATTTGCTCACACTGGTCCTCGGCAATGACGAACATGGAGGACGAACGCGAGGCTTCGGTCCTTCTTACCCGTGGTGGCTTGGGTTTGCCAGAGACCAAGACATTTACAGAAGCCGAGCGAGAGCAAAGAAGCGACAGCAGGATGAGGAGAATGACAAGTTCAACCAGTTCCTTGCCAGGCTTAACGAGCAACAGAAGCATATTGACGAGCTTAGAGGAGTACCGCGCCAGGAAGATCCTGCACTCGATATTACCGGCGCCCCATTATCGAGACCCTTGGAACAGTTCCAAAGCCTGCAGGACATGCTCCAAGGGTAATTTCAATCATTCTTGCGCTCTATCGGTCTCTTTCGATGATTTTCTGATATATCAATTAATGAAAAACTTAGCAAATCATTTTCCTTGTCGGGCAGGGTTTGGAAGCGGTTCAAGTGTGTGACTGACGGTATCCAGCATGAGAAGCTGACCTTTAGAGCGGCTCAGGTAAGTAGTAGTATGATATACTTCTATTTTCAATACATTTGTGATGCTAGATTATTATTTTGATTATATATATTCTATTCTCGTAAAGTGCGACCAGCAGCCACGGGGGACGCATCTATGTGGATACTACGTTTGCGAGACCATTCGCACGTTTACCTCTGAGCACAAGGATTACAGATACGACGTAAGCAATAAACATTCACACCTCTATTTTTACCCGTCATTCTTTGTTATCATGATTGATATTCATATTCATCTCCTCTTCTTATATAGTACACGGCCATGCGGGAGAAGTACCTACCAGAGCAACGCGCGATTGCTGTTGCAGAGGAGCTAGCGACCTTTCTGAGGACAGAAGCTATAGACGACAAAGGACGATTTAGTGTAGCTATGGGCCATTACTGATGTTGGTCCATGTAATCGAATAGACGGGCTCTAGTCCCGATAATTCTGATCTCCATATAATTGTATATATATGCTCGCTTGTAAGATAAGTTAATCTTATATATATGCATAAACTAATTCCCGAACACCAAACAAGGCACCAAACGAGGCATCACGTTAATCCCCCGAACACCTCAAACCCTAAAACCCCTAAACCCTAAAACCCTAAAGCAAAAAACAAAATCTGTAGATGCCCTTTAGTCCCGGTCTGTGTTACAAACCGGGACTAAAGGTCCTGGCCCTGGATGCACTCGGAGCCGCCCACGTGGACACCCTCCAGTCCCGGCTGGTAACCGGGCCGGGACTAAAGGTTTAGCCTTTAGTCCCGCGGCTGGGGTCCCGGTTTGCAAACCGGGACTAAAGGCCCTTACGGGCCGGGACTGGAGGCCCTGTCCCCACTAGTGTAAGCCCATAGTCATGGCGCAACACCTGCCGGTGCGCCGCAGCTACATAGTGGTGGTGCATCAATTGGTCGGTGCGCCACGGCTAATCCACGTGTGGGTAAGCCTTTTCCTACTAGTGTTGGCCCCTGCCAGCCTTCAACTTCGGCCCCAAGCGGAACCATTGCAGGGCGGCAGGTGCGCCAGGAGGGTGCACATCCACCAACGGCTGCACCTGGATCTTCTGCGAGAAATGATCCTGAAGCCCCTCCTACAGCAAGAACACGATTACAACAGGGTATTCGACAACCGAGAAAATATACCCATGGAACTATCCATTATTCTTTTTTGTGTGCTATAGGAGAACCACAAAATCTCACTGAGGCTCTTGACAATGCAAATTAGTGCAAGGCAATGGATGACGAATATGAATCAATTATGAAGAACAAGACGTGCACTTGGTTCCTACGCCACCTGGTAATAAGAATATCATTGACTGCAAATGGGTTTATAAGGTGAAGAAAAATCTGATGGAACCATAGAACGGTACAAAGCTCACTTAGTCGCTAAAGGTTTCAAACAACGCTACGACATAGATTATGAGGATACTTTAAATCCTGTTGTAAAATCTGCTGCTATTCGTTTTATTTTGGCCATTGTTGTCTCTAGGGGCTAGGATCTTCAACTTGATGTCAAGAATGCATTCTTACATGGAATTTTGGAAGAGGAAGTTTGCATGCCAACCTCATAGGTACACATATTCTAATGCCTCTTGACATATCTGCAAACTTGACAAGGCTTTGTACAGTCTCAAACAGGCGCCGAGAGCATGGTATTCACGTTTGAGTACCAAGCTGCATCACCTTGGGTTTTGGCCATCACAAGGAGATACATCATTATTTATTTATAATTAGTCAAGTATCATGGTATTTGTTCTTGTTTATGTGGATGACATTATAGTCATAAGGTCATCAAAGGAAGCTATCTCTATATTTGTCAAAGATCTGAGTACACACTTCGCTATCAAGGACCTTGGAGACTTACATTTCTTCTTGGGTATTGAAGCAAAGAAAGTTCAGAATGGGATAGTCCTTACACAAGTAAAGTATGCATTGAAGCTTCTAGAAATAGTTGGTATGACCAGCTGCAAACCATCTCCTACACCATTGTCTTTGTCTGAAAAATTATCTACACACGAGGGTGATGCTTTGGGTCCAGATGATAGCACAAGGTATAGAAATGCGGTAAGTGCTTTACTATATTTGACATCGAGTAGGCCTTATATCTCCTTCTCTCTTAACATAGTGTGTCAATATTCGCACTCTCCTACAACCACACATTGGAGTTAAGAGGATCCTAATATATCTTTAAAATAATATCACTACATGCCTTACATTCGCAAAATTGCTCTCTACCTTGATCATTGCCTTTTTAAATGACGATTGAGCAAGATGTAGTAATGATGAAGATCAACAGGTGGTTTTGTATTATTTTTTAGATCAAATCTCATATGTTGGAGTGCCCGCAAACAACCAACAATATCTAGATCAAGCACTAAGTATTGTTGTGTTGAAAACACCAAGTATAGTTTGTACTGAAACAACAAGTACAGTTGTGCTGAAACTCCAGGTACAATTGTGCTGAAACACCAAGTACAGTTGTGCTGAAACTTTAAATACACAACAGGGAAAACCCGAAGTACAACAATACTAAAACTCCAAGTACAATATGCACTAGAAATCTCAAGCACAGTTACGTTCAAACCAGAGTACACCCGAAGTATTTATAGTAGTTTAGCAAGTACAAAAAAAGTTTCACAAAACCTATCAATAATGGATCTAGTTTTGAAGATCTCAACGTGACGATCTTAAAAGTAAAAACGATTCATAATTTAGACAAACTGTTCTCAAGATGTTTCATTTTTAATAAATGAATCTAAAAAATAAAGGGAAAAGCTGAGACAACTTAGCCTCCCACGTCCTTCTCTCACTCTCCTCCCTCATCCCCATATTGCTTTCCCTTGCGACACATGACGAGCATGAAGACCACCACAGCGTGCCACTTATCGCGTGTGGAAAGAGTTTTAAAACTTTTTGCGAACATCAGCCTTTTTTATAGAGATTTCGCCGTGGTTTTAGTAAAATGGAACGGGACGAGGCCCTTTTCATCTAAATAAAATCAATGGTTTATGTTGCCAGCCCGTAAGAGGGTTGAGGCTTGCGACTAGCGATGGCCCATTACCGCCTAAAATAACAGAATACATGCCTGTGGAGGTGAGAGGATTGGAAGAGATCGAATCTGGCCTAAAAAAAGGCAATATCTCTACTAATAATATTGCAATAGGACTGGTCCGTGTCCGTACAATATGCTTTCAACCAACTTAAATACGTTTTCGTCCGTGTTATTCCTTTCGTCCGTCGCTCCTTGCGTAGGCCTGTTGATTTTTTCTGCATCCATGTGCGTTCCGTGGCCAATCTCTAATCCAACCCGATCTCCTCTCCTCTATACCACCTGGCCACCCCTTCTACTAATACACGCCCGGCAATCTATCCCCTGCGTTCTACAGTTCTACTACGTCCTTCCTAGCGTCTGTTTGAAATTTGTCCTAGGCGAACCATCACGTCGCTCTCCTATGTCTCGGCCCGCCCAAGCCGTGCGAGCCTCGGCTCCTCCTACGACGAGCCTCCAAGGCGCGGCGACGTCGGCAACTGTAGTCTGTCGACTGTCGTACGACTACAAGGACGACGCGAGGTCATGGCAGCCAGCCTCGCGTCCGACCAGGAGACAACGCTAAAATTTGTAGCTGTGGTTGCTCAACATCTCGGCATCGGAGGCGAACAGGAGGACGGTGCTAGGTACTCCTGGTGCCAGCCCAGGACCCAGGTCCATCCTTCCTCCATCGCTTGGCAGGCTACCTTTCCTCATCCTCCACTGGACCAATCCATTAGATCTGATGGTGGGGCTGGGGCTGTGGCTGATGGTGCACGGGCTCGCGTCGGCAACTCGGCATGCGGCATGGTGAGCTAGCTGCAGCCTCTCAAATTCTCCCCAAAAGGCGTCGGCACGCGCGAGCAGGCGGGAGGCGAGGCCTTCGGGCTGGAGTGGTCAAGAGAACGAGAGGGGCTAAGACGGTGAGTCGCTGTGGCGGCGTCAAACCGCGTGACGCCGACGGTCTCAGATGCGTACATGCTGCTCTGGTCTGCTTTTTCCTAGCGATCGATCCGCTGCCTGCTTGCGTGCTGATTGCTGCTGCCTTCGTGTAGCTATGATGGACCAATATGGGTGTGTACCAGGCTATCGGCCCGGTAATAATCCATGGAAAGCAAGTACGATTGGAAAACTTGCGTAAGTTCTTAACCTCAACTTATATCGCATTGTAGTACTTCGTTGTATTGTACCCACACAAGGTGCATGAAATCTTCCGGTGGATGGTATTTGTCAAGTTTTTTCCAGTCGAGAAATCCGGCCGGTAAACGGATATCTCGAAACAGGCTTTCGCCCCGCTATATTAATATAGCAATCACACGATACAACGAACTGCTGAGGCCTCAGCACAATCAAGCCCAAAAGAAAAAGAGAGAAAAAAAAGAAAAGAAAATAATGCCGAAATCGGCGGATCAACGAAAACGAAGATGACCCGCAGCCGCTGCGTCCACCGGAGAATTCCCACCACGCTCCTAGCACTTTAAAACGCCACGTACCAAGCAACACCTCAAAGAAGGAAAGCGACGACGACGACGCTTGCTGCCCGGGCTTATCCTAGGGTTTCTCCCGGTACGCTACGAGGAATAGGGAAGAGGTACACCCGATGCCCTTCAAGAAGGAAAGGCGACACCCGCAAGCGTCACCGCGTCGGTGTCGAGATGACATGGATTTCTCCCGACCCCAAAAAACCACACCTCGAACGATCCAAAGTGCTCCACCAAGCTTGCCACCCACCAACGCGCCACCACGGCCTTGCAATCACCATCGTCGTCTCACCGTGAACCATGTTGCGAGGCCAGCAAGACAGAAAAGAGAGAACTCCTGCTAGGGAAGCAGTATAGTAGCAAGCCGGAGGGAACGACCTCCACCACCGTCGGCGGTAGCCGACCGGATGCAGCGGCAGGGACAACCAGGCCCATACTGGCCCGGTGGTCGGGCCTCAATCGGGCTCGTAAAGCCCCGCCACCGCATTGCAGCAAGCAAGCCACCGTCACTGCCACCCAGCCCCGAGGACCCGCTCCTCCGACCGCCGGGGGCGCCGCCACCGCGCCTGAGGCGGCCCAGCCAGACCCAGATGGGCCCAAAGGGCCCAGATCTTGGCCGGTAGGGCGCCGCCGGCCGCGCTCAGGTGACCAGCCGGCAAACCTCCGGCTACCACGGCCGCCCTGCCGCCAAGAGGCCGCTCCATCGCCACCAGGAACACCCGAGCCGCGCTCGGACCGGAGACGGCCGAAACACGCCGCCACGGGCCGCCACGGGCCGCCGTGCGCCGCGCCACCACTCCACGCACGTGGGGAAGGACCGGCCGCCGCCGCCGGCACCGCACAGGCAACGCCCGGCGGCCTACGCCGGCGGCGGCGAAGAGGAGGAAGGGAGAGGGGGCTGGAAGATGGTGGCTAGGGTTTGCCCCTGCTCGCCCGCGCGGGGGCGAGACAGGAGCGAGGGTTGTGACCAGACACGAGACTTTAAACGAATATCTCAGCATGCCAGGTAAATGGGGTTACCGGCCAAAAAAATTCCAAAACTTTTTCAAAAATTAAATCAAACAAGCATCCTTAATAGGTAGGTATATCTAAGAATTTGAATTTAAGAGTTGGTTTTCAAATTTGTCCAGTAACTGGTCGGGATTTACAATTACAGCAATAGATGGTAGTCCTGAACATCCTTGGACATTTTGCTCAAACTAACTAAATAGAGTAAGCACATGAAGAGTTAAACCTAAGTAGTCCCTCCTACCCATATTACCTTTCGCAAACACAGATATATCTAGATATATTTTAGAGCTAGATATATATCCGTATTTGTAAAATGTATGGGTTAAAGGGAGTAGCTTTCTTTCATTGCGGCACAAGCATTATATTCAGTAGTTCAATTCTTTATAACCTAAATAAATATTATTTAAAACCCGTTGCAACGCACGGGCATTTATGCTAGTCTAGTCTAGTTTAGGGTCAGGGCGTTCCGCCGCCACGCCCACGCCCGCTCCGACGGAGAGCGCCGCCGCCGTCCAAGGTAAAGGGAGCCAGGAGCGAGGTAAGGCCCCTTATCTGGTTTTCGTTGCGCCGTCGGCCGGTCGGTTCAGCTGTGTGACCACCATATTCGCTTGATTTTCAGGGGGCCGTGTATTACTTATTTACTATCCTTCTATCTATAGCTCCACGAAGACGTAATAATTTTTGTATGTGTTACCATCTATGGCGACTTTACATACATGATGAATCATGGTGGTGGCACGGTTCCATCTCGAAGCTCGCCTCCGGGTTCCAGTCTTGTCCGACTCGTGCCCAACACTGACTCCTCCGCCCTCCCTCTCGATAAAGACGACCGCCTTGGCTCAGGGCGTCGTGGCTTCCGAGCTTACTACTACTGTTAACGATGGACATGGAGTCAAATAATGACTGCCGCCGCCGCCGCGTACCCCTCTCTCTTGCTCTGTCTCCTGTTCAAAACAACTATCCTAAGGTAATGCAGTGTTCTTGATCATTTTGTCTTTTTGCAGAAGACACGGGAGGAAGATAGGCTCAGCGCGCTGGCCGATGACATTTTGCTCTCCATCTTGGGTAGAGTGGACCTCGCTACGGCGGCAAGGACCAGCGTTCTGTCGACGCGGTGGAAGGACTTGCCATGGTTGCTTCCCAAGCTCAACCTCCATGTCAGGGACTTCCTGCCCGCACCGTGCCCAGATTACCCTTTCTCTGGTGCGCAACCGATTGATTTGTATTCTCGAATATCAGCGGAACACATAGATCAAGCGATGGCGTCTCTGACAAGAACTGCTGTGAGTTTCTTGCGCACCAGATGCAGCGGCAACATCGTCACGCGACTGTCCCTTGAAATCCACCTGCTTGGAAACTACTCGCGTGAAATTGGCCCGCTGGTCCGTGACGCCATTGACAACGGCGCGGTAAAAGAACTGGACCTCGCCATTGCGGACGACAAGAATCCTAACCACTGCAAAGATGCGGATATGCTACAGAAAGCTTGGAACGTGGACGGGTTTTTCAGTGCCTATCCTAATATGCTTCCTTGCATCACAAAGCTACAGCTTTGTAACCTGCGCTTTGCCGAGGAGAATATAAATCACATCCTATTTGACTGCTGTAAGCAGCTGCAGCACCTTAGTCTGGACCATTGTGACGTCGGGGACTGTTCAGTGTGGCAGATTGATGCGCCAAATTCGAGCCTAAGAGTTCTTGAAATCTACTATTTATACTTGAAGAGGCTTGAGGTGCTATGCCTTCCTAAACTAGAGCGGCTCAGTTGGCAGGTCTGGATGCATTACGATGCCCCTCTGCGTTTTGGTTCGGTTCCATCTCTTAAGGAATTATTCCTCGTATGTGGCGCAGATCTTGATCACCCAGGGTTTTGTTTAAGCCAGCTTCTAAATGGTGACATAGACTTACATACTCTGACCTTAAACTTACAAGGAGAAAAGGTAACTTCATATTCCAGTAGATCGATGTGGTTCTCATTTGATTAGTATGGATAGTTAAGTTGCACAAAATGGATCAAGGTTAGGGCCGTGCTATTTTTTTGCTGTTACATGCTTCATCAAAATTATCTGCTTTTATTTATATTTGTCACATAGTGTTTCATTAACTAGATGATACCCTGCATGCTGTTTCTGGGTTTATAGAATTTTCTTTCTAGCGAGTAAACTTAGAAATTTCTCAACATGCAAAAAGATCATAAGCTGGATGGGAGGTGCGTGAAAAGAGTTGATTTATGCAGATAATGCAAAACAAATTGTTTGTCCAATAGGTCAGGTTAACACATACACAATAATCAAAATTCCCAGTATGCATAGCAATGAACTTAAGTGACAAGAAAATGAGTAAATCTTACTTTCTTGAGATGTGCAATCTAGCTCAGTAAAACTTTTTGTAATATTCCTTGAGCATACAATGCTTAATAATTCACAGGAACAAAAATGACCAATAGTTGACCAAACATACAAAATCCACAAAAATCATTGAGTTTACAGATAAAACTTCTTGAAATGCCAGAATGAAGTAAATAAGCTTTTGCAGGAGATATGTACGATCTGCTTCCATTCACCTCAAATCTCAGTTAGACCAAACAAAAAACACAAACTAATTATGTAGAGCTGGATGCAGAAATAGTTCTTACATAGATCAAATGTATCAATTTGATGCTTGCAGATTGCAAGTAATAATGAATGTGTTGAACAAACATTCCATATTACATCCTAGCTGTTAATACACAATCTGAAAATCTTCTTAGATGGCATATACCCTTATAAAAGGAAAAGCAAATGTAATTTAGTAGAGCTACTAAAGCCAAATAAGTTGGCGGCAATAAAAATATGTGAATAGTGGGAAATGAAAAGGGTAAGACATGAATATAATCAGGAAAAGAGAGGGATTTTTAGTTAGCAAATCTGTAAAACTTCTAGAACTGGAATTCAGTTGTATGCACCTGTATGGCTTTACATGATTACATTCATACCAGTTGGACTGCTGCTCAGAGCATAAATTTACCACACTTTGGAATAATAATAATAATAATAATAAAACAAGACCAACCAGGACTATCCCTTGGTGGCATATTTTATAGAAGAAGACTCCTTGATGAGACTCCTTTAGAATAATAAAACCAAGGTTGTCAAGAAGTGAAACTTCAAAAGAACAAATCCGAAGCTTGCTGGACTGGAGATAATAGCTGACTTCAAGCACCATCTGGAGGCAATATACAAAACGCTGAAGGTCCTGAATCCATGGCTTCGTAGTTGACTGCACATTCAAAGGCTCTAAAGCTTGATGTCACAAATTTCAAAGCTGCTCATCGAATTAGATCATAAAATATTAGACCAGAACACATAGCCAAAAGAACTTGTGAAAGCACTGTCAGCGCAATCTTCTCCTTTCATAATTCCTATTCTCCATCTCCTTCCTCTGCAAAGCCCATGCCCCTGAAGCAGCCAGGAGAGTAGTACTGAAACGATGAGCAGCGACTGACAGAGGGGTATAAAACTGGGGTATGCTACAGCCAAAAACCTGAGAGGAGGCTCAATTTGAGAAGGATTATATGCCCCAGATGATGTTAGAGGGAGAGGTACTACCAATGACATGTATTCTGGAGATGGATGGGACTTGCGCAAGAAGGAGCAAAAGTATGCAGCGAAGCAGCGCAAGGCAAAGTGTATGAGTGGCCCCGGCGCCAAAACGACATAGCAACTCAGATGATGTGGACAGGCTGCACAGCCTAGAAAATTTGTTAGTGAGGATGAACTATTTAGTGAATAACCTTGTGTGCAGTTATTTTCCTCTACATGTACAAATCAATACATCTTTATTTAATTCATTATTTATTCACCAGCTTTGGATTCTTCAGCCAGAAAGAACACAACTCCTCTGCACGGCATTGAACAAGCTAAGGAAGCTGTCTATTCATGGTGTGTATATTGAATTTGACCTGTTATGGACAATAAATCTCCTTGAAGCTGCTCCAACTGTCGAGATATTTGATATTGAGGTACTTTTACTCATTCCATTCTCAATTTTTAGTTGGACATTTCCTGGTTGTTGACACTATCTCATGATAGAATTTAGATAGAATATGTTGGAATCCTACTATACTCAGTATAATTAGGTCTCGGTTCTTGAATACAGATGTTTGAACATCCATGCCAGAAACCATATTGGGGATGCGTTGGCGTTCAAAGAGCGCAACCGTCATGGAAGACGCCTGGGTTCACAAGCTGTAATAAGTGGCAACTGAGAGAGTTCCATTTTGTTAACTTTAGCCCCCTCGTGGGGCATCATATGTTATTTGTACGTGCCATGATGGATCGAGCGCCAAAATTGAAGACAGTTCTTTTGAAAGAAGGGGATGAAGAGCCATGCAAGGAGTGTGAGGCAATGGCCGCACTTCCTCCTCCAGTAGGAGGCATATTTCCAAGGGGCAAAGATCAGCAAGAAAAAATAGCGAAGCAACTTAGGAGCAACAGGGTCTTGTCCTCGGCGCAGATAATTTTCAGCAGCACTGTTTCAACAGTGGTATTCTGAACTTGAGAATTTACGTGCGGACGAGTAAACTTGTATGAAAACAGCTGTATCATTATCTGTAACAACCTGTGACCTGTTGTGTTCGTGTGAAGAATTTTGTATGTAATATTATGAGATCGAACCCTACCTCCAATATATAGGGATGGGATGTAAACGAATCGGATTGGATTGGATTTTGTCTTTACCATATCCTCTACCATGTTTTTTCATCGGATTCAGAGCGGATTCGAAACGGAAATGGAGTGGACTCGAGGCGAAAACAAAACTAATGGGATCGGTACATGTATAAGTAGTTTGAATAACCATACAATTAGAAGTACATATAATAAAAAATTTAACACGATAAAATTAAAAGATATAACATGCACATATGAACAATAACCTAAGGTACCATCCACACATGTTTAAGTAGCCTAGTAGCCAAATAAACTTGCAATCTACGGTACAATGATTATATAAGTGAGTTGAATGATTATCCAACGACTCGGCAACTTACTAACTATTAGTTGTGCTATATTATTTTAAACTTACGGAAAAATCGAATTATTTGGTAAAAAATCATCGGATAATCCTAATTAATTGTCGGATAATCCATATTTTACGCTATTTTGCATACCATATGCTATACCGTATCCGGGTGTTCACTTCGGAATCGGATATCCTTATCCGTCGGATTCCTATAAACCGGATATGAATTCTAACGAATTTAATACGGAAATTATCCTATCCCTACCAATATATAAGATCGGTTATTGCAGTGCAGCGAACTGCACATTTTTCCATTTAAAGCATGAGGTCAACATAGTAATTGAGAAAGATAATGATTTCATAGACATTTTTTTCTGGTAGATTTCAGCAACGTTTATTGGCTCATTGCTATGAGCCGATGACGGAATCACTGCACATCAGAAACTGTATAGCGAAGAAACTTGCACAATCACAACACAACTTAAATTAACAAATATAACAACCAATTGTTAGTGTTTGGCACTGTGTAAAACAGGATACAAAAAGGCCACCAAAAACAACCATTTGACATTGTATCCTACGGCATGTTTTCTCTGCTAAAGCAAGCATAAAGTACATTTTGGATTGACCATAGTAGCACTTACAAGTTACAACACAAATACTAAGCCAGATAAGAAGTCATATGGAAGTAGCATTCAGTTAAGCTCATACGCAGCTGACTGAAATCGACTAACCAAAACATCAAAATGGCCTGTAACTAGCAGTAATATCAGTCAATACTGAACCAAGTAACAGTCTGAACGAAATTCAGTTGGTGCAAAGAGTGATATAGCAACAACAATTGATCATGCCCAAGATCCTGCAAACTTCAGGGACTGGTCAAAACTCTCTCTACACTCCTGCAATCAATTTCATCCCGAAACCATTTCAGAGTATGAGAAGAAACTGTGCAAACACCATCGATCTGACCGACAACCTACGCCTCATCGTCGTCGGAGTCGGAGTCAGAGTAGCCCGGAGGAACAATGAAACCTTCCAAAGCTATTTCCATCCGGCTTGGCTTCCATGGCATGACGACCGATCTTCCATTGAGCATAAACTAGATCAGGTGTCGCGGCCTCTTGGCACTGCGGGTGGTGGAGGAGGTGGAGGCGTCCGAGCTGGAGTGGAGCGGCTGGAAGTCCTGGTTCGGCGGCGCCGTGGAGCGAGCGATGGCCGTGAGAGAGGAGTCCGGCACCTTCTCCTCGTGCTGCACGGCGGAGAGCGGGGTGACGGGGAGGGAGCCGCCTGAGTTCGCCTTGCCCTTGCCCTTCGCGCGTTCCCAGGGAGGCACCTGTTAGAGTATACATGTTGTACACGGCTAGATTAGGATAGAGATAGGATACTTGTCTTGTACTCCAAGTCTATGCCTTATCTTATACTCCAAGTCGGTCCGTTGTACGTCCATATATACTCGCCCGAGAGGCTCAATAATACATCCATCATATTCCGCCAATCTCTCTCTCCCTACCCTTCTACATGGTACCACACCTGCTCGTCTACTCTGACAACCGCGGGCTACATCGGCACCCTCTCTCTTCGCCGCTCTGCGCCTCGCAACCGTCGTGGAGTCCTTCTCTGCTAGTCTCTTCTCCGACATGGCGTGAAGTTGTTTCAACTGGTCCCATTCTTCGCACGCCCGGTACTGGCAACATCGGTGCTTGTCTTCGTCCCCGACGCGTTCCCGAGTCTGGCAAGCTCGGTCGCAGCGCCTCGTCCCCGTGTTCGTCTTCGCGTACTCGGTTTTGGCACAACCGGAGTATGCCTTCGTCCCCGACGTGCGCCTGGTTCTGGCAAAGCCATGGCCACACCTCGTCCTCGATGGCTCGGACTGCATCGACTTCGGCATCGCTCTCCTCGACGACTGCCTCGACGCGTCTCCATCCTTCTACGGCGCCCTATGCGCCTGCGGCTTCATCTGCGGCTACCTCGTCATTGGCACTCGCCACGACATCGACCACGGCGACCCCTCGCACGGCTACCTCGACCAAGGTTGCAGCACCCACCGCTCTCGGCTCGCTCGACATCGGCACAAGGGCTACCACCTCGCCTGAGCTCCTCACCAGCATTCTCTATAGTCCAAGTTTCTGCGACGTGACACCGTCCATGACGTTTTCCGCTACCACTGCGGGGGGATGTCAGCGCACTGGTCTACTTCGGTTTCTCTCCAGTCTGACCGTTCGCGACGTTCCAGTTGTTCACGACGCTACCGCTACGACTGCGGGGGGATGTTAGAGTATACATGTTGTACACGGCTAGATTAGGATAGAGATAGGATACTTGTCTTGTACTCCAAGTCTATGCCTTATCTTGTACTCCAAGTCGGTCTGTTGTACGTCCATATATACTCGCCCGAGAGGCTCAATAATACATCCATCATATTCCGCCAATCTCTCTCTCCCTACCCTTCTACAGCACCGCGAAGTAGTCCAAGAGAAGGAGCACGGCGGTGCGGTGGATCTCCTTGGCGGAGGCGTCGGCCGGTACGTACTTCACGGCGGGGTCGGGTACATCCGTCGGTAGAATCTCTATGAGGGCGGACTTCGGATCGATGTCGTACATGGTGACGGGCCGGGTGAAGAGCTCGGAGGCGGTGGTCCTCGGCGAGGTCGGGGTGGCCTCCCCCAGCTGGGCGGCGGTGGCGGTGGTGGAAGAGATCCTCGGTGAGGACATGCTGACGGCCCGCGTCCGCGTGGAGCGCTCGGGGGAAGAGATCCTCGGCGAGGACACGATGACCTCCGCCGGCGACTTGGCAGCGGCGGCTGGGAGTCCGGGCTTCCGCGCGTGGAACAACTTTCGCCCGCTCATCTCTCTCGCTTCTCTCTGCAAGCCGCTTTGCTGGTGGATGGGGAGGATGGAAGCAGAACAACACGGATGATGGTGTATTTATAGAGAGGGAGACGGGACGAGACGGCCGGATTATTTTTGATTTCAGATTGTAGGATGGGGATGAAGGAAGCAGGTGTTATTTGCTATTTTCAGAGCGAGACTAAAAATTTGATAGTATATGCCATGAAAAATTAGGCAAGTTAATTGGCTTTAGTTTGGGCAAGTTTAGTAATCGGAATGATTTGGCCAATAACTCATCCTGCATTGGACAGTCCAAAAAGTGGTGAAAATATTCGTTTCTTGAGCTTAGCAAGTTTGTGCCAAATGCGGCTAAACTCAATTAAACTTTATGCAAGCCCTAGTAACCTGCAGGTCACTCCTACTAACCTTTCGCATATCAATTCTAATTTCTAAATGCTCCCTCCGATCCATTTCAACATATATTGCATTCTATGGTCGAAAGGAATCAAAGAAAGGAAGTGACGATGCACATCGTACTGGCCAAGGCCCTTGTCCTGCAGCTCGGCGCAAGGGAGCGGTTCTCCTTCACCAAGACCTGCCGCTCAACAAGCTGCCAGTGCTAGCAAGAACAGAGAAGAACCTACAAGCACAAGATTGCAAAGAAAATAGAAAAGGGCAGTTGAAAGATTACCTTGTGCGTCTTGCACATGAAGAAAATCCATCCAGGGTGATCATCTGGATTCGAATCACTTGACCTTCTTTCCACGGTCCGGGCACTTGACCAGCGCGATGTCATGTGCAATCGTTTGAGCGGTCAAGCTATCATCGCTGATCAAGCTATCGTCGGAGAGGGGGAGGATGCCGCCCCCACAGATCGAGCTACCACCCACAAACATGGCGTCGACACATGTGAATTGGTCCCATCAGCCAAGGGTTAGGGATTCGAGTGGAGAATTAGGGAAGTTCGGTTCGAGATCAACTCACTCGTACTGGCATTCTTATTTTGCAAAGAACTCCATGCAACTATACATACTCGGGAGGTCCTTCGTTGTTTAGTAACTGGGCGTTTGGGCCCAGCCACGCATCCACTCTAATTTTGCAAAGAATACCCCATTTTTTTTAGACAAACTGCAACAGTCTCTCACAACGGTCAGATACTGCCGCGCAACGTCAGCATGATACGCTGCCCAGTCACTGTACATGATCAGGTGGAGCAAGTTTAACTACCAGCAAAATTCTGTTTCAAAGTTTAGTGACCTTGTCATTCTTTTCGGGCAAGTTTAGTGACCGTACAATGATTTTTATTCGGTGTACTACCTTTTTTACGGTTAGTTTCAGTTCATTACTTGTATTAGAATATCAGTCCTTCTACACCACACTCTCTTTTTGGATATATCCGCTAGAGTTGCCCTGACGTACGTGCCATTAGAGATCAGACATGAATTTATTTCAATCTAGTAGCATCCATGGTGAGAGCCTAGAGGCTATAGGCCGACTTCTTTTCGGCTTATGCTTCTCCATAAGCCGGCTTATAGAAAATGGTGGGGAGAAACTGTAGTGGGGAGAAGCTCCTAGAAACCCCATAAGAGACTTCTTTTCGGCTTCTAAAAATTGGCTTATTTGATGTGTTGAATTGTGAAATGTCGGCAATGCCCATATATTAGATGTGTGTGAGATGATACTACATATAGGGTGGTTTTAATTGTAAAATAAGCTTGAAATGAATCGAGAAAAATCTAAACGAAAATATAAATTCAATATTACCGTGTACAATTTAAAATGGATTCAATTGACACATCTAGCAATGAGAAAGAATTACAAATTAACAGGACAGTAAAACAACACAAGAGGCGGAGCAACGAGCGGCAGTTCAACACACATCCAGAAATCAATATTTGGAATTTGCAAGAGGGCGGAGCAATTAAATCACATCCAGAAAGCAATTTGCAGGAGGGCGGAGCAGGCTGGGGCGTCTTCATTGAGTAGGCGAGGAGGAGCAACCACCTTGAGGGCGGAGGAGTAGACGAGCGGCGGGCGAGAGGCGGCCGAGGCCTCCATGCGGGGGAGCAGCTCGCGAGCGCGCCGCATGGTGGACAAGCGGCGGTGTGGCGTGGGGATGCAGGCAAGTGGCGACGCTGCGTGGGGATGCGGAAAAACGACGGCGCTGCGGGGAGGCGGCGGCGGGGGATCGACGAACGGCGGCGGCGGCGCAGCGCCAACCCTATCGCTCGCGCGACGTGAGCGGTGGACTGGTTGCGGATAACGTTTCAATTTATTTTTCACCTTTCCTCAGCGCGTCCGCCCCGAGTGGCATTTCGCAGTAATTACAAGCAACGGGAGGGTCATGGGCGAACACCGGTTCGACTCACAGCGGAGAAGCTCGGGAAGCTGGGCAGAATCAGCCCCGGACCAGTTTTTGGAAATACACATGAAGTGGGCTTAACGGTGGAAATAAGCTAGAAAGAAGCTGGACACTTCTTTTGGGCTTCAGCGGTCCACAATCTCGAAGCCGGCCTAGAAGCCCAAAAGAAGTCAGCCATAGTCGGTTAAGCAGCCAGCCTGGCAAGCTTACCGGGGTACACGGGAGATGCAGGTGGTGGGTGAGGTAATATTGGCATATTGCAGCTAAGTCAACAACTGGCGAATTTTTGACACATAAGACCACCTGCGCGAGTGAAATGCTAGAAAAGACCACCTGCCGAAAAATTTGTCAAAAAAGACCCCCTACGGGTGGCGGCACGTCTGGCCAGGCGACACGTGAAACGTGCCGCCTGGGCCGACGCCGGCAGGTGCATGCCGCCACAGCCAAAGCCGGCATGTGGCTTGGCTGGTGGCTCTGTCGACCACTGCGGGCCCTGCCGCCATCGCCGTTGCCGGCAAGGTGACGTGGCACCCTGCCGCCATCCTCGTTTCCGGCACCCTGGCACGCCCGACCGACACAAGTTCCAACGATGATAGCGCTGATTACTGGCTGTCTGGGAAAGGAAGCAGCGAATAGGATTCCCGCCTGTGTGCTCTTTTTGCATGTGATATGCAATCTGTGGTGTTTTTACCTGTGTATTTGATGCTTTGAAACACTGTTTCGTATAGTAAATAGACTACAATTATCAGGAGACAGGATGCGACATCGGCTGATCAACTCTCCTTTTAAAGAGCAGCACCCTCACACATGCAGCACGCCTGCTCCTTCACTCATTCACTCACCTGCTCTCTCCTCTCTAATAAGCTGAGCTTCTCCATCTCCTGCTATCTCTCGTACTCCATCACCTGCTCTCTCCTCTCTACTGAGCTGAGCATCTCCATCTCCTGCTATCTCCTCTGTAATGAGCTGTGCTTTGTTCAAGATTAGCATAAGTAGGTGGTATTAAGGTGGCAAAATTGGATATTAAAGGAAGATCCACACATGAAGAAGTAGAGGAGCTTCTCGTATGAAGGTAACATCTTCAAATGATTACTTATATTATTGCATGGTAGTTAAAGATTAAGTCATGTAACATATTATTAGCATGGAGAGTGATAATGATGATATTATAGTTGCATGATTTCGAACTTGCTAATGAAGCATCGATTATTTTTGCATTCATTCTAACGAAACCAATGATTTTATGTGGTAGGTGGATTGTAGCATGAATACGATGTCGCTGGTAATACTTGGAAATTGTGTGCCGCAGAATTTGAAGTGTACCAATAGTCATTGAAGTAACGGTAAAAACGTCATGTCATATATTTTTTCAGTCTTGTAGTATAAGTATGATTTGTTAATAATTCGATTGCATATATATTTCAGGTGAAATTTTCTACGAACGTTAGTTAAATATTGGTTATTGGAAATATTCGGTGGCATAAATAGTTGCGGACCGCGTTCTTGAAGTTGAGGTATAAAATTTATCTCTTAAGAAATGTTAAGTATTTATTTTGTTGTAGTGTATGTCATGTACTTACATTGGTAGAACAATAAAGTGAAGTAAGATAATTTCGTTAGTGATTGCATGCATGAAAGAATAATTAATTCTATGAATAATATTCGATCGCATACTTTATCTAGTAAAAAGTGTTAAGTATTTATTTTATTGTACTGTATCCCATGTAGTTACGTTGGTAGAACAGTAAATTTAATTCCGTTAGTGATTGCATGCAGAAAGAATAATTAATTATACGCAAAATATAAATTACGTCAGGTCATTTAGTAGAATATTTAAATTTGTACATAAATATAAAATGTAGCTTCTGTGTTACTAATGTCCATTTTAAATTTGTGGGGTAGGTACGATGGAAAATTTATTAGTGTTTATGGTGATGTGGTACGCGACGGAATTTCTGGGCTAGATGTGTCTCAGTGCGAGTCTATAAATGTTGTAGTGAGAGACATGGAGAACCTAGATTTTGCGGAAGTGAGGAAATGCATCCGAGTGCAGTTTGGTCCTGAGATGCGGGGGAAGAAGATGATCGTTGAGGCCGTCATATGTGTGGGAGGGGATGATGGGACAGCTCCCCGTTGGGGTCTGCGGGAGGTGAAAGGAAATAACTCATGGAGGACATACATGAGGTTTGCAACCATACCTGGCGCCGCTATGTTTCAAAGGCCGATGGTGTATGTGTAGTTTGTCTCTCCAAATGATGATCCTGGATGCAGTAGCGGCGCTCCAGATGTGCAGCTAGCCATCACCGGCGGCCCCAGCAGCGGCCGATCGGAGCCGATGGAACTTGAGCTTGTGCCCGACCCAGGCTATTGGTCTGCGGTCGTTGACATAAGTGAACGTATGCTGCCTCTGCTAGAGCATCAGCATATGTATTCGGGCGGTATAACCCACCCCACACTGGACCAAATATCTTATTCAGCCAGGCAAAGTGCTTGATTCTTCTATTGACAAACTCTGCGTCATCAGGATAGTGCTGCATATGACAAATAAAAAACCAGATAATGTCAGTAGTACTACAAATAAATCTTACGGAACGTAAAGTGCGTAAAATATTAAATGTTACCTGCATGTGCAATGCGTATGTTTTTGGCAGCATCGTGATTTCAGTTGAATCAGTATTGATCCAACTTTGAAAACCAAGACCTGCCTCAATATTTTTGAGCTCAACCACTCTATTCCACCTTGCTTGCTGCCTTAATAGTTCTTGGCGTACCTCTTCTATGCTCCTCTGTGGGAGCTGCATCCTCGGTAACCATACACCTATCTCAGCTACGTGGCTATCTTCAATAATTACCTCCTGGAAAGACATACCTCTAATCTCACAAAATGTTCCGGTACGACTCAGGATACAATGGGTCATCTCTGCGTGGAAATCACGGTTAGAGGGATCAAAGAAATGAAGAACATCCGACATGGTTGGAGGCTATACTGATGCAACAAACCCATGGGTGAGAGGGGGGTTTTATAGCCTAGCGAAACCTGCAAATGGCGGGAAAAAAGAGCGGGAAAAATGGCGGGAAAAAAGAGCGGGAAAAAATGGCGGGAAAAAAGAGCGGGAAAAAATAGCGGGATAAAAGAGCGGGAAAAAATGGCGGGAAAAATGCGCGGGAATCTTTGTACCAGCTTTAATTAAAATTGCAGGCAATAACACATAACATGATAGGTGATGAATAAAAACAACATTTTAAAGTAAGATACATCTGGATGCGGAAATAAAAATACAACAGAAATTAAGATACAAACTGGTACAATAAGCAACAACGCATTTTAGTCCTGAGTCCACCGTGGCCATTTTCCTGTGGTATCACCACGCTTTTTTGCTACTTCTGCCTGTGCAGCCCTTTCCTTCTTTCTCTCCCTCTCCGCCTCACGAATCTGCTTGCGTCGCTCTTCCTCCACCTCCCTACGGCGTTTACCTTCTGCGATTCTCTGGCGCTTCTCTTCATTGTAAGCTTCTTGCGCCGCTTTCCTCTGGGCAGCCTCCTCCTCTTGTCGCTCCTCCTCCTGGAAGCGTTCCCAAGCCCTACGCTGCCTTTCTTCAATCTCACGCAACGCCCAAGCCGGCTGCTCCGTGTCGATCCAATGATACCATTGGCAGAGCGGCGGCGGCGACTGCAACAAAAATAATGTTACTAATACATCTAAATAAAACACGCGCAAATATGTCATCTCGTGAAACTTAAATCTTACAGGAGCTCGGTAAAACAGCAATGAAGACTCCGGAGGATCATGCGCATGATTGGCACACATGAAAAATTTCATGCCCATCCTGTCCGAAAAATCCATCGACTCCCTAACCTTTGCTATGTCGCCACACCAGCATCGTGCGGCTTCCATTCCCTCCGGTAAACTTGCGTACTTCATTTTTTTGGGCCTTAGGCCCTGGTCGGAGCAAGGCAAACTCATAGCAACTAATTTGAATGACACAGCAAAGATAGCAGTGCAGATGACTGATCGAATGAATGACGAATACCTTGCTTATATAGCCTGCGATTAGTGCCGTCGGTGGTCTAGTTACTGCTACGACACAGCGAACGGTGGTCTTTTTCTGTATCAAACAGTATTCTAAAGCATCGTTTCTATCAGCGCATGCGAGAAATTAGCTCAACACATCGAATCTTACACAGTCTACCTAAAAATCAGTGCAATCGGTCCAGTCACGCGTCGGAATCACTGCTGGGCGGGAGATGCTATCGGCTGGCAGTCACGCTGCCAGGGTGCCGCCACCACCGTTGCCGGCATGTCGCCATGTGGACATGCCGGATTCCCCATTGGCGGCAGGGCCCACTGCGGGTGACGTCGTCGGCCGGCGACGTTGCAACGGCAACATGCCGGCACTGGAAACAGCGGCAAGACCTTGCCGGCACTGGCCCAGGCAGCACGTGCCACGTGTCGCCTGGCCAGGGGTGCCGCCACTCACTGCTGGTCTTTTTTGACAAATAATTTCAAAGGTGGTCTCTTTTGCCATTTCATTGGTACAGGTGGTCTCTTCTGTCAAAAATTCACAACTGGCAGCGTTCATTTCTTTCTGCCTCTGCTGCGCACCTGATCACTGGGCCCCACTATATCGTTCCTTTTGCTCCGTTCATGTGCATTAACTGTCGGGACACGCAGAATGCAATCTTGCTGGACCTGAGGTTCGAGAGACAGAAAGAATTGACGAGGATCCACACACACGCGAATTTTTTTTTATAATGCACTTTTTTGGGTCATTTACAGAAGTAAGATGTTTTTTGGAGCAATTCAGAAACTAGGACGGCTTCCTAACTGGCGGATGTGATTAGCGCTAATTGTATTTGGCGGACGCGATTAGGCGGTAGTCGAATCCGCCGGATACGACTCCAGCCTAGCCTGCATGCCGACACGGCCTCGAGGCGCGCGAAAGCTGCTGTCGCGTCCGGCCGACATGAATTCGACATGTCGAATCCGGCGGACGCGATAAGCGCGCATGCCCCAGCCAAAACCCCTCGGCCCCGTGCTCTCTCACTCAGTCCCTGCTCTGTCACTCTCCTCTCACTCACTCACTTCTCATGCAGCTCACTTCTCTCTCACAGCTCACTCTCTTCTCAAATCAGTTTTCTTTCGATTTTGAGGTCATTTCTTGATGAAATTAAGTGAGATTTTTTGCAAGAAGTAGAGGAGAGCCCGATCTACATATGGGTTAACTTGTAGAGAAATTTCGTTGGTTCGTTTAGTCGCATTTTGGTGTAGTTGGTGTTAGTTTTCCTGTAGCTGTTCATCTGTTCTTGATATTGTTCTTGTTGTCCTTGTGTTCTATAGGTTGATTTCGTAGCTGCAGAAGAGGTGTGACGTGAGGCTGTTGCATTGTGGTGATTTTCAAGCTTGAAGGGTAAAATGTTAATATCATACGGTGGTCATGTATTTTTTGTTGATATAGTTTAGCAGTGTAGAGATATGGGCTTAATTATGGAGAAATAATTATCACTACTAGGAAAACCCTTATCCATGGGCCCATTATCTGTGGAGCACTAAGTTTCGGTGCTCCACGGATAAGTATCCGTGGCGCACCACATATAGGTGCTCCACAGATATCATCTTACCCATGGCGCACCGTGGAAAGTATGCGCCATGGATAAGTGGGCCCCACGGAGCACCAGGGCTTGGGGTGTCAGGCCCCCATATCTGTGGCGCATGCGCTTGGGGTGCGCCACGCATAATGTGTATACCCGTGGCGCACCACATATACATGCGCCATGGATATTTGTGGGCCCACCCTCTGGAAAAGGTGGCAGACATATCCGTGGAGCACCACTTTGAGGTGCGCCACGGGTATATATATCTGTGGAGCACCATTCTGAGGTGCGCCACGGATATGTCGTACCTACCACCATAAAGGTGCCATTTCCCCCTACCTCCCACTCCAAGCCCCCCACTCCCATAGATCTAGCTCTAGCTCTAGTTCGTCTTCTCTCTCCACCCCCATTTTCTTCAACTATTTCTCCATTTTAGGTAGCTAGCCAAAACTTGGATTTGGATAGATATGTAAGGGTTGACTTCCTCCTCCTCCCCTCCCACACATATATATATATATATCTAGCTCTCCTCCCAACTAGCTAGCACATATCTTGTCTCCCTCAATAGTTTGGCTCTCCGCTCACGGATTCATCGGTATAACTTGTCTAATAGGTGAGTATATGGTTGGATGAAAACATGTATGCTTGTTTCCTTGTGGCGGCCGACGCGCGGCGCACGTATGGCGGTATGTGATATATATGGCATATGTGCATGTTTTGTATGTGATCGAGAGGGGCATGCATGGATGCTTGTATATGGTTTGTGCAGGTACCGGCGCGTGGTGCATGGATGTTTGCCGAAATGTTGATTAATTTCTGTTTCGGCAAACTTTTGCACTACCCATATGTCCTATTTATAGGGAAGGTCATGCCGAATTTTTCCGGCGATATGACCATAAATTATTCTAAATATTCTCATTTGCTCCATACCGTGCGCGCAGACAACGATGGTGCGCCACATGAGCGAAGGTATGGTGGCTAGATACAAGGAACGCGCGATGGCCGTCATGATTCAGAACAACATGTCCGAGATAAGATGTCCTTGTCATAGATGCAACCTCAGGGCCCTAATCAAGCCTGATTCCGGTACATTGGAGAAGCACTTGCTCATGAGTGGTTTCATGAAAGCCTACATTGACAAGGACGTCAACAACGGGCCCCCGTCGGCAGGAAATGGTGACGTGCGAGGCCGACGAGAAGGCGAACAGTCACCTAGACATGCTGAAGGAGATGCGGGACATGATGATGACACCGGATCCGATGGTGGTGGAGAAGACGCAGACACGGAGACACCGCTAACTTCAGCTTTGCGGGACCCTCATGTTCAAGAACTGCTCCTCACAGAGACAAGCACCGCCAAAGCTGTTGCCCGTGAGAAAGACAAGCTGGAGCAAATGGAGAAAGACGGGAAAACTCCGTTGTATCCTGGGTGCCGGCCCGGGGATACACGCATGAACGTAACCCTCAAAGCTTTGGAGATGAAGGTGCAACACAAATGGACCGATGTTAGCTTCGACGATAACATGGCATACTGGCACGAGAAGCTTCCCGAGGGGAACACATTGCCAAGGAGTACCGAGGAGGCCAAGAAAGTCGTGTGCCCTCTCGATCTACCGCACGTGAAGTACGACGCATGCATCAATGATTGCGCACTTTATCGGGACGAGTACAAGGAAATAACCACATGCCCGGTGTGCGGCCAATCACGATACAAGAGAGGGAACAGGAAAGTTTCTCGAAAAGTGGTATGGTACTTTCCTATCACCCCCCGTCTAAAGCGGTATTTCGTAGACCCTAAGGAAGCAAAGCTCATGCAATGGCACGCGGAAAGGGAGAAGCCCGAAGATGATCCGAAGAAGGGCACGATCCTGACACACCCTGCGGACGCTAGCCAGTGGCTCGCGTTGGACATGGAAGACGGTTTCGGGGACGATGCCAGGAACGTTAGGCTGGGTATGAGCACAGATGGACTCAATCCCTTCGGCAACCAGAGTAGCACGCATAGCACCTGGCCCATCTTTGTATGGCTGTACAACCTTCCCCCCTGGCTGTGCACCAAGCAGAGGTACGTACATATGAGTATTCTTATTCAGGGGCCGAAACAACCAGGTATCGACATGCACCTGTATCTCGAGCTGTTGAAAGAGGAGTTAGCCATGTTGTGGGAGACGCCGACACGTACGTGGGACGCCTACAAAGGAGAGTATTTTGGTCTGAGAGCCGCGTTGCTCACGACGGTGCAGGACTATCCTGGATACGCATATGTCTCTTGCCAGGTGGCCCACGGACACAATGCATGTGTCAGGTGCATGGATAAAATGTCGCATGTCCAGCTACCGAAGGACCCCGGTTCTTCGAAAACCGTGTTCCCTGGCATTCGAAAGTGGCTTCCCGCCGATCATCCTTGGAGAAAACGCGGAGATCTGTTCAATGGTAGTGAGGAGCTCGAAACATCCCCACTCTTATTCGTCTTGTCACAGGGCCCCGCGATGAACGTGAGGACCTATCAGGCGTACGACATCAATGGTTACACATTCTACACCGAGAAAAAGGACCATAGCAGCGAACACCAGAACTCGGGGGTCACGATGCTGTCCTACGCGGACGAGGAATCCACCGTCAATGAAAGGTTCTTCGGGAGGATCGAGGAGATATGGGAACTCAACTACTGTGGAGAGAAGATGTCGATGTTTCGGGTCAGATGGGCCAAGAACGTCGAAAAAGAAGGCCGGTACTTCACCACCATGGTCATACCCGAAGCCAAATCCAGCGCGAACGTCCAGGCAAAAAATGAGCCATGGGTACTGGCGAGCCAGGTTGATCAATGCTTCTTCATTACCGACCCGGTAAGGCCTAGCCGCGTTGTCGTTAGGAGGGGAAAAAGGAGCATCATCGGAATGGAGGGAGCGGCCACCGAGCAAGACTTCGACAAGTACGGCGATCCCAAGATAGAAGAGGAATTCGACAAGTACTTCGACAGGCCTAGTGATGCCGCTGGAAGAAGGAAGACCACCCTACCCGCTAAAGGATGCCCGTACACGAGAAGAAATCCCCATGTTTCCGGGCTCAATTATTCAACCGCGACAAAGAAGGGCAAGAAGATCGTGACAAGTCGACGACGGTAGCTCGTTCGGAATCGACATCGGACAACATGTGTCATTTTTTGGAGGAACAATCATATAAATGATTTTTGGTTTTTTGTAACAATGATCATATATATGATATATGATTCATATGGTTTTTTGTAACAATGATATGATATATAGATGTCGGACTGGTACTATTTAAAAATTATTATTTTTATAATAAGCAAATGTTATTTATTGCAATATAGTAATTTTGAACTTTATGAAATACAGTTTTTGTAAAAAGAAAAAAGGGTGGGAGGTCCAGGGTTCGAACCTGGCACCTCCCCAGACAGACAGCGCCCGTTACCCAGAACCACTAGGCTATGACGAGATTATTGTCTAGATGGCACTTCGGCCTATTTTGAACTATCGCCCCATGGGATGCGCCACGCATAAGCCCATTATCGGGGTAAAACTTCGCCCCGGCCCGGCCCCTGTCTTCTCTCCCACACTCACCCGAACCCTAGCCGCCGCGCTTGTCTCCGCTCCGAGCCGCCGCGCTCGCCTCCGCTCCACCGCCCTTGCCTCCGCTACGCTGCGCCGTGCTCGCCTCCGCTCCGAGCCGCCGCGCTCGCCTCTGCTCCACCTGAAGGAAATATGCCCTAGAGGCAATAATAAAGATGTTATTATCATATTTCTTGTTCATGATAATGTTTATATTCCATGCTAGAATTGTATTAAGCGGAAACTTTAATACTTGTGTGGTTTATGAACAACACCGTGTCCCTAGTACGCCTCTATGGACTAGCTCATTGATTAATGATGGTTAAGGTTTCCTAACCATAGACATGAGTTGTCAATTAATAATGAGATCATATCATTAGGAGAATGATGTGATGGACAGACCCAAATAAAGCAGAGCAATTAGATCGTGTCATCATGTTCATCTTTGCGAAGCTTTTCCTATGTCATGTATTGTATTCCTTAGACCATGAGATAATACAACTCCCTAGTATCGGAAGAAAGCTTTGAAGTCATCAAACGTCATCCTATGTGAGGGTGATAATAAAGGTGTCTCTCAGGTGATCGGAAAGTACTTGTTGGGTTGTATGTATCGAGATGGAATTTGTCCCTCCCAAGTCAGGAGAGATATACTTCGGGCCCACTCGGTAATCGATATCAACACCGCTTGCAAGCATGTGGTTAATGAGTTAATCACAAAGTGATATCGGATTACGGAACGAGTAAAGTACTTGCTGTGAACGAGATTGAACTAGGTATGGCGATACCGACGATCAAATCTCGGGCAAGTAAAATATCGTGTGACGAAGGGAATACATATACGGGATTAATTGAATCCTGACATCGTGGTTCATTCGATATGATCATCGATGAATATGTGGGAGTCAATATGGGTTTCCAGATCCCGCTGTTGATTATTGATAGAAGATCATGTCTACATATTCTCGAACCCGTAGGGTCACACACTTAACGTGTATCGATGCTAGGATAGAATGGATAATTGGTTTATGAGTTTTAGTTCGGAGTCTCGGATGAGATCCAGGACGTCACGAGAGGTTCCGGAATGGTCCGGAGAATAAGATTCATATAAAGGAAAGCAGTTTTTGGATTCCGGAAAGGTTTCGGAGTTTATCGGTATTGTACCGGAAGGTTCTAGAAGGTTCCGGAGTGGGACCAACGTGGGCCCACTTGACGGAGGCCTGCGTGGGCCTAAGGGGAAGTGCCCTGGCCGCCCTGGAACAGGCGCACAAGGCCCCTAAGGCCCAGCCGGCCAGCCCAATTGGAAACCCTAAGGGAGTCTTCAAAGTAGGAAGGGGGGGAAACTTGCCCCCCACTCTTCCTACTCCAAGTCGGCGCCCTAGGGTTTGGGGAGAGGCCAAGCTGGCCGGCCACCCCTCTATATATAGGGGGCAAGGGCGCAGCCCTCTCTACCCCTAACCCAAACCCTAGCCGCCAACTGCTGCCCTCCCTCTTTCTCTCTCGCGATTGCGCGTAGGCGAAGCCCTGCCGCAGAAACTCTCCACCATAAGCACCACGCCGTCGTGCTGCTGATCCAATCTATCTCTCCACCATACTTGCTGGACCAAGGAAGGAGGAGACGTCGCTGCACCGCATGTGTGCAACTCTCGGAGGCGCCGCCACTTGCGGCGTAGGATCGGATCGGATCGCGAGGAGGAGACGGCGAGTACGACTACGTCAACCACGTTCTATTGAACGTTTCCGCTGTGCGAATCTTCAAGGGTATGAAGATCTCATCTACCTCTCTCGTTGATTACATCTCCTAGATTAGATCTTGGCTTTCTTGTTCGCATCCGTAGGAAAATTTGTGATTTACTATGCTGCGAAACCCTTCAGTGGTATCAGAGCTAGATCTATGCGTAGATGTGTTTCACGAGTAGAACGCAACATGCTTGTTGCGGGCGTTGATGTTTTCTGTTGCAAACCTCTTGTTGTGTATTTCTTATGGCGCGGTATAGTGAGATCGAAGCGGTCTAGGCCAACTTTACGCGACCGCGTTCGCGAGACCGGCTCCGCACTTGACGTGTGGCTTGTTCCATACATGCGGCTGGTGGATGCCAGTTTCTCTCACTATAGTAGTCATGGGACTTACATCGGATGTTAGCAACCATAATATCACCGTTGTGGCTTTCCGTAGGTAAGAATCGTTCTTAGCTTGCTACTCCCATAAGCCACGTAAAACATGCAACAACAAAGTAGAGGCGTCTAACTTGTTTTTGCAGGGAGTGTTTTGTGATATGGTATGGCCCAAGACATGATGAGTATGAATTGAGTTGTATGCAATGATCATGTTTTGTAATCTTTCACGACTTGCATGTCGATGAGTTCACAACCGGCAGGAGCCATATGGTTGTCTTTATAATTATGTATGACCTGCGTGTCAACTTCTTATACGCCATGTAATAGCTTTACTTTATCGCTAAGTAGTTAGCAATAGTTGTAGTTGCTATTCGTGGTGGAGGCAATCATGGTGGAGTGATGGAGATCATGCCGGCGCGCACAAGATGGAGATCATGGCGCGGAGATTGGCTATACCATGTCACATAAAATTATATGCATGTGATGTTTATCCTTTTATGTATCTTATTATGCTTAGATCGCGACGGTAGCATTATAAGATGATTCCTCACTTAAAGATCAAGATAAAATTGTGTTCTCCCCTCGTATGCGCCGTTGCGAAAGTTCGTCGTTTTCAAGCACCTCGTGATGATCGGGTGCTATAAACTCTACGTTCACATACAACGGGTGCAAGCCAGTTTTGCACACGCGGAAAATACTTGGGTTTGACTTGACGAGCCTAGCATGTACAGACATGGCCTCGGAACACATGAACCGAAAGGTTAATCATGAGTCATATGAATGATATGATCGACACTGAGTTGTCCACCATTGAAACCACATCTCTTCTCGTGAAGATCGGATTAGGTGTGGTGAATTTGGATCGTGTTCACTAAACAACTTTGAGGAATGTTGAATTTAGTGGGAGTTCATTAGTAATTTGATTAATTTGAACTAATTATCTTGAACTAAATCTTGTTGTATTTGCATAAGTCGTTGTAGTTTTTGGCACCGTTTCCCACCGACACTTAGCTCAATTGAGTTAAAAGAACTATAGAATTCTGGATAATCACTTTTCGGTCTAGTGCCGTTTAGTTAGAATATCAAGACTAAAGATTAAGTCCTATTGCAAACTTTAGCAAACCTTGCTTGCTCCATACGATTTAATAAATTGTATTAATATAAGAGCAACGATTCAAGTTTAGTATCTAAAGATCATATGTTTGCCTTCATGATAAATTGATCTTCAAAATTGTTTGAGAATCAAAGTGATCATCGAGCTGAAAGAATTGTTTCAGAAACAATCAAGAAGTGAAAGATATTTGAAATCTAAAACTTTGATTGTTTGCAAAAATGATGAAGTATAATTTAGTAAAAGAACATATGCTCATATTGTATGACTATATGTGAAGATTGAAGATGCTAGGCATCCCGATCACCCAAAAAAAAATTTGGGAAACTAATATTATACTTGCATTTGTCCTTAAGAGCTATAGTAGTTTCATCATGAAAGATGTCATGATAGGACGAATAAAAGGTATCGGCTAAATTTTTTTGCTATACCAAAAGAATACTAAAGAATGGAATCGGGAAGAATACCAATCATATGATGATGGCGATCCACTTCAAAGTGCAAAATCCAAGGCTATTAGTATTTGACTAACATCCTTTGGACTATGTGTCAAATGATTGATGCCACTATTGATGTCGATAGATTCTTCTAAAAGGAGAGGAAATGCTAAATAGGATCTGCAAAATTATTTGGTAGAAAAAGGAAAAGACTGGAATTGTCCAGCTCAGGTATATAAATGATATACATGTTATAGATGTATTCTTTGCTAAGTACATAATGTAATTCTTGGGTATTGGATACTAGATTGTTGGTATGAAATGTCATACAAAGCAACAATACAAGAACTACGATGGCCTAAGTAACTAGCAAAAGAATGTGGTAACAATGCGCATCGAGAAACAAATAAATGTGTTATTGTGTTTTTCGTCGGCATAAAACCTAGCCTTCAAGATATTTCATGAACTTAATAATTGTTATCTTGTTCTGGTATTATGAGAACAATTGTTGTTCATGTCATTACCGTCTTCCATAATCGATGGATAGATTATTATAAATCTTGTTGGTGAAATAGACATTTATAACACTGATGCTAAAGGTCGCAAGACAAAACAAATTTCACTTATATGTGACACCGCCGTTTAAGTCATATTGGAAACAAAACATGAAAGAAATTCTATATTGATAGATTTTTGAGTCATTTGATTTTGAATTGATTGACGCTTGTGAGACTTTTCCTAAAGATGCTTAAACTCTGTTCATGGGCCATGGACAGAACAAGCGACTAACTAAATGGAGATCGTACATGTTGATGTATGTAGTCCATGGTGTGAAGTCGATCATGGTGTATTTTCTATTTCATCAATGACTCGAATGGATGTATGGTATATCTACTCGATAAGATAGAAGTATGAAACAATTGAAATTGTTCAATTTATGAAGTGAAAATTATTGTAACAAGAAAAATTCAAGTTTTTATGATTGGATCATAAAGAAGAATATTTGAGTTACAAGTTTAGCAAGCATCTAAGAGTTAGAGGAATTGTTCCACAAACTTGCATCATGATAAACACCATAAGAGTATGGAGTTTTCGATGGATGTAATCAAACCTTGTTTGACATGGTTAGATCAATGATGAAATAAAACTACCAATATAATTTGTGGATTATGCTTTAGAGACTACCGCTTTTCACTGAATAGAGCACCTTCATAATCCGCTGAAATGACACCATACAAGTTATAGTTGTCTTTTCTTGAATTTTGGTATGCAAGGCATATGTGTAAAATGTTTACAACCAAAATCGGATTAGTAAGTCTTTGTAGGTTATCCCAAAGAATGTCGATGGGTATTCCTTCTATTATGAACCCAAACACATAGTGATTGTCACTAAAAGAAGTGAATTTCTTATGAAGGAGTTTTTTGCGAAAGGTTTAAGTGGGAGGAAGATAGAACTTGATGAGGTTATTGAATCTGAGCAAGATGATCAGAGTAGCGCAGCACCAGAATATGTTCTGGAAGCGGCAACTGCATTCATAGCTCACACGTCTACAATATGTTGTAGTCACGGCATCGAAGTTCCTATCTAACCAAGTTGGTCGTAATCAAATAGCAAGATTTGAGGACGAGATATTATTAGATAATAGTAACCAACAATATACAAAGAAGCGGTGATGGGCCCTGACTTCGTCATATGAATTATTCTAGCAACAATTACATATAGAGATATGTTAGTTGAATAAACGAAACAACGTTCCTCTACCGGAATGCACACCAAGGACGTGTAACTGACACGACCCAATGGGTTTTGTTGATTCAAAGGTTGCTAGATATGTATGCAAACTTCTATGGTAGAAGAAAGCATAGCGAAGTTGGAATCTTCAATGATGAAAATGTTAAAGTGTTAATTTCATCAAGATATTTGAAGATGCTTGTATTACAAGAAAGTAAGTGGGAGCGCTCAGACATATTTCTAATACTTTATGTGGATGACATATCGTTTATTGGAAATAATGTGTTTTTCTTGATATTGTTAAGTTTTCATTAAAGTTAGTTTTTGATGAAAGACTTAGGTAAAACCAGAATATTAAGCATCAATGTCTATGCAGATAGATTGAGGCACTAATATAGTTTTACCAGAGTACATAGATGAAATATTGAATTTGTTCAATATGGAAACAATAAGAACGGTTCTTGTTGCATGGAAGAGGTTGGAGCAAGAATCAATTGTTTTGACACTTGATGAGTGAAACCACAAGAATGATTTTATCAATCTTGTATACCATGATATGTAGATCCAGATGTGTCCAATGCTCTAAAGGTTATAGCATTCATATGATGATTGTTGGACAATAGTAAAGATATTCTTATGCACTTTCGAAGAAGTAAGAATATATTCTGTATGCAGAAGTGACAAATGGTTCATTGTAATGAGTTACATTGGCTTTGTCACACATACAAGTAAAATTTTATCCCAATTTTAACTATTTGTTTTGAGTTAGAAGGTGGCATAATAAGATGGAAGAAAGTTCCATGATGACTTGGATGAGTTCCAATGTTAATATTGTGGCGGACACTGCAACAAGGGCTAAGTATATAATCGCTTTAGAAGCGGCATAAAAGATGCAAAGTAGATAGTGATAATCCAACTTATTTGTGGCACTGTCGTCCAGGTCATATTGGCGTAAAACGCATGAAGAAACTCCATTCTGATGGACTTTTGGAGTCTCTTGATTTTGAATCATTTGACACGTGCGAGCTGTGCCTCATGGGCAAGATGATCAAAACCCCGTTCTCCGGAATAATGGAGCGAGCAACGGACTTATTGGAAATCATACATACCGATGTGTGTGGACCAATGAGTATTTCGACGCACGGTGGATATCGCTATTTTTCTAAGTGTGCTAGTACTATGTAGTTCTATTGTATGACAATAGTGACAACATAGTCTCGGCCAAGAAACAAAGGTCTCACCAGAAGACCAAGTTTATACGATGCTATCTCATACAAGATGAGTAATGCGTGCTGACGCAAAAGAATATGCAAATACAAACGGATCTGAAAGTGTCAGACCCGTAGATAAGGTTTACCACGTGCAACGCGTATGAAGAACACCGGATTGCCATAGGTGTTAAAGGCGCAAGTATGACTAGATTATTGACTCTAGTGCAAGTGGGAGACTGAAGGAAATATGCCCTAGAGGCAATAATAAAGATGTTATTATCATATTTCTTGTTCATGATAATGTTTATATTCCATGCTAGAATTGTATTAAGCGGAAACTTTAATACTTGTGTGGTTTATGAACAACACCGTGTCCCTAGTACGCCTCTATGGACTAGCTCATTGATTAATGATGGTTAAGGTTTCCTAACCATAGACATGAGTTGTCAATTAATAATGAGATCATATCATTAGGAGAATGATGTGATGGACAGACCCAAATAAAGCAGAGCAATTAGATCGTGTCATCATGTTCATCTTTGCGAAGCTTTTCCTATGTCATGTATTGTATTCCTTAGACCATGAGATAATACAACTCCCTAGTATCGGAAGAAAGCTTTGAAGTCATCAAACATCATCCTATGTGAGGGTGATAATAAAGGTGTCTCTCAGGTGATCGGAAAGTACTTGTTGGGTTGTATATATCGAGATGGAATTTGTCCCTCCCAAGTCAGGAGAGATATACTTCGGGCCCACTCGGTAATCGATATCAACACCGCTTGCAAGCATGTGGTTAATGAGTTAATCACAAAGTGATATCGGATTACGGAATGAGTAAAGTACTTGCTGTGAACGAGATTGAACTAGGTATGGCGATACCGACGATCAAATCTCGGGCAAGTAAAATATCGTGTGACGAAGGGAATACATATACGGGATTAATTGAATCCTGACATCGTGGTTCATTCGATATGATCATCGATGAATATGTGGGAGTCAATATGGGTTTCCAGATCCCGCTGTTGATTATTGATAGAAGATCATGTCTACATATTCTCGAACCCGTAGGGTCACACACTTAACGTGTATCGATGCTAGGATAGAATGGATAATTGGTTTATGAGTTTTAGTTCGGAGTCTCGGATGAGATCCAGGACGTCACGAGAGGTTCCGGAATGGTCCGGAGAATAAGATTCATATAAAGGAAAGCAGTTTTTGGATTCCGGAAAGGTTTCGGAGTTTATCGGTATTGTACCGGAAGGTTCTAGAAGGTTCCGGAGTGGGACCAACGTGGGCCCACTTGACGGAGGCCTGCGTGGGCCTAAGGGGAAGTGCCCTGGCCGCCCTGGGCCAGGCGCACAAGGCCCCTAAGGCCCAGCCGGCCAGCCCAATTGGAAACCCTAAGGGAGTCTTCAAAGTAGGAAGGGGGGGGAAACTTGCCCCCCACTCTTCCTACTCCAAGTCGGCGCCCTAGGGTTTGGGGAGAGGTCAAGCTGGCCGGCCACCCCTCTATATATAGGGGGCAAGGGCGCAGCCCTCTCTACCCCTAACCCAAACCCTAGCCGCCAACTGCTGCCCTCCCTCTTTCTCTCTCGCGATTGCGCGTAGGCGAAGCCCTGCCGCAGAAACTCTCCACCATAAGCACCACGCCGTCGTGCTGCTGATCCAATCTATCTCTCCACCATACTTGCTGGACCAAGGAAGGAGGAGACGTCGCTGCACCGCACGTGTGCAACTCTCGGAGGCGCCGCCACTTGCGGCGTAGGATCGGATCGGATCGCGAGGAGGAGACGGCGAGTACGACTACGTCAACCACGTTCTATTGAACGTTTCCGCTGTGCGAATCTTCAAGGGTATGAAGATCTCATCTACCTCTCTCGTTGATTACATCTCCTAGATTAGATCTTGGCTTTCTTGTTCGCATCCGTAGGAAAATTTTTGATTTACTATGCTGCGAAACCCTCCGCGCACGCCTGTGGAGGAGCCATCTGTGGAGGAGCCGCGGAGGAGGAGGAGGTCGCCGTCTGTGGAGGAGCCGCCGTGGAGGAGGAGTAGGTCGCCGTCTTCCCCGACCTCGCCTTCAACCCCAACCTCGCCGTCTTCCCCTCTTCCCCGCCTCGGTGAGCGCCTGCCTTCCCCTCTTCCCTCTGCTTCCATAATCCCAAGGCGTGACCTAAAGTCAAATTTAATTTTGACCAAGAACTTCACTAAGAAATTGTGAGTTATATGATACAAATTTTATATCACTGTATGCATATTTGGGAACACTTTCCAACAGAAAGAAATCACGAGATTCGAACATGCATAATTTGCATTTTAGATATTCCTTGTTTTGTGGAGAATCACTTCGGCCAATATACTTAATTTGTTGATGTGCTGGGACAGACCTAATAAAAAAATATGTGACTGCTAGGTTCTTACTGTGAGCATTCGTGTTAATATGTGACTGTTAGGTTCATATTAATATAACACTGTCATTCATGTTAATATGTGACTGCTAGGTTCTTACTGTGAGCATGTTCTTACTGTGTGAGTTCAGTTAACTTTTTGCTACACAAAAATGATACTAAGTGTGCCTCTGGCGTGTGAGTTCAGTTAACTCAACTTTGTTTAAAGTTCAGAACTACAATCTTTCTTAGGGTCGATTAACTAGGTATGCTTGCTGTAGCATGATTAAGTAACCTAGTTATAATTTTTGTTCTTATACTGTGAGCATGTTCTTATACTGTGATGATATACTGTGAGCATGTTCTTATACTGTGAGCATGTTCTTATACTGTGAGCAACAATACTGTGAGCATGTTCTTTTGTGTGAATTGTTTACAGGTTTTTGAAAATGAGTGCCTATTACTCCCGAAATGTTGATTGATTTCTGTTTCGGTGAGAAATAGGCACTCCTAGGTAGCCATTTATAGGGGAGGTGCTGTCGAATTTTTTGATCGATTATTTGTTGTACTAAACATTTTTCTCTCTGCTTTTAGGTACGCCATGGTGCGCCGCAAGATCACCACCTACGCTATGATGAGCCGACGCCCACCACCACCCCCTCCCCCTCCGACGCCGCCTCCAACGCCGCCACCTCCAGCGTCCGACGGCGAGGAGGAAGAAGTCCCCGAGGTGGACTACCCGGAGGACGAAGAAGAGAACGACCGCCTGGAGGCGGAAGTCCAGGCGGAGATCGACGACATGGAGTGGGCCATCTCGGACCCCGAGAATGAAGAACAGGCGGCCATCCACGCCTCGTGGCGTTCTCTGCGGATGGAGAACAAGGAGGCGGCGCACGACGACGAGTTGGACGGCCTACTTCTTGAGTCGGGGCTCAAGGAGTCCCGCGACCGCCACGCGACGGAGGAGGGAGCGCGCGGCTTCATGGAGTTGGAGCGGCGGCGCTGCTCGCGGAGGACTCCGGTCGCCTCCACAAGATTGTGGAGGATGACTTCCTCCCCGCCCCCGCCGCCGCACGAGATGCTCGATCGGGCCTAGCGGCGACGAAGAAGGGGGCCAACGACGACGAGGCGGGCCCCTCTAGGCGCTAGAACTTTCTTTTCGTATTATGAACTGCTTATATATGATCATATGAACTGCTATGTTTTATTCTAGGCTTATGAATCCTTGCCATAGTATTTGTGATCATGCAAGCATGCTTTTGAACTTTGTCATTCCTTTCGTTGCATAACATATATACTCCATTCTATGCTTATATATGATCGATCGTCATCCATGCTATGTTTTATTCTAGGCTTATGAATCCTTGCCATAGTATTTGTGATCATGCAAGCATGTTTTTGAACTTTGTCATTCCTTTCGTTGCATAACATATATACTCCATTCTAGGCTTATATATGATCGATCGTCATCCATGCTATGTTTTATTCTAGGCTTATGAATCCTTGCCATAGTATTTGTGATCATGCAAGCATGTTTTTGAACTTTGTCATTCATTTCGTTGCATAACATATATACTCCATTCTAGGCTTATATATGATCGATCGTCATCCATGCTATGTTTTATTCTAGGCTTATGAATCCTTGCCATAGTATTTGTGATCATGCAAGCATGTTTTTGAACTTTATCATTCCTTTCGTTGCATAACATATATACTTCATGTCTATACAGAGATGGCGAAGTGGTACATGGTGTACAGTGGTCGGGTTCTAGGAGTCTACGAGGAGTGGGAGGACTGCCAGGCACAGGTGACCAACTTCAGCGGCAACTGCTACAAAGGGTACAAGACAAGAGAGCTCGCGGTCTCCAAGTGGAGGAGACACGTGTGGAAGAAGAATCGGATGAAGTTCTTGATCATGGTCTCGATCTTGCTCATCGTCGTCGCCGGTGTGATCTATTCAAACTTTTTTTTCGATGTTGGACTTGCTTATATATGATCGATCGTCATCCATGCTATGTTTTATTCTAGGCTTATGAATCCTTGCCATTGTATTTGTGATCATGCAAGTATGTTTTTGCACTTTGTCATTCCTTTCGTTGCATAACATATATACTACATGTCTATAGAGAGATGGCGAAGTGGTACGTGGTGTACAGTGGTCGGGTTCTAGGAGTCTACGAGGAGTGGGAGGACTGCCAGGCACAGGCCGGTGACCAACTTCAGCGGCAACTGCTACAAAGGGTACAAGACAAGAGAGCTCGCTGTCTCCAAGTGAAGGAGACACGTGTGGAAGAAGAATCGGATGAAGTTCTTGATTATGGTCTCGATCTTGCTCATCGTCGTCGCCGGTGTGATCTATTCGTTCATACAGTAGTCTAAGTGATATGTAACTCCATATATAATATGTAATGATCAAAGTTGTACTTGTGTAATGATTCGACACTTGACCATGTATTTCGACACTTGACTTTATATTGATGTCTTTCGACACTTGACTTCATATTGATGTATTTTGGTGAATTCCAGTGTTACTGATGTGTATATCTTTGCATTTCTGCTGTATACTGTATATTTTTGTGCTGTATACTGTGTATTTCTGCTGTATTCTCGAAAAAAATACAAATACAAAACATACCAGTGGAGCACCAATTGGGTGCGCCGCAGATATTATGCGTGGCGCACCCCTTCTAGGTGCTCCACAGATAGGACACTTAACCATGGCGCACGTGGGCGTGCGCCACGGGTAATAAATACCAGTGGCTTGATATGCGTGGCGCACCACAGGTGCGCCACTGAAGCCCAAATAGGTGCGCCACAGATAAGGGTTTTCCTAGTAGTGTATGGTGCGTATAGTGGCATGTAGATGTAGTTTGTGTAAAATTTATTTGTAGGTGTTCTAGTGTTCTTGTTGTATTATGTAGCGTTCTTGATGTTGTTTTTGTATTCTCCAGGTTATAGTGTTCTTGTTGATTCCGGTGCATTGGAAGTGGTGTGACGTGAACAAGTATTGAGGTGGTGATTCGCACGCTACAAGGGTAAAAATCTTATTCTTAAATGGTGGTAGTGTAATTTTGTGTATATATATTTTAGCGGTGTAGTTGACGGAAGTAGGATTTTTATGTAGCAGGAGTCATGTCTGGATTAGTTAGATTTGTTATTCATTATGGGTACGGTGCGGTCCGTAGCAGTGATGCTGGAGCTGATCTTAGTGACTTTGAGTATCATGAGGTGGAGTTCACTGATCCTCAGAGTATGCGTATTGGGGAATTCAAGAGGATGTTAATGGTGTTCTTAGGATGGTATCGTAAGCTGTACACTGTCAGCTTACAAGCATTGTGGAGCAACTCAACTAGCAATATATATTGTCAGTTGAAAGAGATATAGCGTACCTCTCAGTGGGTCGGCTGGTTGAAAGGGTGTGAGCGCCGGCAAACATCCCCGATCGCCCTTGTGGTTGCGAAGCCGATTACTGTCGGAGGGGAGGCCGAGTCAAGCCACAGCAGCCAGGCAATTGGTTTAGGTTCTTGGCAGAGCATGCAACCAGCTGATGAGCCTGTTATGGCCATGTCATATGCCGACGACATTGGGTATGAAACAGGGCAGAGCAGTCATGCATTAGGTGCAGCGGCAGATGATGCAGGTGGCGAGATATTTTCAGACGATGAAGATGAGGTTTTGCAGCAGCAGATGGAAGCTGAAGATGTTGATGGAGATGCTGATGATATTAATTCATCTGACTCTGATGAAGAAGATGAAGAAGATGATCAGGATGAGGCCCCGATTCCGAAAGAATGGAATCGGGACTTCTCAAATTTAATGAGAGTGAACGAGGGGCACGATTCGGCATGGGAGTATCACCCGAACATCATCTCAGTCGGTTCATTATATCCCGACAAGCAACGTCTTCAGGATGCAATAACTAGTTGGGCAATGTCCACGCAGAGGGTATTTAAAACAGTCGCGTCAAACAAGAAATATTTGACAGTGGAATGTACCAACGAGAGATGTCCCGCTAGGGTGCATGGCTACCTCCGCAAGAATGACACCTTCTGGGTGGTGAGCGACCACGTGCAGCACACATGTATTATTAGGAACCAGTTGGTGGATCATAAGAACCTGAGTTCCACTCTCGTAGCTCGACTATTTCATACACAGATAGTCGAGGGCAAAGCTATGGAGGTAAAGGCTATCCAGAAGACAGTGAAGCAGAGATACAAGTACAACATATCTTACGGTAAGGCCTGGAGGGCTAAGCAGAAGGCGTTGGAGACGCGATTTGGGTCATTCTTTGACTCGTATGACTCGGTTGTCCGTATGTTGCACACATTGCAGGAAAGAAATCCGGGCACCTATGTTGACATCCAAGACTCATGGTTTGCGGAGGACTCCACTGTGAAGGTTTTAGAACGAGTATTTTTCTCGTTTAACATATGCATCGAAGCATTTAGATACTGTCGACCGGTGTTATGTGTGGATGGAACATTTGACGAGCTTGTCAATACCCCCCAGCGATCTCATTGAGGTCACATTTGATTACAATCAGAGCAAGTCGACAGGCCCATCTCGCACCTGGAAGGAGGTCCAGGCAGAACTTATCAAGATCAACGGGCACTGGACAGATATAAAGGAGAGAGGAGAAGATATGAGCTGGTGGGTTCAACATACCGCGCTCTGGATCAACGACAGCCACAAAGATGAAGATATCTTCATGCCTAGCGATTGGGCCAAGAAGAAAGGGGCGTCATCGAAGAGCAAAGAATCTACCTCGTCCAAGCCAAATGGCGCTACTTGCAAGGGCAAAGGAACTGCACCGTTGAAGTTTGACAAAGATGACGACGACGACTTCATGCCTAGCGACTGGGCAAAAAAAGCTTCTTCAACAAAGGGCAAGAGAGTCGCCAAGCCTTAGTTATTCATACTATATTTCTATCTTAATTTTAGTTATCCCGAATCATGTATTTCTATTTTAGTTTGCGGTATGTAATACTGATGTATCACGCACTTTCTATATTTTAGTTTGCGGTATGTAATACCGATGTATCACACACTTTCTATATAAATGTTACTTCCAATATATATTCAGAAATATTACTCATAGATAAAATATCTGAAATATTTGCCGCGACTAAAAATAATACAAAGTAATGAAAATAGTTAGTAGTTGTCTAAAACAGATGCTACTGAAGCCGGCCGGGTGCGCGTAGCAGCAACACAACTTGTCGCGTCCGGCCGCCACGATAGGGACTAATCGCGTCTGCCAGACGCGACAGCAGGCGCGTGCAGGACGGCAGCGTCCCAGCAGAACTTGTCGTATCCGGCAGATGGGAAAACTACTAATCGTATCCGGCAGATGGAACAGTGCCCTAAATCTGTAATTAGCTAAAAACTAATCATAGTTTTGAAATAGCTGAAAAAAGTGCAATATTTAAAAAAAAATCGCCACACACACGACGCAATGCAGTCATTCCCTGCTGTTATTAATAGCCAAGCATTATCTTGGAAAATCGGGTTTTATGTCCTAGTTTCGTCCACCATCAAGGCTATGCTTGGAATATCATCTACCATGACAAATCAATGTCACTAGATACACATATTTTTTCATATTCTGTATATAGTATAATCAGTAAACTTTATCTAAATTTGATTAAATTCTACAACGATTTTCTAAAAAAATGCCTTATTTTAGAGTTATCCGCATAAAACTATGATATTTAAGCTCCAATGTTAAAAAACCATAACTTTACCTTTTAATCGCAAAACACAGCGTCATTTGTTGTGGTTGTTTGCAGCTCACGTTGACAAGGAATTGACACTCTCACAAGGTGGACCCACCTATAAGGCTGATGTGGCAAATAAAATATAGACTTGCTGACATTGACGAAGGGCCCACTTGTTAGCCCAATTAACAAGAAAAAAATATATAAAAAAGCAGTCTGTATCCTTCCTGGAGCGCTACCGTGGCCGGCCACAGTGCCTCCCCCTCTAGTCAGCGCTCCTCCCTAGACCCATTCCTCCTACCTGGCCCCAACCGTCCTCCTAGAGCCAGCCGCCAAGTCGTGCCACTCCCCGTGCACCACCTCGGGAGCCATGAATGTCGGTGTGCCGCATATCCTGCTCCTGGTCGTCGGCGGAGCATGCCGTGGTGGTTCTACTATTCCCGCTCCTAGTCGTCGATGAAGCGTTCGGTGGTGGTTCTACTATTCCCACTCCTGCTCATCGTCGGAGCGTCCAACGGAGGTTGGGCCGGCGGCGGAGCACCACCAATCTGGGATCCGGCAGGGGTCCGCGCCTGCCGTGGTCGGAGCTCGCAGCGCCCGACCTTTCTGGAGCTCTCCCTGGTGGACTCGCTCCACCGGAGCTCTCCTAGGTGGAGCTCGTTGTGCCACCTATGGTGTAGATCGTCGCTGCTCCCGACCTAGCCCGACCTGGTGGACTTCGTCGCGCTCTCCCTGGTGGAGCTCATGCGGCCCCTGGAGCCGGGGATGAGCAGGGTCTCTCGAGGAGACGACCCAGTTATTGTATTTTATTTTTTTAGTTGGGATGAGAAGTGGGCCCCCCATCCACGTCAACGAGTTTATTACATTCCTTGTCATGTCAGCCCTTAAATGTGGGTCTCACCTGTCAGTTTCCTGTCAATGCCATTTATTGCGAACTGCAAACAACAAAAAAATGTCATGACTTTTTACGATTGAAATGTAAAATCGTGGTTTTTTACATTGAAGCGGAAATGTCATGGTTTTATTCTAACAACTCCTTATTTTATGGAATGATGGTAGTACTAAAAAAAGTTAGCCCAGCGCTCCATGTCGACTACGTGGAGCACATAAAAGATAATGTTCCACGATTTTTTTCTTAATTAACTGCAACTCAACTGGCTCAACTGGCTATGGGAGTGAGCCTAGCTCAACTGGCTATGGGAGTGGATGTACAACCCAGGCACCCAGGTTCAAATCCCCGCGGTTGCGAATTTGGGTTCTTATTATTTATTAAAAAAACTCGCTGTGGGGGTCTGCCCCACCGCTTTCCTTTCAAAAAAAAAACTGCAACTCATGTAAAAGCATTTTCAATATTATACTCGCTCCATTCCTTAATTTAAGGTGTATAATTTTCTTGCGCAAATATTAATGCACAGACTAAAATGGCAAATTTCAATACTTGTAGACATTAATACAGGTAGATGATCGATGTGAGAATAGAGGAAACATAGGAAAAACTAAGTACCTTATCTCTCCTAATCATATTGACTCCTAAATTGTGTCAAAAAATCTGACAATCCCATCATACACCTTATATTCTGAAATTTTCACAGAAAACTATACACCTTATATAAAGGAACAGAGAGAGTATAAAGTTTTATGAGTGGAATTTTGGAGTCTGTGGATCAATATTTCCTACTCCCCTCGTTCCATAATTTTTTTTGTCATTGTTTAGTTTGAATCTAAAATCACGATAAGAATTATTGAATTAACAAAAATTACGATAAAAATATATGAAACAGAGGGAGTTCAAGGATTATTTGGAACGTAGAGATTACAACCACAGTAGGATCATACCCCTAGCCCTAGATCATGTCAACTGCTCAGAAGATAGGAGGGCAGATCATCGTAAGAGGAGAGATCCTAATGCGGCAAAAAAGAACTGTGAATAACTAAAATAATGTTGATCCTGCACATTGTCAGCCACCTGCTCACCTGCTCCTCAGATGAACATAAAGGACAGGGCGATTTTGCTGCATGATCCAAAAATACAAACTCTGCTTTGTCTGGTTTGTCTCTAACTGTAGCCACACCAAACTGTGACCCGCGAGACATGCACATCCCTCAGGCGGCTCATAGTGGCGAGTAACATAGACTAGTGTCATGTAGCAGAAATCCATTTTGGATCCCGGGTCCATATGATCCCGCCAGCCGGACCAATCCTTCCGCGCCACAACCCATGTCCAGGAGTATATCGGTACTAGTATAACTCTCGTATGCTGATTTAGAAATAGTGCACGAGCGCATTTAATAAGCCGAAGTTCTACCCGATATGACGGTCCAGGCGTTTGGGCGACATCATGGACCAAAGCCCACCCATAGAAACAGTGCACGATCGCACTTAATAAGACGGTCTGCTTTTGAACAAGGTCACCAAACTTCTCATAAGCTTCTGAACCTGAATCCCCGAGACGCACCAGCTCACAGACTGGAGTGTATGCAAGTCACTGCTTTCCCTCTCGATTCATTACGCTGGTAGTGCTTCAGGTGTGACGGCAACACATCTCTGGCCTCCATCTCTTCAGTATCTCCGTGACTCTATGAACCCGACGTAATCCATCACCTGCAAACATAAAACCACTTGTCATTCCAAAACATGGTCAACTCCTTGTTTATTTCTTTTCTCTGGCCATTACCCTTGTAAGAATCAGGAAATTACCTTTCAGGGCATGCCCACAAAGAATACTAATGTTATCGAACAGACCACACTCGCAGTCAAAATTCTTCATTATCTCCTTAAGCCATCACTTCAAATTCGACTCGGCTCCACTTGTGCCGCTGGGAAGCAATCATGTGCCTTGCCATGTATATCTTGCCTTTCTCAATCTCTTCTACTCGGTACACGAAGTGCAGATTCTGACCAAACTGCTCAAACATCGTCCGGGTATATATCTTGCTGGCATGCCACTCAATGTCAGGTTATACTCCATCACTTATCAGTTTTGTCCTATTTTCTTCATAGTTCCCGTCAGGTCATGAGCAAACTGGAGCCGCATGTATTGCTTCAGGTGCATCGGGCATTCTCTGGGGGCATACGTCTTCAGCTGGCTGTTTGCGCACTCTTCGCGTACTCGTCATCTTTGCGCAGAACACACCTTTGAAGTAAGGGTTTTCCCACTTTTTCCTTTATCCCGTACAGCTGAGTCATCTAAGGATGTGTTTGCAAGCTGTACTTCGGCAGTAATTCCTGCCAGGCTGATTCAAACTCATCCGTCGTCACCATTGTGTTCACCAGCTTGTGGAACTCTGCTCAGAACTCATTCCTCTTTGTGTACAACGGCCCGCGAGAGTCTTTTGCTTTCTTCAGAACATGCCACTTGCACCACCTATATTCCGTGGTCGGCACAACCTCTACCGCAAATTCCATGGCACGACACCGATCTACACATGCACAACATATAATTAAAAATAATGGTATCAGAACATCTTTTTGCCTTGTCACCAAGACAATCTGTGAGCTGCATTTTTGGGGCTCGACACTGATCAACTTACCAAGCATCCGCACACTATCTCCTACATGCACTTTGTCTTCTCGGCATTAAGACGCCTCTTCCCATACCTAATCCCCAAACCGTGCTCCCATGAGTAGAAGTTGTAGAAATCATACGCCTTCCCGAGGGAATCAAACATTGTCCCTAAGCAAGGGTTAATGACCTCACCTCCAAGCTTTTCGGCGTTCTCTCAGATTAATTTTTCAAGAGCACTTTTCCATGATGCGCACAGCGTCCTTTCTGGAGGCGCTCGACCCACCTGTACCTGCAATTTTTTATTTTACATGTCACTATATTCGAAAAAGAACAGGTCAGCGCTCCAACATTTTATTCCTACATGCAAAACAGAAATAAGTATGCACATTTTATGTAACTGCGGTTTTGCATCATGAAGCAGAAAATACAACAGCAGGCCGCTATCTTGTTCTACTCGAGGCTACATGGCGCTCTCCGAAATCATCAAAACTACCCCAAAAAACGCTCGAAGCGCAATGTGCTGATTCATTTCAGCAGGCTCATACCATGGCTAAAAAGGAAGTAATGTGTTCTCAAGTACTGAATTCTCACTCTCATGATGTCACAGATATTTACAAACCTACTCGTCTGCAAGCCTAATTTCTAGCAGACCATAGCAAATATAAGGCAGGAGGCAAGTTGGCATTATCGCTACAGCTAGTTGACCTAATGTATATGTCCAATTTTTCATTTAACTCTGCAACTATTCGCGTACCTCATTGTTCACAAGGAGAATTGGGACCGACCTTCCCGGTGGTTTCGGCAGAATCTGCTTGCCCGTCAACGTCCTGGTCACCACTACCCCCACAGCCAGCACGATGCCTAGAATGGAATGGTCGACATGCCTCGACTGTCTAGCTTCTTCCGCCGCCGCGACGATTGCTGCAGGCACCGGCATCACCTGGCAAACTGAAATTTGCAATGCAAAAAACACACAAGCTAGTAAGAATCTAGGCGTCACATGAACCTTAGCCCAACCGACGAACCTGTTGCCTGGATCTAATGGAAACTCCATAGCTCCAAACTGAGGAGGATTTGATCCCCTTTCCACCTCCGCCACCGTTTCACTGCCAACGCTCCTCATGCCTAGGAAAAGGTGATTCGCTGAACCTAGAGATTTGGCCCACTCACGGCGCTCTTCTATCTATGTTTTGATGATCCTAGCAGGCTGTGGGTGGAGGTTAGGGTGCGAGGTGGAAAGGGGATCAAATCCATGCTCGGCCGCACAATGAACTTGATAAATCTCAATCGCCAGATCTGATCCGATGCAGCTCGGTCCAGGTAGCCGCCCCCGACTCGCCGTCGTCGCTCCCCATGGATGAGCTTTCCTATTCGCCGGAACCTGAAGATTTTGCCCGCCCACGACTATCTTCCAGCTCTGTTCTCACGATTTCAATGGAGCCTGTGAGCGCTGTTTCGTCTGCGAGCGAGAAGGGAGACGGTGGGGTGGGGCCCAGTTCTAACTCGGTGCTTCCCGGTCCAGGAAGACGACGCGGAAATGTTCAGTGGGTTCACTCTCGTCCACCTCGTCAACGCTTTGTCCGTTACATCTCAGTGCAGGCCAGGTCTACGGGGCGTCGTACGTATTTGTCGATTTCCATCGCTCGCCCACCACACTTATCTGTTAAAATCACTATTACGTGGCAGGAAACGCTTGGTCCAGTTGGCGGGTTTATCTGGACTCGGGAGCCAAAACTGCTCTCCCGTCATGTAGATGTTACTAGTCTATATTACTATCTTCATAGTGGGAAATAACATATGTGTAGTGTCATGCAAGACCTTATTTATTAAGTTATAGACACATTGTATATTGGGGTGTGTGATGTTACAGTACAGTAATATAATACCACAACACTCTCTTTCCTCACTTAATAGCATGCCATGTCATCAAAATGCATTGGAATGTGTGATGTTACTAGCTATGTTACTCCCAGTATGAGTAGTCTCAGGAAGAGGGGGCCGTTGGGAGGAGCCGAACAGAGCGACGCGTGGGAGTTGGGGCCGGAGTAAAATGCATTCACAGTACTAAGCTTGGCCAGCAAAATCAATACAGTAAATACGGCTTAGCGTTCATCTATATATATCACTACCTCACCGTAGAGAGTCGTATTTGCTGAGTTGACTGGTTCCAGTAACGACATGGCACTATAAGTTGCATTTTAGTATTTTACAGAGCATGCCCAAACAACTTCTCCGTCTAATTTGCCCACCTAAAAATAAATCTGAAGATCCCCACTCCGCGCCTCGATGAAGAGCAGAGGCAGCACACAACTCGTCACCAGTTTCCCCATGTCGCCGTGCCTCCCACGCCATACAAGGTCAAGCACGACTACTGCTCGTCCACGTTCCGGCAATGCCCCTGCCTTGTGTTGAGTCGGTGCTCCGCTGCCCTCCACCGCTGGAGGTCGTCGGAGCTTATGGATGGCGAGGTCGAAGGGGCCGCGACTCGTCAACAGGGATGAGGTCCACACCGCATGGCTCAAATTCGTGATCTAAGAGCATCTCCAACAGGTGCACAATATTTCAGCGCGCTATATGTCATCCCGCCCGCGCTGTAAACGTTTGCGGCGCGCTGGCCTAGATTTTCCCCACCGGAGGCGCTAAACTACAGCGTGTTTGCGAGCGCAAAACATGCTCCTCCGCCGGGTGCTCCAAAATGCAGCGCGCGCGCCGGCGGAAAACAACATTCTATACTCCTATGCATTCAACAAGATCAAATGGTCACATAAAAATCATGAAACAAATGATCTACCATAGTTAAATGGACACAATGTGCAACACACATATCGCATAGTTTAAGAACAACTCACAACACGACGTAGTTCAACAACAACACACAACATATGGTTCAAATAGACACAAAGTGCAACACACAATTTGCATATCAAATGCAAGATAGAATCTCACACTTCCGTATTTTCCAAGTCATCGCCTTCTTTTGCTTCTTCTTCATCAACATCTTGGGTTGAAGGAGGAATGGTAGGATCCAAAGAGGCCACGAATCCTCCCGGTGGTTCTCCCATGGCTCCATACACACCACTCACCGATGCTCCCATAGTCCCTCCGGAGACTCCTCCATAGCCGGGCATGCCTCCATAGCCTCCCATGCCGGGCATGCCTCCCATGCTGGGCATACCTCCCATGGCGGCCATGCCGAGCATGCCTCCCATACCGGCCATGCCTCCTCCAAACATGGGCATGCCGGCCATGCCTCCTTCAAACATGCCTCCTCCAAACATGCCGACCGTGGGTGTGTTCATGTTGGCTAGCAACAATCTCTTCTTGGCCAACACTTTGTCGCGAGTGAGGAGTGGAGCTTCTCTTCTTGCCTTCCTCACTTGAATCGTCATCATCGATGATCGTTGCTTCACAACCGGTTGCATTGGCGGCCATGGTTGTCGCATCCAATTTCCCGTGAGTCTTCCATTTTTCTTCATTTCCTAGCACTTCATAGCAATGATGCATGGTGAATGGCTTGCCAAGAATCTTGTTGCCTTTGTGGTTCTTCTTTCCCACATCTCTAAACAAGCCTTGAGCCATAGAGTTTTACAAAGCAAGCAAAAGAGAATAGATTAGGTATGTGAACAATAACCGTATGCATCTCAAGCGCGCCATATGCTCAACATATCCATGCAAAAGAGAATAGATTAGTAGAATTGCTTACCCTATCCATCTTATTTGTGCCACTTGGGTTAATGATATCAACTTGCGCTAGCACGCCCGACCACTTTTGGCAATCGGTGTTGATGCCCGACCAACAAGACAGAAGAGAATGCATGGTTCGCTTGTGTTGTTGGCGTCGAAGTACTCCTTCATCCTCATCCAATAGGTTTCTCCTTTTTGATCGGTACCGGTTGTTGGATCCATTCCAATTGTCAACCATGCCTTGCAAAGCAACTTGTCCTCCGCTATGGTGTAGTTCGCCGTCCGACCGGTAGGGCGTGATCCAATCAACCCTTCTCCTTCCTCAACGATATCCTCCTCATATTCCTCACATGCATCAATGTTGATATCTCCATGCATAAACGAAGATCCAACATTCATTGTCTCCATGAATGTATCATCATCGACTCTACATTTGCAATAAAATTCGTCATTCTCCGGCTACGTATGCAACAAAACTAAAATGTAGATAAAAAAAGTGATTTTTACCTCTCCGGCACTTCGTCGAACACCATATGTGTGCCGGATGGGTCAGCGGACAGAGGCGCCGGCGGTGAATTGTTCATTGGTGGAGGCGGCGGCAGAGCCTGCGCGCGGCGGGCCATGGTTGCCTTCACCTTTTTCGCCGCCGGGCCACCGGCGCCCGTAGCTGTTGGCGGGCGTTTGGACACCGGCACCTTCCTCCTCGGTGGCGCCCGCACCTTGCCGGGGGCCTGCGCGGTGGCGCTTGTGTGCAGCGTCGGCCGCGGCAGCCCAAAGAGAGCTCGCGCCGCGGCGGTCGGGTTGCCGGCGTCGCTAGGGTTTGCCGCGTTGGGCGGCGGCGCGACGGAGGATGCGGCGGCGGCGCCCGCGGGAATGGAGTAGGGAGGGGTCGATGGGGTACCGGAGGACGCGTCCATCGTCGGAATTGCGCCGACGGCCGCGCGGAGGCGAGGATTCAGCGGTGGGGCGGCGAGGCGCGGGGGGAAGTTTCAGCGCGGGTCTTTTTCGCGGTTGCCTCGCCCGATGCCGCGCGCTGGAGCCGAAGCCCAAATTTTAGTGCCCATGATAGGGCAAACCGGCCCGCGCCTAAAAAAATTTGCAGCGCCGCGCCATTTGCAGCGCCTGCTGGAGGACCGTTTTCGCGATCCGGCGCTGCATATCGGCGGTTTATATAGCGCGCGGCCTATATGACGCGTCTGTTGGAGATGCTCTAAAGCTGTGCTCTACTACTAGCAGTCCCACAATCCCATGAGCAATTGCCTTGTGGGCCTCCAACTCTAGTGATCTTAGTCTTGATAAAAAAACATGCAAAGGATTTTTCTTTGATTTATTTGAGCTCCATAAGATCCTTGAAATAGCAAATATGAAAAATAATGCTTTTTCCGTCTCTAAAATCTTGGAAATTATCTTAAAGAGATCAAATAAAGCAAGATCAATGCAAATGACAATAGAAACTTGAACAATAAGATGCAAATATGATGTTATGAAATGCACATATCAAACATTTTTCATGTGTTGTTAGAGTAGACTAACACGTTAGATCGATGTGGTGCAACAAAATATGTAAATATCAAAGGACCTAATGTCCATCTTTTTCTTTATTATTTGGTACATTCCTTGTCGTTATGGTGATAATTTTTCAAGCTTCAGTTATCACCTCATGCCTTGCCCAAAGTTTAATCTAAAAGAACTTTCACTACATATAGTAATTAGTTTTAAAAATGCATAACTTAGGGACAAGACGTTTTGGCAGCGAGAAGCATATGCCTCTGGTTTTTTAAATAAGTTCTGAACACATTTTAAAGTGTCAAAAATATCTGACAAAAAATATCTCGTGTACATCTCGACACACTATATGCTCGTGAGGTCGTTTAACAAAAATCATTTTTTTTTGTTTGAAAAAGAAAAAATTTGGTGTAAAACAAGCTTTTCACAAGAAATCTTCTCATATTTTTACACAAGACATAAAAATGTCGGATTTCCGTGAAACTTGTCCGCGCACATTGAATATCGAGATGTACGCGTGATTTTTTTATCTCGATTCTTTTATAACATTTACAATATTTTTTGTGTTACAAAGCATATGCTCCTAAAATCAAAATTGAATTGCCGCTAACTTTTTTAGCAGAACAATTGCCCATAACTATAACTAAGGGGTAGTAATGGAATTCCATCAAAGTAGGGACCCACTCCAAATGGGCCACACGGGTCAGCCGCGAGGGAATGCGTCGCAGTCGTGGGCAGGTAGAGCCGTAGAGAAGGTGGATGTAGCCGCTGGGCCTCCTCTCCTCCGTCCGGTTACTGTCACTGCTTCTCCCTCGATTCGATTTTGTTTGGTCCTCCTCCCCTCCGCACCCACCACTCCACCACCACCGGACCAAAGCCCAAACCCTCGAGGCCAGGCGTGGCGACGCGGACGCCGCCACCGCCGCAGCCGCAGCAGCCGGAGTGCTCCGTCCGACCCTCACCAGATCTAACAGAATGGCGATGCGCGGCGTCGATTTCAAGTGGTCCGTCCCTCCCCCTCCCTCCCTCCCCCTCTCGATTTCCCCGCCGATTGGTTTGCCTCTTTCTTACCGAATCTGTGGGCGCAGGTACGACGGCTTCTTCCTCTCCATGCTCGCCACCAGCGTGTATCCTTTCCTCCCCTCGACTCACCCACCCACGCACACTGCTCTCTTCCCTTCTCTCTTGTTCTGAATAATCTGTAGTATGTATTTGTGTTTATTTCCTTGACCGGTATGAAGAATCATCGTGTCCATCAACTGGAGGAGGTACCGCCTCTGCGCCCACCCGCTCCACATATGGATCGTCGTCGACTACACAGCCGTCTTCGTCTTCCGCCTCCTCATGTTCCTCGACAACGGACTCGCCGCAGGGATGGGACTGTAAGCTATTCCCCATTTTTCTCCTCATGATAGCAGGTTGCTCACAAGTAACCAGCAATTCATTGGAAATTCAGTGCTGAATTGTGTTACACATATAAAGATATAAAAATAATCCAAATGCACAGTTGTGATTTCATAATATAAAACCTTAGGTGAAGAGGACTGTGTACCTTACTGCTGCCAGCTCTTAGTAATAGGATAAGGGACACATTTTAGCGCTTAATTCCTTCCTAAACCACCCAAGTGAATGTCTGAATGACTTATCAATACTCCATAAACTATGTGAATATTGCTATAATTGTATGCAGCATGTAAATTAATGTTGCTATACCATAGCCTCCTAGGAAGCCTCGTGACTTATTGGCATGTTCATAACCCCTCTCAATAGTCTGCCAGCCAGTTCTGTAGAAAGTACATTAGTTTATGTTGATTTCAGTTACCACAGATTTCATCACCATACATGTTGCACAACACCAATATTTTGCATAGTCTGATGTCTGGGACACTTTTTTTGACTTTTGAAGTTTCGATATGTGATGCTGAAACAGAACTTAGTCTTGAAGTATTTCCGAAGCTGATAGAGTTTGCTGTGGGACTGTATGGTTCCGTAATTAGAGTTTATATTGTGTGGTAGAATTCTATGACAATAGCAATATGCAATATAACAGGACATAATCATTTAAAAAAAGCATATGCACTCTCTAAGGCAAACATTTTTCTAAAACAGTGGATGTTTATGATTCTTATGTCTGTATTTAACATTACTAGATTGCTCTCATAAATTCCCAAAGAACTGGGTTGATTTCTAAACTCTGCTACACATCGGTAACTTCTTTTATAACAAATTTCAGGGATCTTGGGTGGCAACAGAGATATACTCGTTTCTGTGGGAGAATAGTTGTTCTGTCAGTTCTCGTGCTTCTTCTCTACCCGTTTCTGTGGGTTTGGACTGTGATAGGAACATTGTGGTTCAGCACTGCAAGGGGCTGCGTAAGTTCTTTATTGTGGATGCAAATATTGCTATCACCATCTATGGGGAATCGCTACTTACTGCAAATTTAACTCCATGCACAGTTGCCAGAGGAAGGACAGAAATGGGGCTTCCTGATATGGCTGCTCTTCAGTTACTGTGGGCTTGCCTGTATTGCATGTGTGGCTGTTGGGAAGGTACTGCAGTAAGATTTTTTTTAATGTACTGCTTATCCATGATTACTATTGTTCAAAAGAAAAAAACACATGTTGATATTTAGCTTTAGGAAGGTCCATGTCAAACAAAATGTAGCCACACATTATTAGTCAATCTAGCCTGCTTGTGTTGACTGCAGTTTCATTGGTGTGTAGTTGCTGTTCGAACTAGATGTACTAAACTTGTGGTCAATGTGTGCTGTGAGTTGTTAATTCGACATTGGATTGTTCATGTTCGCTTTGGGTCAGCTAGGACCATATACATATTCAGTTAGTAAAAACATGATGAATCTATTAGGTGTTCCTGGTAAGACAAACCGATGTCAGTGGCCATGATTTGTGCTGGGCTTAACTTACTGTTATGAGTATGTGTAGGCTCACAGATTATTTTTATTTTCTGTGGCAGTGGTTAAACCGCAGGCACGCTCTCCAACTGAGGGCGCAACAGGGGATTCCAATATCTGAGTACGGGGTAATGTTTCCATCTGTTTTCTGTACCACAATGTCCAGTTGCACCTAGGAAGTGATGATCCTTCAGCATTAGCAGTTTGAGAGTATTACACCGTCACACATCTTTCTCAGCACTCTTCTTTTGAATTCACATATATATTTTGTCTGGGTGCATGAGTTTCATATACACTAGAACTAGCTGTGCTAAGTAGGAAGGTATAACATGTGTGCAGGTATTGGTTGACATGATACGCGTGCCAGACTGGGCATTTGAGGCAGTTGGCCTGGAACTGCGAGGAATGGGCCAAGACACCGCGTACCATCCTGGCCTCTATCTAACAGCCGCCCAGGTGAGTTCCTATCAATCAGCATAATAAAGAGTATTAGTCGGGCATACGCATATGAATCAGAAGAATGACTCTTGACAATTCTGTTAATAACTGTGTGGCTACCTGCAAACAGAGGGAAGCTGTGGAGGCTCTGATCCAGGAGCTCCCTAAGTTCATGATGAAGGCCGTCCCGACGGATTGCAGCGAGTGCCCGATCTGCCTGGAGGAGTTCCGCGTGGGCAGCGAGGTGCGTGGCCTCCCGTGCGCACACAACTTCCACGTGGCGTGCATCGACCAGTGGCTGCGGCTGAACGTGAAGTGCCCGCGCTGCCGGTGCTCCGTGTTCCCCAACCTGGACCTCAGCGCCCTCAACGGGCTCCGCCCAAGCAGCGAGGCAGACCGCCCGTCCGGTAGTGAAGTGACCACAACAGCAGCAGCAAGCCGGTACATGCCATCGGCGGGGCAGAGCTACCTGGTGCGGCTGCAGGGTCTGCTGCCCCGGCCTGTGATGGTCGGGCATGGGAGCGATGATGATGCTGACGTCGATGCCGAGAGCGGGCTGCGGACTCGCACGGCGGGTGTTGGTTCCGGGGGTGGCGGTGGTGGACGATGAGCAGCCTGATCGCTGAGACCGAAACCGGCCATTGTGATAATGTACTGTGTTTTTGGTGTGTAGATTATGTGTATGTCGAGTAGGATATATATAGGCTGCTTTACAATGTAGAAAATATGTGCTGCTGCATGGAATTCATCCCATCCATTCATATATAGAGATTTGTGTGTTGGTGATGGAAAGGAGAAGAGAAAAAGCTCCAAGTTATTTCATATTCAGTTGTGTGTTTGTGATGGAAATGAGAGGAGGAAATATAAGTTATTGTGTGGAAGGCAGAGGAGAGCAGAGGATAGGAAGTTTCTTCTCAAGTGTGAAGAGTCCTGCGGCGTCGTGTCAACTGAGCTCAACTCTTGACTCAAACCACAGCCTGACGCGTACACACACGCAGAGGTCTCGAGACGATGAGGCTGAGTCAGTTATAGCTGGTCTCCTTCCCAACAAAACCAAGACGACGACAGCAGAAGCAATCCTCGTCGATCAAATCACGGCAGGGAGGATCCCCCATCCGTCGGGATGGACTCCAGCAGCAACACCAATCCGCCGCCGCCGCCGCCGCAAGGTCCGTCAGCCCGCCTTCGATTAATCCCCAATTCCACTCTCTCGATTGCCGAGTCAGTAATAATCCTTGTCTTCAGCAGCAGATGCCGGAGGAGATGGCGAGAAGTCGTTGGCCTTCGACGCGCCGCCGCCGCAGCCGCAGCCGGTGAGGGAGGACTACGTCCAGAACGCCGTCAAGTTCCTCTCCCACCCCAAGGTCAGGGGCTCCGCCGTCGTCTACCGCAGATCCTTCCTCCAGAACAAGGGCCTCACCAGCGACGAGATCGACGAGGCCTTCCGACGAGTACCCGTATGCGCTGCTACTACAGTTTCCTTGCTTGATTGTCAGTTTCTCTACTCGCTCTAGCAAATTTGATGCTCCCATCTCCTCTGCTGCAGGATCCGCAGCCCACTGCTGCTTCGCCGTCGACCCAGACCCAGCCTCCTCCTCCTGCAGCGGCTGCACCTCTGCAGACTTACGCACAGCCACAATCAGCAATCGTTGTCTCTCAGCAGCATCCCAGGTTCACCTGGTACCGCGCCTTCGTCGCCGCGGGGCTCTTGCTCGGCTTCGGAGCCAGCGCCGCCGTCTTCATCAAGGTGTCTTCTGCCTCTTATCCTGTCCTCTCTACATGTACTAAGCTTAGCAACCAAGCTCACACATGAACAACAACCGCGTGGCAGAAACTGTTCCTCCCCAGGCTCAAGTCGTGGATCCGCAAGGTCGTCGCGGAAGCCAATGAGACTGCCGAGCTCAAGTCGAAGATCGATGAGGAGACCAAGGAGGCCGTGAGGGCTTCGTCCGAGGCCGTTTCTGCTATCGCCAAGACCAACCAGGAGTTGCTTGCTTCAAAGGACGAAGGTTTCACATCAGTTGCTTCTTCACAGTCCTAGTTCATCATTTCACTATACGTGCAACTGTATGCTTCGTTTCAGAATACTTCCGATCTGTATTATATCCATTCTTTCTATGTGACAGAGAAGAAGATACTCGTGACTCTAACGCAGGCGCTGGATTCCCAGGCAAAAGTGCTGAAATCGTTGAGCGAGTCGTTGACTCATGGCAGGGACTCCGTCAATGTTACCAGGGAGGATAGGTTTTCGCACTACCGCCCTTTGGAAGAGCATGCCGTGAGGAATGGTGAGTACCGAATATATGTACCGTTTCCTACTTCAGCATTTCTCTCTTTGTTGCGTTCAGATTACTCAGCAAAGCTACTCGGTGGAACCATGCTGAAAACCTTGCTTCAGTGTTTGTCGCTTCGCGTCAAGTTTTTTTTTGGATGCAAACTTGCCGATGGAACCATGCTAAGAACCATAGACTCTACCTTTCTCTGTCATTTATAAGGTCTTATGTTTGCTATTCAATCTCACTGTATCGAAAAGGCTCCAACTTATGTTGTGGCAATGTTGTATGAAAATACATCCATGTCCTAGACTAGAAAGATCTTAGTATATATGATTGTTGACAATGATAAATATGACAATCTCACCATATTATTGTTTGTTTGACCACGATATTTAGGGCCTATCAACACTCCATGGAGACCTCCTCAGGTGTGCACCTACGTTGTTCATCCCATTACACACTTTTAAAATGATATGTATGCTGGTACTTTGGAGAATTCTTCTTTTTCTGAACTGCTTTTTCCCTTTTGTAGCAACCTAATATGTATGGTGTGGCAAACAGTGGTGACTTTGGTTCAGGTTAGTATATCTTGTTAAGCTCCTAGTCGCTTCAGTGTTCCGTGCTACTCTTAAATGGTTGGGAGTGTTTGTTGAGCAGGAAGGCCTTCATTTGCGCCAGCACCTACTGAACCTACATCTGGATCATTTTCAAGATCTTATGTGGAGGTAAGCGACCAATGAGCTTATGATTAACACACGTCTTTCTTTTACTGAAACTAGCTGGATCGACTATTAGTGTGCATATAACGACACCTTGTTTCTTGAATATTGTCTGACTAATAATGTTTAACCATTAGCATTCATTTGCATTTAACTTGTCTTGGAGATAATATCCCCTAGGCGAGTTTAACTTTTCTTGGAGGTAATGCCACCTATGAGAGAGGTTGAGCTCCCATTCTAATTAATTACATTTATGCTTTCAGCAGACAGTGCAGCGAGGGGATAGGTCTTCTGGAAGTAAGGTGCGGCTCTGAATCTTCTCTTTGCTGCAAACAAGAGTGCTTCTTCTTACCTGCAACTGACATAGAGTCTATTTATTGCTGAAAACAGCAGCCATGGGAGATGCAGCAATACGCACAGCCAAAGCTTGGCTATGGATCCAACACCAACTTGAGTGAGGATGGATCATACGCCGAGGCTCAGGAGAACTACGGCCCTTCCTACCACCAGAATGGGAAGGCCCCTGATTTCCATACGGAGGAGCCCAGGCCGTTGGCATACAGTACCGGGGCTGAGGAAAGACCGCCGCCTCAGCGCCGCTGGGTTCCCCCTCAGCCTCCAGCCGTCGCCATGCCAGAAGCCGCGGCTGCCATCCGTCAACCAAAGACCCTTACAAAGCAACCGTCTAGCGAGACGTCCGAGGCAGCTGGTGAGATGCAGGTGAATGGTGCCCAGAGTTCGTCTTCTGTTGCTGCTGAGGTGCCGGTCAATGGCAACACTGTGAGTGATGCTGGACACGGCGAGATCGAAGAACAGGTGGAAGCCATCTAATTAGCAGGTGGGCCAACCAACGACACTAAGCAGCCTGTCTGAAGCTCTAAACGAGATTGTAGTCCGTCTAGCAGTTTGTCATAAGCTTGAGAACATATTGGGGTTCCTGCTACGTCTACGGGGTTACCTAAAGATGGAATAAAACAAATCACACTTAAATCTTGCTTGTGATTTTGAGTTTAGACTATGTATACTACTACTCTACATGCTGAAAAAAATAACAACAAATTCTTTTGGTTGTGCGTTTTCCACAAATTTGTTTGTGGTTTGTTTGATTTTGTGATATCGACCTGTTGACTTCAGCTGGCGCAGGCTGTTACTTATCCAGGTCTTGCATAACATGCTTGCTAGCTATACATTCTTGTCATGGGTAGTTGATATTGTTGAACATGCACCATTCACTTAGGCATGTATTCTGTTTGGATGCCAAGTTCAATTGGATCTTTAATGATCTTGATTACTGATGCAGATCCAGCCAGGACCTCACCACTGATGTTACTTATATCACCACTATATTTTCAAGGGAGTTTTAGGCAACAGTTAGAAACTCGGTTGTTGATCTTAATTTGCAACTATCATGATTTTGTTCTATCTGGGCAAATTGACGAACATAGCAATAGAAAATCGTCCTGCTAATCTTTTTGCTGAAGAAGAGGATGCCAAAATTGAGGAACGTACTAATCCAGCTGGCTGTGAAGTATCGAAGTGTGTTGTGTGAAGTATCCATCATATGGTTGTGCATCCTTTTGTTTCAATCACATTTTTCTTATTCTACCCATGTGTATAGCTGTTCAACAGTTCCAGTTATTCAATTGTCAGAGACTATGAATCGAGTTCATGAGTGCAGCTCTAATACGTGCTTTGCATGAACAATTAGGCCATGCAATTATTCTTATAACTAAGTGGATCAGTGAATCCACATCAAGCTATATGACGCGTGCTACGTGAGTGATATATCATATATGTAGGGTGAATATACTCCATGAACTGAGCAGCATTATATATATTTTGGATTTCCCTCATAGGCAAACATTCTTAGCACACAACATCTAGGTAAAGCATCAAAATTGCAACGACCAGATAAACATACAAGCTTTAGTCTTCGTTTTTTTTTAAAACTAAAGCTTTCATCTCTCCCAGAACACGCATGTCTGACTCTTACAGGAAGTACAGCAAGTGAAAGATCACGGACGTTAATATATATATCAGGCGATGTTTCCAAAATTAAGCACCTAGATCACACGTATCTGTATGTCTGTATGTAGGCACCAGTCATTGCTTTCATCCTTGATTGCTCAGAGCCAGAGTGCGCCGGCCTGGCGGAGGAGCGGCACAAGCTGGCCACCAAGGTGCAGCGACATGACCCGGTCGGTGGGGCCGACGAGAGCGCCGCCGATGAAGACCGTCGGCACGGGCGGACTCCGGCCGACCATGCCGGCGAGCGCCCTCTCGACGTCCTTGCCGCGGGGATCCTTGTCCAGCTCGTGCAACGCCCAGCTGCGTGAAGAGCGTCTGCACCGTGTGGCACATGCAACAGTTGCTCGCCCCGAAGATCACCACCGCCCGCTGCGACGCCAGCGTCCTCACCCTCTCGGCTGCCATTGTTTGGTGGCTAGCTAGCTCTCTCTTTTTTATCAATCGATCGATCGATGGACGATCTCAGCTCAGTTCACTTAGCTACGGCTAGCAGCTAGCTAGCTGTTGTTTCTTGGAGTTTTATGGTGTGTGATAACCAAAGGGTGTCTATTTATAGATGGTCGATGGGGCAAATCGAAGAGGTGGAGGTGGTCGGTGCAGAATATATGTTCTCTGCCGAGAGGTTCTCATTCTACTGCTTTTGATTATTATTTCCTTTTGAGATGGGGCCAGAATCCTACAGTTATATATTATCGCATTCAGTAAATTTTGAACAATGATGTTTCGAATGAGTAAAACTGGAGGTGAATTAAGATTCGAGACATGCTGAACTTTTCTTAATTAATCATTTGAAAAAAGGATGGTGGTATCGATCAAATTGATTCATGACGTTCCTGCTAAGCTAGGTTTGGAACCACTCTAATTGCCTCCTTTTGCCACTTCAGTTGACAAAGAATACATATGCATTGGAGTGGACATCGTGCATCACGTTTTACTTTGGAAACAGTTTGGCTAGCGCAGCCTTTTTAATTGGCCTACTTTGTATTCTCGATGTGGCATCACGGCGTCATTAGGAATTTCCACCTCGAGATAAGAATAAATTGGCAGGAATAAGTAGGCGATGAATTTCAACTCGCCGGGTAGGCAGTAGGTACATGAAGAATAATATCTCTAGAATAGGCTTGTAGTATTTTTTTACTTAATTAAGAAGGCAGTAAGGTTGAAACATGGAAGCACATATATTTTCTATTTTCTAAATCAATCTCACCAGAGTTAGGTTCTTTCATCACTTGTCTTGTACATAAGAAGCTTGTTAGCTTGATGTATTGTTATTTCCTCGTTTAAGGTTGTATCGGGTGTAAACTCTACTCACAAGGATACTACTACAAGTGTACTTTTCTGATAAAGGACACTTTATTACTTAGAAGGTTGGGGTGTGCTTTGGTATACCCCTTCCCCAAAATCAAACACAACAACGACTAAGATGCACACAGGCGCACAAGTCCAGCAAAAAGTCAAAGATAAAAAAGACACGGTACAAGTAACACTCAAGAAATTGCAAAGACGCATATAGAGTTGGAGGGACCAATCTGTAGATCATGTTGTCATTTTTGTTGGAAAATGGTTCCTTCATTGTGTCCTTCAAATGTATAAATACCTCCATAAATAGGTTGTAAAGATGACAATGAAAGGAGCCAGTAGATAACATGTATGAGAGTGTAATTTATCATTAATAACCTTGTTAACAACCAAAGCGACCAAATAAGAGCAAATGCTCCCACCCTAATAAAATTTTAAACCTATGATCAACACCACGTAGCTAGTTGCCATATATATTAGCAACAATACGTTGTGGATACAATGTAGAAGCTACTTGGGTTACTGACTATACAAATATCATGAATTTATAACGAAATAATAAGTGTTTGATTGTCTCATCATGATGACAATATACACACTTCATACTTCCATGTCAATTAAGTTTTACAATGTTGTCTTTAGTGAGAATTACTCCTCTGTGGAGATAACATATAAATATTTTTGTTTAAGCGGAATCTTAATTTGTTCATTTTTTTATTAACTAGCTGGACCAGTGCTGTATACATGAATTCTACAAAATATTTACCACTCTCATGTAGGTTGCACCGAAACTCGTCAGACCCTTGCGTTAATTGGACCATCACCAAAGGGTAAGCATTCCATGATGCAAGTCTGGGGCAAACTAAATCTCTTTTGAACGTCACATTAAGGTAGAAAGAACTCCTACATATTATAAATGGTATCGCTCTGAAGAGGACTATAAGTATATTTTAAAGCACTGTCATCTGTCCGTGGCTTTATAATTCTTATATCCTAGATACGCTTTATTGCAAGGAGCTTGCTGAACCAACTGTCGACATGAATTTTTGATTAATCTTTGCGTGCATGCCCACCACATATTCAAAATGTAACTTTATCGTACAAAATAGTTTTTAGTTTTTTTTTGTGGAGATACATATTACTATAAGCATGTAAATTCGATGCCAAAATGTGACTATATGCATAATTTTTACAGACAAGGAAAATATTGCATCCTAACATGTATATTCAAGATGCACCGATTTGTATGTTTATCATGTTGCCCATGCCACCTGTAGTCATACTTTGGCACTTAAATTTACAAGTTCACTTATTATATGCGTATGTATATTCATGGAAAAATACCAATTGACAACCTTTTGATTATCTTTTTCTTAAGAAAGTTGAACGCCTGGCTTCTTCTTCATTGACAACATTTTGCTATAGATCGACAGCTAAAATTTTCAAGTATCAGATGTGAATCCACCCAATTGATAAATTGTATATATCTAGTCTATTCAAGTGAAGTCAAAATAATCAGATGAAAAATATCATGCATACGAGTGCATTTTTTCGCCAAAACAAGTTGATGCTGAACTCAAGATTCTCAAACTAAAAACGTTGTCGGTAGGCTTTACTGACATTTAGTAAGTTCCTAACTAAATGAAGTCTTGTCCATCATGAAAAAAAGTCGAAAGTCAAATCTGCAGGAAAGAGCTAGATCGAGCAGGATAGTAGAACATATATTTAGCTAGGGATAGTAGAACATATTTATAGCGCGTTACTCTACTTTTTTTTTTCCAGAATTACGCAAGCACCGTGGCGCGTCGGCGGAGTGGTATGCGAATGCGATACGATGAGCCGCGTGTAGATAGAACGTGGATGCATATGCATATTCCCCGAATCGAGACTTGCATGTATGTAATCCAAGGTTCTTTTCATTTATTTATTTTTGCAAACGACCGATTGATGCTAAGTAAAGCCTCTTTTAAGCGATATGCTTGGGTATCTGGTTCGGAAAAAACGAGAAGTCGATAGAAAAGCTACTTTCGAGATCTTTGCACACGGCTGCGCCAGTAGGTTCGATCGATCCGCAGCTCGATAATTCGGCATACTACAGAGCAAGGAAAACAATGATACTACTCCCTCCAACCCATAATACTCTTCGCTAATACGGATATATCTAGATATATTTTAATGTCTAGATACATCCATATTGACGAAGAGTAATATGGGCCGGAGGGAGTACCTAATTGTAGATACGATGCGATTGTGATTTGATCGGAGCTCGTATCCTCGACGGGTGTGGCTGCAACGCGCCAACGCGTCAGAGAGTTAACAAGTGCTCCATCGCCGGACGTGGAGTCGATCGCCGGAGATCCGCCACAAGTGCTCCATCGCCGGACCGACCGAAAGGCGAACAACACATATTCGCCCATAGGTTCACTTGTCTTTCCATTTCCCCAAGGCATCTCCGATCATGTACCTGTCGTGGTCTATGGGGGTTATGTGAATTACCACCTGGCTGCCACTGTACCTCCGTACCTGCATGCATATATGCACTCGTGTCGCCATCGATCAGCCGGCAACCATTTAACCATGCATGTCGTCCTCGGAACGGCAGGACACACAAATAAACGCAAAAGGAATTTTTTTTTGACCAGATTCTTAAGCTAAACTCTACATCTTCCCCCATTTCAAATTACTACATATGGTAATTCTAGTTGTTTCTGACTGAATGTTTGGCGAACTAGAGGATAGCATACTGGAGTTCCAATATTTAAGTGGTATATAAGCGGCAATGCATATTAGTTGGCAACTTTTAATTATACTAGTTGTCATATTGAGTTACATAGTGGACAAACCTATTGAGTGAATGCTCACCCCCCGTCAGATGACGTCATTGCTGACGTGCGTATGTGTGTGTGTGTGTGTGAGAGAGAGAGAGAGAGAGAGAGAGAGAGAGAGAGAGAGAGAGAGAGAGAGGCGGTTTCGTTGCCACCGTCGGTGAGACCTCCATGGTTGAGCTCTCCAGTTTCATCGTGGTAGGCTGCTACATACTCGCTGCACGGGTTTGACCATGGGCACGCAGGGGGCCTCATCCTTTGGCATGGGGATCGACATTTGGTGTTGATCGATTCGGAAGGAATCACCATTGATGAGTGGCAATTGCCTGTGGCGGAATCTGTCAGAGTTGGTACAAAGGTTGAGTTCCCGGGCTAGACAGTGGTGGTCGGCGAGATCTGTGTCACTCCCATCGTTCCAATGCGATTGGCTTGGTTTCCTCTGAGACCACGTCGGTCCATGGATCCTACGACACTATTTCAACGCAGTCTAGTGTCATAGGTAGACCAGGCGGGCACACCAACATGCTACAGTTCGACAAACAATCCGGTGGAGGGGCCTCGGATCAAAGGCACGTGCCCACCATTGGGAACGCATGATCGACTGAGGGGCATTACAAGGACTAGTGTTTTGGTTCCCGCAACTAATCCCGATCTAGTAGGTTTCTCACTACCAACACATTTTGGACAAGGAGAGACCGGTGTGGAGACCAGCATCACATTCGTGACCAGAGAGATTGCGCACCACTGCTTCCTTGTGGGCAGGTACTGTTTAGGGAGATATCCATAGTTTTGCTTCGGTCGCCAGATCAGAGGGAGGATGGCCAATTTTTGGGGAGGTGGTAGTAGTGGGGGTCCTTCGTACCCTCAACGACAAAAACTATGCGTTGTGTCATCCTCCTGGTGGTTTCGCTGCAGGTACCTTCGATCAGCATGGTAGCAGATTGCAGTTCGTCCATGATGTTGCTAGCCTCCGTGGGGAAGAAGATCGAAACCACAACCTCGAAGGTAGAGGAGAGACGTACGAGGAGGAGTTTCATGGTTGAGATCTGGTGCACCACAATGAGTGAGGTGAAGGATCGCGAGCATCCAACGACATGAGATCTCACAGTAGAGAGCCAGCAAGATAGGAAAGCAACAACTCTAATTGCCTTGGTGCAATTAGTCCTTGGGAGAGATCTTTGGGCCCTCTCACTAAAGTAGGCGGAAACATGGGGAACAGAGATTCGTCGGTTCACATTTACAAAATGAGAGAGTAAGATTCTAAAATTGTACTACTGAATTTTGTCGTGAAAATCATTGACAATAAGTTCCTAGTGGATCCTCCATAGAGGATTCTAATGTTCAATATCGAAACATCACCTCGAAAGTGAATTAGAGACAACAAAAATCAGTCTCCTGAACAGTGGCAGGAAGCTAATCTTGTGTAGAATCGCAATGTTCAGTTTAGGGAGAACAGAATCAAACATTGGAACCTGGTGAAATCTGCTTAATCTGTGGTGATGTCCATGAAGAGAAATTTGTTTTCCATGAAACTCAACCTTGGGAAGTTGCAGCTCCCTTTGTGAGTGCAGCTATTCCAGGAAATGAGTTTTTTTGTGATTCCTGACATTAGAAATGCTGCAGAGTAAGGAAATGTTCCAGGCTGTGGTGGAAGTCTTGGACGGGAATGCAACAACATATCAGATTGAGAACTATTTCACTCGATAGGCAGGGAATATGTGTACTTGGAGATGGTATGCTAAACCTATGACAACGACTAAGTTTCTAATGAGTGTGGGGACCTCGGAATAGCCATCCGGAATACCTGTTATGCATACAATTCACGATCCCAGAAAGACCGTCGTGAATCCACATAACCGAGTTGATAACAAAGTACGTCATCCATTACAGTACCAAAATCAAATAGTCTTACATATGGTCACACAACCATTTTAATAAATGCCACACAAGGCAAGTTCACATATTAGCAGCGGAAGAGCAGTGTCGATGACCCAAGTCATGCCTACTACCCTACAGGCGACTAACTAGGACATTCCTAGTTTGCACGGGGTTGTCAAACCCTACATCTCCTCCATTGTCATCTTCCACATAGTCTAACCAAGTTAATAGCCAGGGACAAAGTCATGAGTACATTTGAATTGTGCTCGCAAACCATCTAAAGTGAGACAGTGAGAAATGCAATATTTGGTTGTAGCAAGGGAAGCTCTACTCTATGGCTTGGTTTATTTGAAAACAAAGTTTCTCTTGTCGATATAGCATGTCTAGAACCTTGTTCTACGACATCTATATATCTTTATTAAAACTTTCATAAAACATTTTTTACTAAAATCTCTAGGAAGGGAGTAACCCTTTGTATTTTCTTAAACCAGGTCAATCACACATGACCACTCCAATCTCCTCGGCAGTACCCTCCAGGTACTCCAATCCTTTCCTATGCCACGATAGTACCAACCGAGTACTCCGTCCGGCACCTTTCTCCTTTTTTGAAAACCATCTTTGTAAAACAAAACCTGACACGGGTTAAGTATGGCCATCCCAACCGTCCATGACCGAGGACTCGGCCATTTCAATAGATTTACACTCTGCAGAGGTTGTACACTTTACTTACACCATCTGGATACTTACCGTGTGGGCATCATCCCCGCATAGAATCCTATGCCACGACAAGCACCGGCTCAAAGCCTTTTGCTTGCCAACCTTAGTACAGGTGCCTACCCTATGGAGTATACCTCCCCGGCAAACCCCGACAGTCTACCTCCATATCTCGAGTGTCACTCCAGGGCAACGGCGGGAGAACCCAAGTGTTTTTCGGACGGGTAGCCTATTGGCGGGCCCACTACACTTTTGCCTACCACTTGCGACAACCCAGATTCTGGGGTTAGACGACCCTTATATAGTTATTAGGCTCCCCATACTAAAGTCAAAAAACTACAGGCTAAGCCCCATCCCATACCAGGGTAATGTGGTTGCACGGGAAAAATTGGTTTGGCAAACACTTATATGCAATGCCTTTTTCTTAAACCCATCATCTCCTTTTTATCCATTCAACTCCATTTTTCCAAAACCTCATTTCTGAAAACTTATACTTGGAGAAGGCCAACCTCTCCAAGGTTTTCAAAACCATTTTGGAAACATTGTTTTGAGTGTCCCGACCTAGAGTTTTTGCTCCACTAAACAAGGCTTCCAAGAAGACATGATGCTACCCATCAAGTCACTAACCTGGGGATAAGCAGGTGTCAAGAAGGTGCCATCCATAAGGATGATATTGAATGACTTGTGGAGCCAAGTCGCCAACAATTGCTATATAAGGATAATAGCAATTTAAAACAATGCACTTTGCATAAATGAGATTTTAAAGCATGCATAATAAAATTAGGATAGAGATATGCATCAAGTTTAGATGGCTTGTCTTGGTCAGAAAGATTTCCTTGACTCTCTTTTTCTCCAGCACCATAAAAAACACTTCACTTCCTCTCCGACGGCGTTCGAATCTAGCATCGCAATATAAAAGGGAAAACATTCAATCACCACATGAAGCATACTAGGGACAAGCATTCAACAAACTACTTCAAACACACAAACAAAGAGGCACGGTGAAAACATTCTATTCTATATGGATGCCATTCAACAATATCAAGTTTCCAATTATTTTCCCTATTTCTATGTAGGGTTTTCACACTAGGACTTAGCACAAATAGATAAATACCAAATATAATCAAACAAGGGGTACATTTCTCATTTACAGGTACTAGTGACCTGTGAGATTCTGAAACAAGTGAATTTTGGTTCAGAACATTTTATTTCGATTTTTAAACAATTTCTAAAAGCAATAAAGCCAGGGCGAAGCTCCCCTTAGGGCAAGGTAGTGCAGCCGCCCTACCTTAAGCTTTGGAGAAAACCTTTAGATGCACGTGTTTTTTCTAGATATTTTGAGTGGTCAATCATAAAAAACAGATTCTGTATGAGAAAGTTATTCTTATTTTAGTGAACATAGTGCAAAATCGATTTTGAACCAAAACATGTACTAGGTCCAGTCTAGTCGCGAAACCAACTTTTTTATTACAATATACATATATCTGAATTTAACTAAATTTGACTCTCAACAATTCCAAGCTAGGATATTTAAGTAGGATTTGAGGGTACTTTTGGACACTTCCTACAGACTCTCTTATCATAGTTTTTGACCATCGGTTTAATGAGTCATCTTGACAGTTGCTTAAGAATTTCTGTTGTCTTGACTTAAGAGGTTCAATTTCTAGGTTTTATGTGAATAATTTCTCACCTTACATAGATTTACAATGGATAATTATGAGTATGACCATATATAGAATTATCTTACTTATTTATTATACATTCTTGGAGAATTGTACACTTAAGAAATTGTCTTAATATCTGAAAGGAATCTCAAGTTTCCTGCAGTTTATCGCTTTATTGATCTAGCATTGATTTTACCAGTGGTAATGACAAATTTAATAGTGTTTTCTTGATGAAAACATCATCAAGACCAAGTTGCGCTTCGTGATGGGTTCTTGATGACTTGATTATGAGTTACATTGAGCTAGGGATATTCAGAAGTCTTAATCGATAAAAGTATTGATATTTCAAAGGTTTTACCCATATTAAAATATTTTTCCTTTTTTATTATACTAAATGGTTGGATTACAATGATATAAGTCATTAATATCTCGAGACTATATTTATCTTCACATCATCTTTTTAGGATTCACCCTACCTCAAATTATTTTTGTCCTTCGCCACTGAATAAAGCCATACAAGCACACTAATTCTCAATCATAGTTTCAGGAACAATTAGTAAGCAAACAAGATACATACACATAGGTATCAACAAAACAAACCTTACAAAATTGGATTTGCAATTTCTTGATTAATAGAGAATATTCCACGCATTTCCTAGTGAAATATCTACTACTTTAGAGATAAATCTACAAGAAAATTATACATACTCAGAAAAATCTTTCCTCTGGTCACTAGCAAGTATTTATAGTAGAAAGCTAAAAAAATATTTGGTCTCACCCAAAAATATGTCACAAAATAGGTTTTCTAATTCCCTAAGTTTAGATCTGGTGTTTTCTTGCTAAAATCATATTGCTAAGAGTATAGATCTACTCCCTCCGTTTAAAAATATAAGATGTTTTAGCTTTGCGAAGCTAATGTATCTAGATATCTTTAAGTGTATAGATTCAAACGAACCTACACTAAAAGATGTCTAGATACATTCACTTCACAAAACTAAAACATCTTATTTCCCGAAGGGAGGGAGTACTTGCATGAAAATCAGTGACATTGGAAAGGTATCCTCAAATACTTTGAAAAAAGATTTAACCGACCCCATTTGGTTTTCAGGATCTCAAGATATGGATTTAACAGTGAAATAGACATATTATGGTAGATTAAATGTCAAAAATAATCTATAAATTATTTTGGACTAGGACCTGCTCTGAATGATAGATAAATGGATCCGAAACATGTATAAATTTGGATCTAGAAATTTTCATGCTTGCAGATTTCACAGTGAATTAATTTTGCTCACAGATCTACCAGGGACTAATTTCCTATTCCTCGAAAAATAAAATGTTATACGGGCCGAATTAAACCGAGGGACACAACGCAGTGCTGGGACGGCCTAGTTTGGCTGCCAGCGGCCATGCGCCATGTAGAGCAGCATGGCGCGGCCGACCTGGAATAGGCGGCATGGCCACGACTACGCGACAGAAGGAGAGAAGGTGGCTCACCGCAGGGAGGTCGTGGGCGAAGCTGCGATGTGGAGGACTGCATGGCAGCGCGCCTCCGCTCCTTTCAGTGACTTGGACGCGAGACCCGCTCCTGGCCATCGGCACGAACGAGGGCGACAGCCACGTCTCTGACAGCTACTACGGAGAGGCACGACGACAAGGGAGATGTTTAGGCGGAGCTCGGAGGCTCTCCTCGGTCAAATGGGATGCGATACTGACGTAATAGTTGATGTTGAGAGGCTGAGGGCTTGCTCCACATCGGCGACCACGGTCGGTGACCTCGTCGCTGAAGGGGGACTTTGAGAAAGTTCCTGGACAATAATATGGAGCCATTAGATCTAGGAGATAGTGTCGTGACTAGAGAAACAGAGAGCAAGGGAAGGAAGGGGCGGAGTTAGACTCTGATGTGCTTCCGACAGAATGCCGCCCATGGTAGTCCTCTGGTTTGAGCCGAGCAGGGAGGGAGACAGTGGTGCGAGGGATTGAAGTGTTGTTTAATGAGAGAGGGAGGTGGGGGTTTGAGACAAGAGAGGCTCGGGGTTGCGTTTTAGTTAGGGAGGTGAGGTGCGTGTGTTATGGTGCTCGACGTGCACTGGCCAGAGGCAGGCGGCGAATGGGACAGATGTAATCGACAACGAGGCAGCCCAGGGCTTCTCCAGTTAAACCAATGGGGTGAGGCGGTATCTTTGGCGAGAGGACATGTCAGGGGATGGTCGGAGCACTCGGGTTAGCTCCTGTATGTGGACGCGCGCAACATGCTTGAGGAAAAGACCGCGTACAGAGGACGCGTGAGCACGACCGATAGGAAAAATGAAAAAGGAAGGGAAGACGCGGAGATGCTTTTGGTTTCCAAGGCGTGGATGTTGGCGAAGCTAGGGGGACTCGGGCTGCCTAGTCAACCAATTGGCCAACAATGGTGCTTCGTGATCATGGCAGCAACGTTCTGGTGCAGTCCAAGCAAATAGGACAAACAGAGGGGAGGGTGAGGGTGTCATGTGGGCTGCTGGGTGCGTCCACTCACCCAAGGACTCGTTTTACAGAAAAGAGGGGATCTGCCGCAAGATTTTTCAAAGATTTAACCAAGAGACATGCATAGGCCTCTCTTTGCATTTCTTCGAAGCACAAGATAACAAAATGGAGAAGTGCTACATTGCCAGGTCGACCAGAGGGAGAGAAGGATGCTGGAGTGGTCAAAGTTATGGTTTGGTGGTGCTCAAAAATATTTAGTGAATAAGAGATGGATATGGATATCAAGGCATGCATATGACAAGTTTGAATTTGAATAAGATTTAGTTATCTCCAAGAAGGTGCATGTGTGGATAGATCACAGAGGGTAGTGAGGTGATCAGGTATGGACTTGGCAAGTTTTGGAAATAAATTCGATCACCAAAATTTATGGTTTGAAGATTTGGCCTAAATATGATTAATACTAGATTTTGAAAAGCTTGTACAAGTAACCATCTAAGGCTTTGAGTCAGGGATTTGGTTTAGAGATGATCCAAATTAAATTTGAGAGATAAATATTAATATTGCTAATTAGCATGTAATCACATGTTTTTCATGTGGTAGAGATATTTCAAAGGAATCCATGGAATGACATGTGGTGATGTAGACGAGAGGTGTAAGGGAGTTCTCATTATGGAGAAGGGTGACATGGCGTTCTAAAGAGTGATTCATAAGTTTAAGGAAATAGAGAAATCAAAGGAATGGAACAATTTTTACTAGGGCTCAAAACATACTCACATAAATGGCTGGCATGCTTCAAAATGCACCAGCAAGTTAATAGATATTTAGAGTAGATCAAAATTAAGAATAATAGGTCATAGGATGGTCTCTGAATAATTTATTTCAAAATTTAAAAGTGTGAGCAAAAGTGCATCTTATAAGGGTCAAATGGTCCCTGATTTGATTAGGGTAAGAAACATGATTAAAACAATTAGCAGATGGCCTCAATTACCAAGTGGTAATGGAGAGAATGGAATACCACATGACAAAGATGAAATCTAGGAAGGTACATTGTCATGGATAGAAGATATGAAGTTAAGACAAGTCTCTGAAGATTGAATCCGTTAACAGAAGTAAAGATAGGGTCAAACTTGGAATCTGGATGATATTGTAATTTAACTTGCTTCTTTGATATGTCTTGGCTTCAATTAGATGCTATCAAGTATTGAAAAAGACATAAAGTTGTATAAGTAATAATAATAGGGACTAAAGGAAATTCTCCAAGAAACACATTCATACAAACAAGAAGAAGTCAAACAAAGTCAAATATAGTCAAGGATAGTCAAACATATGCAACAATCATCACAAGAGCAATGGTCGGAACAGGTGTTAAATGAGAAACATGTCCTGGAGATGGTTGAAAAGAGTTTTAGGAAGGAAGTAAATCATTTGCAATTGTGTCCAAGAGCTAGTGGAGACATTAGCATCCCTTTGATGTAGTTTTCTCAAAGGGGTTTGAAATCCTTTTATAAATCTAATAAAATATAAGTTTGTAAAATAGGGAGACCACCACACTATGTCCCTATAGTTTCAAAAATACTATATTTTAAAAAACCTTTATTTCAAAATATATCCTGGCTCTTGTTTTGGGGAAATTAAAATAACTTGACATAAGAAAGGTGCCAAGATACTATTTTTGGGGAAAAGGTTGGGAGCATAGATAATGGCATGAGCTTAAGGGCACAAGGATTTCTTTGGTTCAAAATATTGTTCCACAAGCAATTTACACAACCAAAAATCTGACAACAAACAAATCAAGCATGCAAGAGGCTTCATTAAATTTGATTAAGCACAAAAGTTTTTGTTGGCCCTTATTTTTGCCTCACTAAACGCTGCTTAAACTTGGGTACAAAAGTTGGGGTGTTACAATGAGATTCCCAAGCTCTAGGGATATAGATACTTGGGTCCATTTTGGGAAGACTAGTGTGATAAATATTCAGAATGTGATTATCCAAGTGGAACATTCTCTTGGATATGGTGCTATTGGGGATGTACACATTGCTTGGTTCCAAGGAAAATGAATTTCTTTGGATAACAAGAATTGCCCAATCATAGTTTATTCTAGGAGCACTATAGGGAGAACTCTAGCTCGGGATAGACACAGTTTGAACAATGTGTATTATGTTAAATCTAAATTGGAAATCTAGATGTATCTCTAGTGCCAACTATTGTTTGTAATGTCAATATAGGGGTAAGTTTCTATGATCTGAATTTCAATAGGGATATTCCAAGAGGAAGAGTGCATACTAAGGAACATCAAGTGCATGCGGCACAAACATATCAAAACATGCCTATGGTGCAGAGATCTGGGGCTGGATAGACATCAAAATTGGTGAGTTCATCTTGACTCCCATAAGATCTCCACACCAAATCATATTGGTGAGTTCGTCGAACTTTGGGCTTTGGTCAATGAGATAAACCTTGATGAGGACACCAAAGATGACATCCAGTGGAAATTCACCGCCAATGGAGAATACTCGGCGGCTTTGGCCTATAGCGCCCAATTTGAGGGCATGGCCAACTCATTCATGATGGAGGCGGTTTGGAAGAGTTGGGGTCCGCCCAAGTGCAAGCTCTTCGCTTGGCTCATCTTGCAAAATCGTGTGTGGTCGGCCGACCGGCTACAAAAGCCAGGTTGGCCAAATTGCGGGAATTGCCAACTTTGCAAGCGGGTGCCCGAAATGGCGGCCCACATCCTCTTCAAGTGTCGATACTCCTTGAGAATTTGGAACTCGATCATTCATTGGCTTGGGATCACCTCGGTGAACACCGCGACTTGGGCAAACCACGACTCGGTGAAGGAATGGTGGATGAGCTTCATCTACTCCAATGGCGTGCGGAGGAAATCTCTTGTCACCCTTATCATGCTTGTCTCTTGGGAAATTTGGAATGAGCACAATGCTAGGGTGTTCCCGAACATCGCTATGCTTCCCAATGTTGTTGTAGAAAAAATTAGGGGGGAAGCAGCTCTATGGACCTTAGCGGGGGCCAAGAGCTTGAGCTCAATATTGCCGCGAGAGTGAGGCGTCGTATCCCGAGCTTTGCTCGGATGTAAAACTTTCTAAACTTTTTCTTAATTAATGAATGAGGCAAAGCTTTTGCCCCCGTTCACCCTACTATATGAGTCAGCTGGCAAAGTCACTCTGTTACACGTTGAAATTAAGTGATAAATATATGAAGAGAGAAGCATGATTTCTACTAATATGGTAACAATACAAGAAAACTAATATCTCTGTATTCTCCATTTGCTTAGACTATATTTTCTAAGTCCTATATATCTTGATTATCCAGTTCAGTATATATGATAATTAAGTTGTTCAACTCAAACATACAAAAATATGTTGATATAATTGCAAGAGTATTGTACTGCACTCTATAAACAATTGCAGAGTATGGTGCTGCACTCTGGAATCTAAAATTAGGTTCTATTTTAAATTAAGTTAGACCGGAGAAAAGACAAAGACGCAAAAGGACTGTACTTAAACATATATATATATATAGGATTAGATAGTCACAGTGGCATATCGCGCACTGATTGCAAACCATGGACTACAAGGACCTCTTCGCATTATAGTAGTTCTAATGAGGCCTCGGTAGCTCATCTACTAACAATTCAACTCATTATAGGATGCCTAGCAGCATCTAGTAGTACTATAATTGCACCCACAAGCAGCTATTTGTATATACTAGATGCTTGTGGTAGCTCCTCAGGGATGTCGGTGGACTCCATGGTATCCTAAGCGGTATAGCTGCAGGGACATCCATGGTAGCGGACGCGGTAGCTGCAGAGCCACCAGTGATCTCCTTGCTACCTAGAGTGGTAGACACGGCAGCTGCAGAGCCATTGGTGGTCGTCTCCTCGGTGCCTGGAGCTTTAGCAGGACAGCTCTGTGAAGTAGAGGCGAAAGCTGCAGCTGCAGCAGCGATTAGCGTGTCATTCCTGCAGAAAAGAAAACGGAAGTTTGATTATAAACTGTAACTGCAAACAACGGATTTGAACATCTAACTTGACAACGAACCTCTTGAACATCATCAGCTCATAGGTAGCATGAACTCGGCTGTAGTAGCCGAAAAATGCGGTGGCCGCAAGAATACACAGCCAAAATATTGTGAGCGCGACGAGCTCGGCAACGAGAAGATAGGAGGCACCGAAGATAATGGCTATGGTGGCAAAGGAAACGATTACGGCAGGAGAGCTATCGTCAGCAACCACGGCTCCATTTAACCAGCCTAGCACACACATGGTCGGAATGAGGAGCAGGAAAGCTATGGCTCCCATAAGATACATGGCATTGTGGACGGCGGTGTAGTCATCGTCTGGACGTATAAACCAGCATACAGCAAAAAACATGACCAGAAGACCTAAGAAGAAGTAGACCGCAAAGTTCCTCCGGTAGAAGCCGGTAGGCGCTTTGGCCACAGCGACGAAGGCAGCCTTCTCCCTGCCCTTAGCCTCCCTGTACTGGGCAAGAACGCTGCCAAAGAGGCCAGCAGCTAGGATGGAGTCCACATACACTAGTAGAAAAAGGGCCTTTGGCCTGGACCCTTTAGTCCCGACCTCCATCTGGACCGGGACTAAAGGCCCGGCCACGTCGCCCCAAATTCGCCAGCCGCCCGGGAGGCTTTAGTCCCGGCCCGTAACAAGCCTTTAGTCCCGGTTTGAGACACAAACCGGGACTAAAGGGCTACGCGGTGTGCAGCCCGCATGTGCGCACCCTTTAGTCCCGGTTTGTGTCTCAAACCGGGACTAAAGTCCTCTGCCTATATATATGGCCGCAGCCCCTCTCTCCCATCTTCCTTGCATTTTTTTGGATGAAAGAGTGTGGGTGTGTGCTAGCTCTCCTTTTTTCTTGGATGCACTAGAGGTGTTTGTTGAAATGTGTGTTAGAGCGATGCCGCTTCAGTTCACCGAACACAACTACGATATAGTCGATGCCCGAGCCACGCTTAAAGCTCTTCCTCTTTATTTCCACTTATTCTAAAAGGTTAGCAACTATATTTTCTCGTTTAGACCGTGCGGTACTAATTTTGAGGATCGTGATTGTGTTTGATATACTATCGTATGACGCAGATGAGCCATCCATGGATGTACGGTGATCGACGCACAGCCGCTTACAGAGAAGGCGTGCATTCTTTTCGAGATGCGGCCGATGCGAACAAGCATGGTGGTGGCTATATGTTTTGTCCATGTGTTGAATGTCGGAATGAGAAGGATTACACTTCCTCAAGAGTCATTCAGAGTCACCTGCTTCGGTCCGGTTTTATGTCGGGCTATAATGTTTGGACCAAGCACGGGGAAAGAGGGGTTATGATGGAAGACGACGATGAAGAAGAAGAGAACGATGATGACAACTACCGATCTATGTTCCCTGAGTATGCTGATACCGCAATGGAAGACAATGAAGAAGAAGATCAGGGTGCAGAATGGGAACCAGATGAGCCCGCTGATGATCTTGGCCGGGTCATTTCTGAAGCACGGCGAGGCTGCGACACAGAAAAGGAGAGGTTGCAGTTCGAGCAGATGTTACAGGACCACAACAAATTGTTGTACCCAACTTGTGAAGATGGCCAGAAGAAGCTGGGTAGCACACTGGAATTGCTGAAGTGGAAGGCAGAGACCGGTGTGACTGACTCGTCATTCGAAAAGTTGCTGGTACTGATGAAGAAGATGCTTCCAAGAAAGAACGAATTGCCCGCCAGCACGTACGAAGCAAAGAAGCTTGTCTGCCCTCTAGGATTAGACGTGCAGAAGATACATGCATGCCCTAATGACTGCATCCTCTACCACGGTGAGAAGTATGAGAATATGGATAAATGCCCGGTATACACTGCATTGCGGTATAAGATCAGAAAAGATGACCCTGGTGAGATTGAGGGCGAGCCACCCAGGAAGAGGGTTCCTGCCAAGGTGATGTGGTATGCTCCTATAATACCACGGTTGAAACGTCTGTTTAGAAATAAAGATCATGCGAAGTTGTTGCGATGGCACATGGAAGATCGTATGAAAGACGATAAGTTGAGGCACCCCGCTGATGGTCGGCAGTGGAGAAAAATCGAGAGAGAGTTCCCAAGATTTGCAGGTGACGCAAGGAACTTATGGTTTGGTCTGAGTACAGATGGCATGAATCCTTTTGGGGAGCAGAGTTGCAGTCACAGCACCTGGCCCGTTACTCTATGTATCTACAACCTTCCTCCTTGGTTGTGCATGAAGCGGAAGTTCATTATGATGCCAGTGTTTATCCAAGGTCCAAAGCAACCCGGCAACGACATTGATGTGTACCTAAGGCCATTAGTTGATGAACTTTTACAGCTATGGGCCGAACCAGGTGTACGTGTGTGGGACGAGCACAAACAAGAGGAATTTGACCTTCGAGCTTTGCTTTTCGTAACCATCAATGATTGGCCTGCTCTTAGTAACATTTCAGGACAGTCAAACAAGGGATACAATGCATGCACGCATTGTTTGGATCAGACAGAAAGTATATATCTGGACAAATGTAGGAAGAATGTGTATCCGTACAATCGTCGTTTTCTTCCGCCCAAGCATCCCTTAAAGAAAAAAGGCAAGCATTTCAATGGCAAGGCAGAACCCCGGGGGAAGCCTGTCATCCGTACTGGTGCTGAAGTATTTGATATGGTCAAAGATTTAAAAGTAATCTTTGGAAAGGGTCCTGGCAGCCAACCTGTTCCTAACGGCCCTGATAAGCGCGTACCCATGTGGAAGAAGAAATCTATATTTTGGGAGCTACCCTATTGGGAAGTCCATGAGGTCCGCTCCGCAATCGATGTGATGCACCTGACGAAGAATCTCTGCGTGAATATTCTAGGCTTCCTAGGCTTGTATGGGAAGTCAAAAGATACACCGGAAGCACGGGAGGACCAGGAACGTCATAAAGGAAGAGATGGCATGCATCCAGGGCAGTTTCAAGGGCGTGCCAGCTATGCTCTTACCAAGGAAGAGAAGGAAATCTTCTTTGAAGTCCTTTTCAGTATCAAGGTCCCGACTGGCTTCTCGTCGAATATAAAGGGAATCGTAAATATGAAAGACAAAAAATTCCAAAACCTAAAGTCTCATGACTGCCACGTGCTTATGACGCAATTGCTTTCGGTTGCATTGAGGGGAATTCTACCGGAAAATGTTCGCCTGGCAATTGTGAAGGTATGTGCATTCCTCAATGCAATTTCTCAGAAGGTAATCGATCGAGAAAGTCTATCAGGGTTACAGATTGATGTGGTCCAATGTCTGGTCAGCTTCGAGTTGTTGTTCCCGCCATCCTTCTTCAATATAATGACACACCTCCTAGTTCACCTAGTCGAAGAGATTAGAATTCTCGGTCCTGTGTTTCTACATAATATGTTCCCCTTCGAGAGGTTCATGGGAGTCTTAAAGAAATATGTTCGTAACCGTGCTAGGCCAGAAGGAAGCATCTCCAAGGGCTATGGAACAGAGGAGGTCATTGAGTTTTGTGTGGACTTTCTTCCTGACCTTAAGCCGATTGGTGTTCCTGAATCTCGGTATGAGGGTAGGCTGACAGGAAAAGGCACACTAGGAAGGAAAGCAAAAGTATGTATGGACGGGCATTCTTTCTCTCAAGCACACTACACAGTTCTACACAATTCCACCGTGGTGGCTCCGTATATCGTGAGACACAAGAATATTCTACGCTCCGAAAACCCGGGGAAGGCTGACTCTTGGATTAAAGGGGAACACGAGAAGACTTTCGGTAGTTGGTTGCAGACACATCTCATGAATGATGACACCGTTGGAGATTAGCTGTACTGTTTGGCCAGGCCACCATCTTCGACTATATGTACTTTCCAAGGGTACGAGATAAATGGGAATACATTTTACACGGTTGCCCAAGATAAAAAGAGCACCAACCAAAACAGTGGTGTCCGCTTTGATGCAACAGACGAGAATGGGCACTGTTTGGAAACATATTACGGGTACATAGAGGAGATATGGGAACTTGACTATGGACCTACTTTTAAGATCCCTTTGTTTCGGTGCAAATGGGTGAAGCTGGCAGGAGGCGGGGAAGTTGTAGACCAAAAGTACGACATGACAAAAGTGGATCTCAACAATCTTGCGTACATGGACGAACCATTCGTCCTAGCCAACGATGTCGCTCAGGTTTTCTATGTGAAGGACATGTCTACAAAAACGAGAAAAAGAAATCAGCAAAAGAAGACATCGTCCGATGAGCCAAAGCGCCACATAGTTCTTTCAGGGAAAAGAAACATCGTGGGAGTAGATGACAAGACAGACATGTCAGTAGATTACAATAAGTTTCATGAAATTCCGCCCTTCAAAGTGAAAACTGACCCAAGCATCCTACTGAATGATGAAGATTCTCTATGGCTACGACCCAGAAGAAAACAGAAATAATAGATAGGAATGTTGGTGCAATAATGTAATAATGTATTAAACCTTTTATGTAATGCATGATGAAGATTCTCCATGGCTACGATAGACACGGTTACATGGATGGCTGGATGTGAAGAATGGTATGGATCGGTCATCACCGCTCTTTAGAAAAAAAGCCGGCTCACTTTAATAGTTTTGTCAAATTCTAAAATATACAAAAAGAATATTAATCAATATAGTTAATAGTTTGGATAGTTAAAATAATTAATTTTGAAAATAGAAAATGGTTTTGAATTAGTTAATCAATTTGAAACACTTTTCATATTAATAGTTTTGTCAAATTCTAAATTATACAAAAAGAATATTAATCAATATAGTTTTAATTAAAAATGGCAAAATAGTTAATAGTTTGGATAGTTAAAATAATTAATTTTGAAAATAGAAAATGGTTTTGAATTAGTTAATCAATTTCAAACACTTTTCATATTGAAAGTTTTGTCAAATTCTAAATTATATAAAAAGAATATTAATCAATATAGTTTTAATTAAAAATGGCAAAATAGTTAATAGTTTGGATAGTTAAAATAATTAATTTTGAAAATAGAAAATGGTTTTGAATTAGTTAATCAATTTCAAACACTTTTCATATTAATAGTTTTGTCAAATTCTAAATTATACAAAAAGAATATTAATCAATATAGTTTTAATTAGAAATGGCAAAATAGTTAATAGTTTGGATAGTTAAAATAATTAATTTTGAAAATAGAAAATGGTTTTGAATTAGTTAATCAATTTCAAACACTTTTCATATTGAAAGTTTTGTCAAATTCTAAATTATACAAAAAAGAATATTAATCAATATAGTTTTAATTAAAAATGGCAAAATAGTTAATAGTTTGGATAGTTAAAATAATTAATTTTGAAAATAGAAAATGGTTTTGAATTAGTTAATCAATTTCAAACACTTTTCATATTGAAAGTTTTATCAGATTCTAAAATATACATACGTTATTCAATTCAAAATTACAAATTCATATTTGAAATGAAAAACTGAAAAAATTTCAGCATTGGCGCGCATTTATTGCACCTTTAGCCAACCGGGACTAAAGGGGGGGGGGGGGGCTGGGGGGGCTCGGGCGGTTACCGGCCCCACCACCCTTTAGTCCCGGCTGGGGGTTCAAACCGGGACTAAAGACCCCCTTTAGTCCCGGTTTGAGCCCCCAGCCGGGACTAAAGGGGGGGGGGGGTATAAAGCCTGCGCCCCACTTCTCTTCTTCCCCACTGCACACTTAGCGCGAAAACCATCGACGAGGACGCCGAGCGCGAGGAGCTTCCCGAGAGGAACGTTGCGGTCGGCTGGATCTTTGACGCCGCCGCCGAGACCCGCCGCGCCGCGCCGCCCTCCCCCCGCCGCCCGCCGCCCTCCCCCCGCCGCCCGCCGCCAGCGAGCGCGCCGCCCGCCGCCAGCGAGCGCGCCGCCCGCCGCCAGCGAGCGCCGCGCCGCGCCACCGCCCTCCCGCCGCGCCGCGCCGTCCGGCCCCGACCCTCCCCAGCCGACGCTCGCGGTGAGACCGCCGACCACCGTCCCTCCCTTTTTTTTTGGTTAGGGTTAGATAGAATATAAATAGAAAAATAATAGAAATAGAAATAGAAAAATAATTGTGTTAGGGTTACATAGAATAGAAATAGAAATTGTGTTAGGGTTAGATAGAATAGAAATAGAAAAATAATAGAAATAGAAATAGAAAAATAATTGTGTTAGGGTTAGATAGAATAGAAATAGAAAAATAATAGAAATAGAAATAGAAATTTAATTGTGTTAGGGTTTGATAGAATAGAAATAGAAAAATAATAGAAATAGAAATAGAAATTTTATGTTAAAACTTTATGGTAGATAGAAATTGTTAGATAGAATAATAGAAATAGAAATTGTTAGATAGAATAGAAATGCTTAGCAAAATAATTGTTAGTAAATAGGTTAGCAAAATAATTGTTAGCAAATAATTGTTAGCAAAATATTATTAGTAATAGAAATGCTATATAGATTGTTAGCAAAATATTTGTTAGCAAAATATTTTTTAAGTAGTAATAATTATTAATAAATAATTGTTAAGTAGTAATAGTTGTTAGCAAATATATGTTAAGTAGTAATAATTGTTAGCAAAATAATTGTTAGATATAAGTAAGATTTGTTAAGTAGTAATAATTATTAGCAAATATTTGTTAAGTAGTAATAATTGTTAGCAAAATATTTGTTAAGTAGTAATAGTTGTTAGCAAATATTTGTGAAGTAGTAATAATTGTTAGCAAAATATTTGTTAAGTAGTAATAATTATTAGCAAATATTTGTTAAGTAGTAATAATTGTTAGCAAATATTTGTTAAGTAGTAATAATTGTTAGCAAAATAATTGTTAGATATAAGTAAGATTTGTTAAGTAGTAATAATTATTAGCAAATATTTGTTAAGTAGTAATAATTGTTAGCAAAATATTTGTTAAGTAGTAATAATTATTAGCAAATATTTGTTAAGTAGTAATAATTGTTAGAAAAATATTTGTTAAGTAGTAATAATTATTAGCAAATATTTGTTAAGTAGTAATAATTGTTAGCAAATATTTGTTAAGTAGTAATAATTGTTAGCAAAATAATTGTTAGATATAAGTAAGATTTGTTAAGTAGTAATAATTATTAGCAAATATTTGTTAAGTAGTAATAATTGTTAGCAAAATATTTGTTAAGTAGTAATAATTATTAGCAAATATTTGTTAAGTAGTAATAATTGTTAGCAAATATTTGTTTTGTTATTAGTTAGGGTTAGTAGTTAGATAATAAGTAAGATTATTTTGTTAGTTATTATTCCATATAGCGTTGATAATTGAAATATAAATGTCTGTTTTTTTGCAGAAACTATGGATCCACATAGCAGGAACCTCGAAGAGGAAGAACTTCTCGAAGATATAATCAAAGACGCCCCCGACGTTGAACCAGCTGAATCTCCGTCGTCGTTTCTGAACCCCTCCGGAGATGGAATGGAGGTCGACCGACACGAAGATGAAGCCGACGGGGCAGGAGATAGCTCCAATGACGGAGAAGGGGATAGCTCCACTGATGGAGAAGCCGGTGGAGAAGCCGGTGGAGAAATAACAAAGTCGGGCGAGGTATTCATATGAAGTTCGGCAATCACTTGTAATATGTGAAAAATATTGGAGATAGCTCTATATTGTATACATATACATTAATTTGACGAATGTTTCTCCCTCTTAGGCCTCCACATCGAGCAAAGCTACGAAACGAGGCCCGACTAAAAAGTTGGATGCACGGACGCATTACACCTTTGAGGTGATATTGCCTACGGGCGAACCAAAGCTTCCTAAGAATGCTGCTGACACATTCAAGAAGCAATGCGGAGTTCTCGTTAGGGATCACATCCCGATCAGCGTTCGGGAGTGGAACAAGCGCAAAGGGGCAGCCGATAGTGACTATGTCGCCGAAAGGTACAAAGATAATCTTTGGAATGATATCATGTCACATTTCAACCTGCCAGAATGTGAGAATCAAGACGCCGCAAATAAACTGAGGGCCAAAGTCAAGCAGTGGACTCTAAAGAAGATGGCCGAACTGTTCCGTAGCTGGAAGAAGAAGCTATGGCAAGGCTATCTGAAGACAAAGAAAGTGCCAGTATTCGAGGGGTATCTAGCCAAGCAGGCGAATCACTGGAAGGCATTTCAGGAGTACAAGCAGTCAGAAGATGCCAAGGCATTATCAGAAAAGAACAAGAAAAATGCCGACAAGAAGAAATATCACCACACGCTGGGGCCAGGGGGCTATGAGACTGCCATCCCAAAGTGGGATAAGAAAGAGCAAGATCTGCTAGCTAAAGGCATCGTACCTGAACCCATCCGTGATGAGTGGGAATTGAGAGCAAGGAATTGGTTCCTTGCGCATGGTGGTTCGTACGACGAAGAAACAGGGGACCTCATCTGCAGCGACGGTCTTAGGATACCCAGGGAGAATTGGAAAAAGATAGTGAAAGAAATTAAAGAGGGAAAAAGACAGTTCACTGCAGATAGAGAGAAAGATTTGCTCACACTGGTCCTCGGCAATGACGAACATGGAGGACGAACGCGAGGCTTCGGTCCTTCTTACCCGTGGTGGCTTGGGTTTGCCAGAGACCAAGACACTTACAGAAGCCGAGCGAGAGCAAAGAAGCGACAGCACGATGAGGAGAATGACAAGTTCAACCAGTTGCTTGCCAGGCTTAACGAGCAACAGAAGCAGATTGACGAGCTTAGAGGAGTAGCGCGCCAGGAAGATCCTGCACTCGATATTACCGGCGCCCCATCTAAGCGGAAAAGCAGCGTGGCTGAATCTGAGGCCCCGCCCGACGATGCACGAAGAATGATAGAGGGCGGTCCCGGCTACCCCGTGGATGGAATCAAGGAGTCAACATCATGTGAACTCCATCAGAAATTCAAGAACATATCCATGAAGGTGGGCGTCGGACAAGCTTTACCTTCTGGCCCTGATGCACGCTGGCATGGCCGTGAGATTCCAGCTGGCTTTGCTAAAGTCGGGGTGGATGAAATCATGGCGGGGTTTCATGATATGGAGCTCGACATGGCTGGACCCGAAGATGAGAGGACACTCGGAGAAGTACTGGGTGGAGTCATCCTATGGGATAAGAACTACATCAAGCTTCCAGGCTCGGCCCCAAGGACAACACCGCCTCCGAGTCGTCGCAGGTCACCTACACCTCCATCACCTCCAAGCCCTCCACATGACGACGGCCACCACAACACGAGTCCATCTCGATCACCGCCGCCGGACTTGGGTCGGCCATCTCCGCCGCCCCCCGCTAAGGATACTAAGCGGAAGCGTGCCAGCAAGAACGCTCCGTCGATGAGTTCTAAGCGACGGAGCTCCCCAAAGCGCAAACTGTCGCCCCTCCCAAAGGTACCTCATGCTAATCTTCCTATCAGACCTTATGATCGTACCGACGAGGAAAACGCCAGGATAGCAAAGGAACATTATGATGCGCAGATGAAAAAGAAGGAACCCGAGCCCCGCCCGGAATACACCGAGAAGCAAATAGCATATGCAAAATACTTCATGACCCTTCCATCACAGTATGACTTACACCATAAGCCTGACGACTATACACGCACATTACAGAAGGAAGGGCAAAAGAGCAGATCACGTGCAAGTGTAAGTGGGAGCAAATCAAGTTCAACTACAAGCAAAAAAAGATCAGACGTTCCTCAGCTTGGACAACAGGCCAAACAGTCGATCCCACCCCTCAGGGTGTTACCCGAGAATGTTCCCTCTCTGGTGCAGGGGCAAGATTTGGAATTAGCAAAGAAGTGGGCGGCTGAATGGGGTATCCCGGTTGAAGACGTTCTGGCTTCCCAAGACGACAGGTTACCCAAGGCTGTGGTAGCCCCTAAGCCACAGTTTGTCATGGGAGCGCCTTTGGTCAGCAAAGATAAGTTGGATGATCTCCCAACAAATATGCGTTACTTGCATACATGGTACTTAAGTGTATCAAAGAATGGGAGAACGATGATCGTGGCGCGTGTCCCACGGGAGTACTACGGCCGCCCCGAAGACATCCATATCGACTTTGATGAACTCTTCCAGATGTACAATGCCGACGCCCTCGACAAATCGCTTATGAGTTGCTATTGTCTGTAAGTTTTTTAATTCGTTGTCTACATATAACTTGTTCAGTTATTTCAATTCATTGTCTACATATAACTTGTTCCGTTCTGACTTGTACTCTATTATGCAGAATGAAGATTCTGGAATGTAAAAGTAGGAACATCCTAAATATTAGGTTTATTGACCCAGATAAAATACATATAAAGACGCTAACTGATAACCCCAAGGAGACAGAGGAAAACCTTCTAAGGTTTCTAACAGATCAAAATTTCTGTGACCACATACTGTTTCCATACAACTTCAGGTACGGGTCTTACTCTGTTGTGTCCATTCACTTATAAGTGTAATTGATAAGTTACTGACACATATATATATATACATGTGCAGCTACCACTGGATTCTGTTGGACATTCAAATTGATAAGGGAAGAGTTGATGCCTTCGACCCATTATCGAGACCCTTGGAACAGTTCCAAAGCCTGCAGGACATGCTCCAAGGGTAATTTCAATCATTCTTGCGCTCTATCGGTCTCTTTCGATGGTTTTCTGATATATCAATTAATGAAAAACTTAGCAAATCATTTTCCTTGTCGGGCAGGGTTTGGAAGCGGTTCAAGTGCGTGACTGACGGTATCGAGCATGAGAAGCTGACCTTTAGAGCCGCTCAGGTAAGTAGTAGTATGATATACTTCTATTTTCAATACATTTATGATGCTAGATTATTATTTTGATTATATATATTCTATTCTCGTAAAGTGTGACCAGCAGCCACGGGGGACGCATCTATGCGGATACTATATTTGCGAGACCATTCGCACGTTTACCTCTGAGCACAAGGATTACAGATACGACGTAAGTAATGAACATTCACACCTCTATTTTTACCCGTCATTCTTTGACATTCACACCTCTATTTTTACCCGTCATTCTTTGTTATCATGATTGATATTCATATTCATCTCCTCTTCTTATATAGTACACGGCCATGAGGGAGAAGTACCTACCAGAGCAACGCGCGATTGCTGTTGCAGAGGAGCTAGCGACCTTTCTGAGGACGGAAGCTATAGATGACAAAGGACGATTTAGTGTAGCTAGGGGCCATTACTGATGTTGGTCCATGTAATCGAATAGACGGGCTCTAGTCCCGATAATTCTGATCTCCAATATAATTGTATATATATGCTCGCTTGTAAGATAAGTTAATCTTATATATATGCATAAACTAATTCCCGAACACCAAACAAGGCACCAAACGAGGCATCACGTTAATCCCCCGAACACCTAAAACCCTAAAACCCCTAAACCCTAAAGAAAAAAACAAAATCTGTAGATGCCTTTAGTCCCGGTCTGTGTTACAAACCGGGACTAAAGGTCCTGGCCCTGGATTCACTCGGAGCCGCCCACGTGGACAGCCTCCAGTCCCGGCTGGTAACCGGGCCGGGACTAAAGATTTACCCTTTAGTCCCGCGGCTGGGGTCCCGGTTTGCAAACCGGGACTAAAGCCCCTTACGGGCCGGGACTGGAGGCCCTGTCCCCACTAGTGATAGATGAACACCATGCCCAGCTCACTACTGACCACACTGCCCACACAGAACGCCAAAAGGGCCAACATAGGAGAGCGTAACAAAGATCTTGCCCAAGGGTGTAGGCGGGGTGGTGTAGGAGAAAGAGCAGCAAAACAGGTACAGGACAACAAACAGCGACATAGCCCAGCCGGCTCGCACCGGCTCGCCGCCGTAGTAGGAGATCAGGGCAGGGATTACCACCGCAAACACTACTGAGTGGATGAGAAGGCTGCGCAGCTCGCCACGAACGACGGCGGAGGGAAGCTCGGTGGAGGCTGGGGCCAGCGGTCTAGCATTGCAGATCTCCTTGAAGCGCTGGGAGAACTCATTCTGCTGCTCCACGGAGAGGACCCTGCGGCGCAGCGTGGCTGGATCCAACTGAGACGCCGGTTGAGGTGTAGGGGACGTGGGCAGATCCGTCAAAGGGGGCTGCGGCGGCGAAGCCTGCGGATCCATCGGAGTGGGCGGCGGTGGAGGCTAAACCCTAAAATTACGGTGACAGACGGAAAACACGGGGGAAAGATTCACAGGCCTGCGATATATTGCCACGCTAAAATTACGGTGACAGACGGAAAACACGGGGCATGTCGACGGAAAGATTCACATATTCGCGTCACCATATACTTATTTTTCCAGAATTAGGTATATGCGAAACGCGAATGCGAATATACGATCGACCCCGTGTCCCCAGCTTTTCCCCGTCGGCCGCGAGAGAACATGCGCAAACGGAGGTGGAAGGGATCGGAAGTGCTCGCCGGCCGGAGTGCCGAACCGAAAGGTGAACGATATATGCGAACAAAAAGATATTCGCGTCTCTGATCTCCTGCTCGATCCATGGAGGGAGCCGGCCGGCAGATCAAACCAGACACGCGCGACCAAGGTTTTGGTTACCCTTCCTTTGCCCCGCACGCAGGTTCGTGCAACATCTACCTCGATCAAAAACTGGATCACAACTTCACAACTTCACAAACCCATCCATCTGCGATCGTGCACTAGTGTCACCATCGATCGACCGGCAACCATTGTCGTCGTCCTAGTGTAGTGGGACAGACCGAGCACGCGCGAGAGCACCCGTGGAGACAGGTTGAGCAGTTTTTGAATGTGTAAGTTTTGCATATTCTAGGGTTCCATCCGTTTCAAATTACTTTGCAAAATAGATTTGGTAAAAGCCAAATAAAGTTTGATTAATCATATAGGAAAAAACATCAATATTTACGATACCAAACATGATGGTTCAAATGATATTTATTTGAAACTGTAGATGCTATTTTTCTCTATATATACTTGGTAGACTTTACAAAAATTGATTTCCACTAACGTTTAATATGCATAGTAATTGAATCAAAGTGAGCACTCAACAAGTATTGCCGTGCAAGTGATGCATGTCAGATTCGCCAGCAAAACCAAATTAAGTTTTTCATGACCAGAATGTCTTGGTTTTCTTTTGTTTCGCAAAAATGATTATGTCATTTTCTCAATGTATTGTTAGTAAGTATGACTAAACATATTGGAAAAAACAACAGTATTACAGTACCAAATGAATGTAATCCGAAATCATATTCATGATGGTTCAAGTAATATTGATTTGATATTGTAGATGATATTATTATTATTCTATATATAGTGGATAACTTTACAAAAAAAATGATTTTGGCTAACATCTAACCCAAACGCTAAAAAGTGGTTGGATTTTGGCTGGTCCATCCGAAACTTCCTTTTGCTGACCCCCTTGTTAAGGTTATGCTCCTTCTTTTATCCGTCGAGGGGGTGTCACGCGACGATGATAGCTAAGCGCAACCAGATTATCCGATGGAGCTATAGGGAAAACCATAACACCAAGTGTAGTAACTTTTGCATCTTCCAGTAGTTGATGCAGCAGTAGGGGATGTCCAGCGCCTCCTCCGAAACTAGTCAGCAGGTACGTGCATAGGGATGATCAACAAGATATGGGGCGGTGGGGGATTTTTGACCAAGATCTAACCAAAACAGTAAAAAGTGCTTGGATGCTGGCCTCCATTTCTGAGCCATTCGATGCCAGATCATTGGCTCGTCGTGTGCCGCATCGGAGGAGAGTTTCTGACCACCTTGCACCTAGGGCCGACAGACCAACTCACTCGCTAAACCTAATCCCCACCACGCGCTGCCTCACCCCCAACCTTCTCCCGTGTCGGCGGCATCTACGCAGTCCCGGTGACTTACCCCCGGTAGCCCGCACCTCCTGCGCTCCCTGCCAACCCTCCTGCTCTCTCCCTCTGAGATTCGGCAGCGCAACAACTCCTCCCCAGTCCCCACAACACCTCGAGAGGTACGCTAGCACCAGCACTCCTTCCCCATCGCCGACCGAGCGTGGAACCGCTTCCAGGAGCACCCCCACCTCCACCTTTGGCTGCCTGGTGCTTGCTTGGCGTTTTGCTGGCGCGTAGTTGACGTGGGAAATTCTTCTTCTTCAATCCCCGGCAACGGCGACAGAAAACTTGTTAGTGGCGCGGTGATGATGATGCTAGAAAGCTTGATTGCGTTTGTTGATGAAGTAAAATAACCGGCCAGTTGGAAACCCCAAGAGAAGGTTTGATGAATATAGCAGCAAGTTTTCCCTCAGTTATGAAACCAAGGTAGTCAATCCAGTAGGAAAAAGACAATACTCCAGAAGGTGATGCCCGCTAGCTTAGTGACACTCCAACAAGGGCGCCGTTAACAATATCTTGTTAGCGCATCTTCAACTAGTAGCAACGTGGAACCTGCACACAACACAACCAAATACTTTGTTCCTAACTTACGATGAGGTTGTCAATCTCACCGGTTTGCTTGAAATAAAGGAATGAGCGTATCGAGTGGAAAGCAATAGTAGTATGCGAGTAAAGTAAACAGTGCGAGTAAAGTAAACAGGTGATAGCTAGCAATATAAAGGAAATAGGACCGGGGTCCACAGTTCACTAGTGGTGTCTCTCCATAAGATAAAATAACACATGCTGGGTAAACAAATTACAGTTGGGCAATTGATAGAATAAAGACAACGTGCATATGTCGAGAGGACCACTATGAGATTTACTCTGGGCATTACGACAAGATACATAGACCGTCATCCAACTACATCTATGACTAATAATCCACTTGTGGCGAATCAATCCGAGAACTCCACAAGTATTAAGTTGCGAACAATAGATAACTGCATTAAGCAAAGTGTGTAATGTAAACAAAGCATATGCCCTTGAGCATATGAATGTTGTTTTCTCCCTAGTGGCAACAACACATCTACAACCTTAGAGGTTTCTGTCACTCCACCAGATTAAATAGAGGCATGAACCCACTATCGAGCATAAATACCCCCTCTTGGAGTCACTAGCAACTACTCGGCCAAGATAGCTACTAACAACGGAGAGCATGCAAGATCATAAACAACATAGAGATAACATAAGATAATATTCAGCACATCAACTCAATCATAACACCAATATTCATCGGATCCCAACAAACACAACATGTAGAATTACATAACGGTGATCTCGATCATGTAAAGCAGCTCACGAGATCTAAACATGAAGCACATGGTGGAGAAGACAACCAACTAGCTACTGCTATGGACCCATAGTCCAAGGTAGACTACTCACTCATCGCGCCGGAGGCAAGCATGGCGATGAAGAAGAACTCTGGTGGCGATTCCCCTCTCCAGCAGGGTGCCGGGAATAGCTTCTGGACCCTCCCGATCTCGGGTCGACGACGGCGGTGGATCGCGATGTATTCTGGAAAAGTGATCGGGTATTTAGGTTTTTCCCGTCGGGGGGTCTTTATAGGCGAAGGGGCGGCGTCAGAAGTGGACCAGGGGGCCCTCACCATAGGGCGGCGTGGCCAGGCCCTGGGCCGCGCCCCCTGATGGTGAGGCCGCCCTGTGGCTCCTTTCCGTCTCCTCTTCAGTTCTATGGAAGCTTCGGTAAATTTCTGGATGTTCGGCATTTGTTTCGTCCAATTCCGAGAATATTTCCTGTGTAAATTTTCTGAAACACAAAAACAGCAGAAAACAGGGAACTGGCACTGTGGCATCTCGTTAATAGGTTAGTTCCGGAAAATGCATAAAAATGCCACGAAGTGTAACGAAACACTAAGCAAATGGTGTAAAAACAAGCATGGAGCATCAAAAATTATAGATACGTTAGAGACGTATTAGCATCCCCAAGCTTAACTCCTGCTCATCCTCGAGTAGGTAAGTGATAACAAAAGAAATAATTTTTGAGGTGACATGCACCTACACAATCTTGATCATATATGTAAGTGTTGTGCGCTGGGATCAAAAGAACTTAAAACATGGGCATGAAATATATAATCTTGATAGAAGAAACTTAGCAACCATGTTATAACATGAAAAAGAATAGAAACCAAAGATCATGAAAATGAAACAATGAAAGTCAAACGTGTGTTCAAATCATATGGAAAAACATAGCAAATGGTTTTCAGCTTGTCCTTCATGAGAGAGCAAAACATAAATGCATAGGACATCTTCAAGTTTAAGAGGGCGACTAGATACAAGTAATTTAAGAACAAGTGAAACCAACATCATGAATCAATCAATAAAAACTTTGGGACAATGCACATTATACTCAGAATGACAACTATGCTCTCTTAGACGGTGCCTAAAGATAGAAGGTGGTGACTCAACATAAAAGTAAAAGAAAGGCCCTTCGCGGAGAGAAGCAGTGATTGCAAGTTTTATAAACCTTCAAAAATTATGGTACTTACCGGCTTTGAGCTCTCATTGCCCCCATCATAGGCATCTTGAATGGTTAAAGGTAATGCGAATACACTTATGCTGCATATGCTTGACAAATCATAAGTTAAAAACCTCGTGTCTCATGAAATACGAATACCCAAACCTCATGCTACTCGACTTAGAGTCCCAAGCAAGCTCTTGTCATTGTAAATATATGTGTATCATTGAGAACTGCCAACGGGGTACCTCCTGCCCGATGACATGGAACAAGCCCACATCAAAATGACAAGACAAACAGACAATGAACAACTCGACATCTCTTTTATTTACCATTGGTATAGCTTTTTATTGTGAGATGCGTCGTCGAATGTCCACTATGGGCATACTGTAAATTTCCACCATGAATGATGCATGGCTTAGATTAGCGGCCCAGGCGTTTCCCTAACACATATAAAAACTCCATGATCCCACAAGATTTCCAACTTATTTCACATCGTGAGTATCCATAAACAAAAGATCACGATATCAACTCAAATAAAAGATAGTGCAATGTTGAAAGCTTGCCCCATGACGGCATGGCTGGGCTAATTTCCAACTTACAACTTGCAAGCATAACAACTCAACATAAGAGAGACACTGACAAGGGTATAGTTAATAGAGCCCGTTAGTTGAGTACCCCTGAGGCCCGTTGTGCTAGGCCCAATTGTAATGATAGTCGAATACGAGTTATTACCGTATGTCGATATTTGTAATCTGTATCGGACCCTACCCGATCCTCGAGACCTGGCCACCTATATATAGGGGCCAGGAGGGGACGGTGTAGGGCAGATTGAAAGCAAGCCAGGTTGAACACCCAAGTTTACTTTCGATACACACCTATTTCGACTAACTTTACCTTCGAGTTCATCCAACGCCCTATCTCCCCGATCCTAAGTCCTTCATCTAGGACATTTGTCGAGTTAACCCTCGTCAATTGGCGCCGACCGTGGGGACTTTGGGCGTTGGGATCATGAATTCGACGGCTTTTTCGCTTTTAGCCAACATCAGTTCAGAAGTCGACGGAAGTCAAGAGGTGGAACTAACCATCGGAAGTCTGAGCATCCTCATCGGGCCGTCGGGTTCGTCCCGTCTTTCGGACCCGACGAAACAAGATCCATCGGCAAGAGAGCCTGAAGCAACAGAAATAATAGAGTATTCCGACGGCTCCTCCAGCGAGGTAAACTCGCCGGTCAGCCTAGAAGAAGTACAAAAAGGAAAAGTCTCAGAAGACAACAACGCGAAGGATAACTTCAACGCAGAAATCCAATTCAACGATCTTGTGATCTGTCTCGACGATATCTCAGATAAATCAACAGACACATGGAAAACAGGTTTAGAGCTTTCTGAAGACGACGACTCGATCCTCTCAAGCTTCAATAACAACATTGGTAAACAGTGCCAGGCGCTCGCCATTGTGGGAGACAACTCAGAAGAATTCGATGAAAATAACAACCCAGTGATAAACCCAGCAAATATTGATAGAGGAGCAAATCATCTAGCAGAAGGGCAAACAGTGGAATCCCTCACAGCCAGGGAAAAAATTCGACTATCAGTCGACGAGTGGAAAATAATAAGAGAAGCCGTAGAACACGGCACGCCAATACCATCAAATTCCAGCAAAGACATGCTTTTTGGGTATCATTACGCCCTACGGCAGCAAGCAAAGCAGTTAGCAAAGGAAAAGATAGAGATACAAAAAAGGAAAAATTCAGCCATTGCAGCTAGCGAAGCCGCTCGAAAAGCATGAAGCGACGCATCATACAGCAACGCAAGGAAAAATCGTCGACATGGCTCAAGGGACGACAACCTCGAGTACTCCGACAGACAAAGTATCTCGAAAAACCTCGACTCATCTTTCCTATCGGTCGACGAGCAGGGGAACATCCTACCAAAAACACCTGAAGCAGCATTAGTAGCAGCGCAGGCATATCTGCTCACAACTCGACCAAGTCCAGGAGATCCTAGGGAGCACATGCACAGAGCAGCATTGAACGGACTCAACATGGTAGGCCACAAGCTATCAGCAAAAGGAGAAGAAGCACATCATCACAAGGAAGCACACAAAGCAAGGTCACCTCGCCGTCACAATAGTCCTCGGCATAGAAGCAGTAAACACCGATCTCGATCTCCATCACCAAAACAGCATGGTGGAACTCGAAGATCGCGATCCCCGAACGAAAGGCGCGACTATGAAGACGACGAAAAAGAAATGGGGGCATCGTGCTTTACCCGCAGGGTTCACACCACTCCAGTTCCTAAGGGATTCAAGTTACTTCATGATCAGCAAAAATACGACGGGTCACAGGAACCACAATCATGGCTCGCAGATTACTTACAAGCAGTTCAAATATTAGGAGGAACCAAAGAAACAGCAATGCAAAGTTTGCAACTACACCTCACCGGCGCAGCAAGGTCATGGTTGAGCAAATTAGAAAAAGAATCCATTGGAAGCTGGGAAGATCTCACAAAGCAATTTACAAGTAACTTCAGGTCGACATACAAACGGCCAGCATCAATAGAAGAAGTCAAAGCGTGCGTACAGCAACGCGACGAAACGCTACGGGCGTACATCCAAAGATGGAGCCTCATCAAAAATTCAGCAGTCGAAGTTTCAGACGAAAGAGCAATAGACGCGTTCATCATTGGATTAAGGCGAAGAGACCTAGTCGAAGAGATGGGTAAAATCAAGCCAAAAACAGTGTCAGATCTTATGGACACAGCAAACAGATTTGCAGATGGAGAAGATGCGTGCAACAACAAACGGACACGATCTCCAGAGGACGACAGAAGAAATAGATATGGAAGTCAAAGGAGACGATCCCGAAACTACGATACCTACGGCTCTCACAGTCAAGTCGCCGCAGGATATAAAGACAACAGTTATCAAGGAAACGATCGCAGAAGCTCGGGATATCGAACTTACGGAAAAGAGGACTATAAGAAGTTCCCACCAAGAGAATCCAGAGAGTATAACCCATCACCAGAAGATATGCTCAATGGGCCTTGTCATATACACTCAGCGTTCGTCGACGGGAAGCGAGTATCAAGGCATGCAATGAAAGACTGCACGACATTCCTAAAATTACAAGAAGCAGCAATAAACAAACAAACCGAAGCAAGGCGACAAGGATTCGAAGGAAGTAACAATCCCCCGACAAGCCAGCAAGGAAACAACGGAACTCCTTAGGGACAAGACCAGCAAAACAAGGGACACGACGACGACGACGAAGGGTACGTCCCATCAAAAGGACACATCACAGCAATGATACAACCTGTGCCCAAGTCGAACAAAGAAGAAAAGAGTATAACTCGACAAGTCAATCTAGCAGTCCTGTCGCCTCCAGCTACAACAGAATATCTGCATTGGTCAGAGCAACCAATAGAGTTCAACAGAGAAGATCACCCTATAACAGTACCTCGGCCGGGAAACGCGCCTTTGGTACTCAAAGCTCAAATCGGCGCGTATGATGTCGACAGAATATTCATGGATGCAGGGAGTGGAATTAACTTGATATACGCGAAAACACTCCGAGCAATGCATATATCACTAGAGTTCCTGAAGCCAACAGATTGTTCCTTCCATGGAATCGTACCAGGAAGTGCCAATTATCCGCTGGGTCGAATAGCACTCAATGTTTGCTTCGGCAACCGACACAACTATAGAAGAGAAAAGCTAGACTTTGAAGTCATGGATTGGCCATCACAGTATCACGCGATCCTCGGACGACCCGCGTTTTCGCGATTCATGGCAGTGCCTCACTATACATATTTAGTACTTAAAATGCCAGGACCAAGAGGAATAATTACAGTCAAAGGAAGTTTTGAAGTCTCAGATCTTTGCGACAGGGAGTTCCACAAGATGGCGCAAAACTTTGGCATGATAGCCAACTATGTGGAAAAGGTGAAGAACACGACTACAGAAGGCATCAAGCTACTCGAAGGACGCGTCGCGGAGCCCGAGGCAAAGAAACCACGAGTAGAAACACCAGGAGAAGGCAAAGGCGCAGGAGAAGAAGAGAAAACTGCGACGCTGTAAACATAAAGAAGAGCAGGACACAAAGGCTATAAAAGCCACGAGTTATACCAGGGGCAATACCCTCTAGATCCAGAACACAGGTCATCGGCCGGATCTCTTGGGTCACCCCATGTATCTTATATTACAAGTATAAATAAAGATAAATCGTTCCTCATATTCGAGTTTACGAATCTTTCCAAAGGGAAAATGCGGCAAACGCACGACTTACACAATAACGCTTTGAGAATAAATTTTTTGACACAACAGTCGCAAAATAAGATACTCTCGCGTTCCATATACACGAAACATTACAACAACGGGTTGTCAGAATCATCTACGCCTAAAGGGTCCAAATAATGGTACTCGCGAAAAAACGCAGCATCCGCTTCCAGAAGCCTAGCCACGAGTCTCCGAGCAGGCTGCAACGTGTTCTCCATATGTACTCGAAGGCTAGCTCCACCTGGAGCCAAACTTAGGGACATAGTGCTGTAATTCAACCTCGGGTGCCACTTGCGTATCCACCCGAGAGCAAAATTGGCACCAGCTACTAAGTTCAGCTCTATCAGCCTATGAATACGATGACTTGATCTGAAAGTGTCAAGAAGAAGAGGGAAAGTTGCAGGTAAAGGATTACGAGGAAGGATGACGGAGTGCATAGTTGTGAGAGCTCGTCGGTAACCATCAACTGATTCGCCAATATGCTGGGCACGGTCTTGAAGCAATACAATGGCGCTCCGGCGTCGAGGATCAGACCACAAAGTCTCGCAGCCAGTCGACATTCTCTCCAAAGCAGTATTCCGCTCAGCAACTCGACGTTCTTCAGCAGCAAAATCCAAACAAGTACCTACAATGGCAAAGAGGTCACAAGAGCAGCAGTGCATAAACAATGAAAGAAGGAGTCGAAAGAAAACCCACATCGCAACAGCTCGCAAGCAGACTCGACAATGCCAAGAATAAAGGACTCGCACTCTTCATTATGAACAACCTTCGCCATTAAGCTGGAGACCTTTTCTTCAAGGGAAGAAATTTTCTTCATATAGCCACTGGCTTGGCTAGCCTTTTTAATAGCCATCTGCGCTTGGCGTTTGGCCAAGGATAGGCGAGTTTCAAGGTCAGATATCCTCGAAGAATATTCTGCGCATTGATTGCATCGACTAGGAGTCGACGAAATCTGAGGATCGAATCCACGGGCAGAGGAAGGAGCAGAACCATGAGTCAAAGGATCAGGAACATGTATCGACTACAAAAGAAAAGAAAAGAGAAACAATTTCAGAGAGGCAGCATAAAACTTCATACGAAGAGGATATATTTACATAAGAATACAACCCTATGGCTAAAGTTCTCGGGTTGCACTTTACATTCAAAAGGAGAAAACTAAAAAGCTACAAAGAAGCTGAGTCTACGACACCTCAGCATTCTGATCCGTGGTAGAAGGGGGCGCGGCAGCTTCCTCGCTAGAAGTCGACGGTGGCACCGGATCTTTCGCCGCTGGAGGTGGTGCAGCAGGCACCGCAGAGGCTGCCGAAGGAGAAATCGTTGTCAACAATGTAGGTGCCAACTTCTTCGCCTTCTCGAAAAACACCTTCATCTGGTCACAGGTGTGGCCATGAGGGGAGCTAACCCTCTCCCAGTCGAAGTCCATACCGTGCGCAAGGGAAAGTGCAATAGCACCCTCAGCACCGCGCTTAATGGACAGCCCTTTCCGCTGGAGAGTGGGGTCTTCATCGCTGTCAAAAGATTTGGCGAGTTCAGTCAGGTTGTCCTTCGGGATTGCCATCCTTTTCTTCGGCCACAACCCGGCAAACAGCCGTGACAGAACGCGGCCAGCCAACTCAAAAGTTTCCTGGATAGATATCCAGTTTTCTTCGAGTAGGTTAACCACATCCATAAGAGGATCATCGTCCGTTTGCAGGGACGACGGAGTTACCCCTGTGAATTCTAAGCAATAGAAAAGAAGAGACAAGTGTCAATAAATACACCAGTGCGACAGGAGGCGAAGACAGAAGACAAGTCGAAGAACTCACTTTCGGCAGCAGTAGACATGGTGTGGAGATGCTCTGCCACGGCCTGCTCCCGCTGAGCATTCTCCTTGTTGGCATCAGCTAAAGCCTTTTCCGCTTTCTTCGCCTTGGCAAGCGCAGATTTCTGCGACTTCTCAGCAATGGCCTTAGCAGCGGTCGCAACGTCATAAGCTTTTTGCGAAGCTTTGAGCTCTGCCTCCAGCGAAGCAATTCGAGCATTGGCGGCTGCTAAAGCAGCTGCATAGGAAGTCGACAGAGAATCAGATAGATAACAAAGGATGAAGTGCAGAAGACAAGTGGTGATTGGACGTTAAAATTGTACCTTCGGAAGCTTTCGCAACCTTTAGGTACCCCGCGCACTCCGTGCCCAGGGCGATAAATCTCTTCACCAAGGCCTGATAAAAGAAGTGTGTAAGAGTAGAAGTGCATGAAAGGAAAGAAGGGAAAGAAGAATTACTTACATCATCAGAAGAAACAGTAGATGCGTGAGCTTCCAGAGAAACTTCGGCTTCTTTGGCCTTCTTTGAGCGTTTCGACTGTCGAGTTTGAGGAACCTTCCTCACGCCGGACCTAGTGGCCCTCGGCGCAACATCTGGTTCGACGGGCTCATCAATCATCACAGGAGAAGGTGGTGGAACAGCCGTAGCATCTGTTGGTGGCTCTTCGTCATCACTACATAGAAGGTATAAGTTATGGAAACAAGGAGAGCACAAGGCAAATGAAAAGTTTGACTACAACACTTACGATGCAAGGATGTCGAAGTACTCCATATCTTCTGCACGAGCGGGGGTTTTCCAGCCGCTGCAGAACTCGATGAAGCAATTTTGTCGACACGTTTCCTTTTCTTGTCGACACCAACATCTTCAGCAAGTACAGGAGGAGTCGATGTCGATGAGCTGGTTTCCTCTTCTGAATCTTCGACATCATCTCCGTCCTGACTTTCGTCAGCCTCGGGGGCTTCAGATGCAGGAGAAGCCAGATCAGCCGGAAGGGGCCCTTCCTCTGGAAGAGGAGGACGCGAAACAAGAAATTGGTGACCCTGTATATGAATAAGTAAGCAGAGTGCAAAGTCAAATAATGATGCAAGTCGAAACAAGCAGAAGTTTGAGAAAAAGTGGACGTAAAAATACATACCTCAGGAAGAGGGTGCACAGAGTCGAAAAAATCAGCGGCTAAATCCGCAACTGCATGTTCCTTTGTGAGCTTGGTGAGATTCCGGACTCGCTTGTCGACATCTTCTTTCGACATTAGGTCTTCAGATATGCGAGTAGGATCTTCCAAGCCAGAGAAACTCCAAAGTTTGGAAAGGCGGTGCTGTAGGGGTTAAACTCGACGTTGAATAAAGAACGCCATGAGTTGCATACCCGATAGAGCCCCCCCTTGACCTCCTTTTAAAGATTTGATACGGGAAAGAAGAGGAAGAATTTCTTGTGCTTCCGCATCTGAGGGGAGTGCATCCCATGATGTCAATTTCTTTATCTCTTGGGAAGCATCAAAAGGAGGCAGGCCAAATTCATCTCCAGGAGAGGATTTGCGGTCCTTGATATAGAACCACTTTGTCCTCCATCCTTGGACAGACGCGGCCATGGAAAATTCAAAGTATTGCGCCTCAGGGCGCACAGAGACGACGGATCCACCCAGTTCGGGTTTCCTAGCCAAAGAAACATTGGGGCGGAGTCGAAAGATTGATCTCTAGAGAAGGAAGTGGGGCTCAATGCCCAAAAATGACTCGCAAAGAGTCACGAAACAAGCAATGTGGAGAAGGGAATTTGGTGTGAGCTGATGGAGCTGCACACCGTAGACAAATAGCAGCCCACGAAGAAACTCGTGGGCAGGAAGGGACAAACCGCGGAGGAGGAAAGCAAGGAACATTACCCGGTAACCGCTCGGGGGCTTCGGGATCCGTTCGGTACTGGGAAATTTGATGGAATCTTCAGCAGCGATGAGGCCGTCCGCCGTGGCCTTCTCCACCTCCTTCTTGGTGATGGTGGAGCGAACCCAGTTGGTGGCAGCGGACTTGGCCATATCGCTCTTGGTGGCCAGATGCTTCACGCGCATTCAGCACAAAAGTGCGCTTGGGGGCTCCGCAAGAGAGGAAGAGGCAGAGGAGATCGGCAATGGAGGCAGCGGAGGCAGCGAGCTGGTAAACAGTACGATTCCCCACTATGCCATTTATATATCTTCTGGGAGAAGGATCGTGGGCTGAGACGTGGCGCAAAGATCGGAAACGGCAGCCCACCAATGGTCAAAAATCGTGCAGCCCGTTAAACGGTCACAAAATCGCGGAAGTTACAGTATTACCCATAAAACGGTTCGCACTGATGAAGAGCTACGTCATCATTGACGCGATAAAGTAAATATATAAAGGTAAAAGGATGGCGCCGACAAATGCTGAATTTATGAAAAGGATCATCTATGAAGGATTTTTGGTTATAGCCTTGGGGGCTGTTACTTTCAAAAAAGTCGAATAGAACTCTTCATTAAAGTAGTGGACTAATACTCGACGACAAGGTGTTCTTGAAAGTATCTCGAGTTGAAGAATCTTGAAGTTGAAGTGTTTTGAGCTAAAGTATGACGGGCTACATTATGTCTTGAGCCTATACTCGAAAAACCCTTTTTCGACTATAGCCTCGGGGGCTACTCCCATCGGGAGCGCTGAGCGCGCACCCGACGATATTCATTGGTAAAGCATTGGAGATTGGAGAAGTGTTACTCCCATCGGGAGCGAGTTTTATGGTTGTAGAAACCCGAATATTTTCAGTCAAAATTTGACTGCGACATAAGATTCTCGAGTTGCGTTATCGCAACGAAACTCGAATGCCGTGACTTGTCACGAAGGTAAGACCCCGGGATCCGTCCTGTGTGGCCTGGTATACGCACATGGATGCGCTCTGCTGGTATGTATCCGTGTCTACGACGCGAAGAAAATCCTGGTGGACGCACTAGGTACCCTGAGAATCACTGGGATTCATTCTTTGTAAGTCCTAAATGCGGCAAAAGAATGGATTTGACCGGTATCCCGAATTCAAGTCCAAGGGGATTGAATTTGAAGTAGGTGACAAGTATCTGTTCCAGCAGTTAACTGACCTCTTGATCCGTCAGAGTTGTCAGGCTTGCTCATCAAAACCCCTTGCGAAAGAATATCATGAAAATAAGTCGAAAAGACTAAGTCGAAGATTTGAAGATATGAAGAAGTCGAAGAAATTGATCAAGTCAAAGATTTAAAGATTAGAGATTCGACCTGAATTTATAATTCTGGTAGAATCTCAGGGGCTACTGACAAGGGTATAGTTAATAGAGCCCGTTAGTTGAGTACCCCTGAGGCCCGTTGTGCTAGGCCCAATTGTAATGATAGTCGAATACGAGTTATTACCGTATGTCGATATTTGTAATCTATATCGGACCCTACCCGATCCTCGAGACCTGGCCACCTATATATAGGGGCCAGGAGGGGACGGTGTAGGGCAGATTGAAAGCAAGCCAGGTTGAACACCCAAGTTTACTTTCGATACACACCTATTTCGACTAACTTTACCTTCGAGTTCATCCAACGCCCTATCTCCCCGATCCTAAGTCCTTCATCTAGGACATTTGTCGAGTTAACCCTCGTCAGCCACAATGTCAAAATTTTAAAACAAGAAAAGTAAAGTGTGCCATCAGGTTCGTGAGAGCTTTACTGACCAATTTTCGCATAACATCAAAAAGGAGTTTAATTTGAAGGATAGATAAAAGCAAGTCAAATGTACTTTGGAATAGCAAATTGCTAATAGGTATGTATGGTTGATACATTAGAACAACTTGGTTTTTAGGAGTTGGATGCACGAGTAGAGCTCATACTCAGTACAAAATGAGGGCTAGCAAAAGACTGGGAGAGACCAACTAAGAGAGCAATAACGGCCATAATCATGCAAAGCGACAAAGTGACATTAAAAAAATCATGAGATGGCATCAAAAGTCAAAAACTAAATGATCATAGAGGCAATGGCTACTTTGTATGAGTCAAACATGTGTGAACATGTGCCAAGTCAACCCAAATAAAGCATCAAAGGAGAAAACCAAAATAATGCTTCCAAATAATTAAAACAACGCATGATTTTTTCAAAGGCTCATTAAGCAATCTCAGTCATTTGAGACAATTCATGCTACAGTAAAACCACTAAGCATACTATCAAAAAGACATCAAGCACGACATGCAAAAGCCTAGGCCGCAGTCTACACAAGCTCCTTCTTGTACCACTTTTTTGCATAAAGCTTTTTCTCTTTTCCAACACCATTCGAACTTTTTATAAACAACTCTTTTGATGAAAACCAACATGGACCAGAGGTCAAAATACACCTTGATGCAAAGATATAATAAGATCTGAATAAAAATCAAGGCGAAAAACGAAAGCTAAACGCAGTTCTAGAAAAAGAAGAACACTCATTGAACGATAAGAGTGAAAAACGGAGTGTTCTTGGCAAATGAAAAGCAAGGCAACTTCTCCAAAAGGAATTTGTTGGGGTTCAACCATTTATTACAGCAAACAAAACTAAACAAAACTGAAAACTAAAAACAACTGACGCACCAAGAAAAACGCATAATGCATGATGCAATAAAAATATAGTGTGTTGAAAGGTGACCTGATTTTTGCCGATGAAGAAGGGGTGTCTCGGGGGCATCCCCAAGCTTTGACTCTTGTACCTCTTGGATATTTCTTGGGATGACATGGGTATCCCCAAGCTTGAGCTTTTTTCCATTCTTCAACTCATCTCATCATTCTCCAATCCCTACACTTGAAAACTTCCTTCATACAAAACTAAACACAATTTTATTAGCAACATTAGTGTAAGCATAACATTGAATCAACCCTTTTTGCTTCAGGTTTCAACTCAAAACTACCACATATAAAGCATATACTACTGTAGCAACTTCTCCAAAAGTTCCATGATCAAAAGAACTCAAAAAGAAAGCGATAAAGCGGCAAACACAAATATTGTCAGAAATCTATCAAACAGAACAGCTGACAAAGATAGAATTTTTAGAAGGTTTTCTGTTGCTCAAATCTAAAAGTGTTCAACTAATGAAAGTTTTGATATAACCTGGGGCATATGCACAAGAAATCACAGGTCCAAAAGATTTACAGAGAATTTTCACGAATTTTTACGGTGCAGCACCGAAAACAGTTTTAGGACAGTAACATCCCCAAATCTTACCTCACTCAAATTAGAGGCTTCTCTTGGCATAAAAACGAAATAAAAAGGATAAGGAGTGGTTATTACAGTAGTAATAACTTCCAAGACTCAAATAAAATAAAAAGTACTGAAAGTAAAAACATTGGGTTATCTTCTAAGAGTGCTTTTCTTTAACGCCTTTGAGCTAGGCGCAGAAAGGTGCAAATCAAGTAATATCAAGTGAATCATTAAGATCAACTGTTTCCTCAAGATCACCACTTACCACACTAGGCACTTTAGAGGTTCCCGAAGATGATTCAACCTGCAAGTCACTCTTAGTTGAACTAAAAGTCTGACCAATCTTAAAAACATGTTGCGGTTTAGGCGCAGACACCTTGGAAACATACATAAATTTTTGCTCTTTTCCAACAAAAGCTTTCTCCTTCAACTTAAGAGAAGAGAAAATTGAACTTAAAGTTTCCATGGATTCCTCTAGTTTCCCAATCCTAAGGTTTTGACTATCAAGAGTAGTGCTAGCTTCTAAAACAGTGATTCTCTTACCGATACTTTCTATCGCTTCATTAACTCGGCTAGCGTTATCAAGGATATTTGGCAAACTTTTTTCTAAAGAGCCTACTTTTTTTATAACTTCCTCCAAAGTGATCTCAGTTTTATCAACATGAATAGGTGGTACTCCCACTAAACTTTCTATTAAAGTGCATGCTTCAAGAGCGGGAGTACCCAGAAAATTACCCCCTGCAAGAGTATCAAGAACATACCTATACCAACTAGTTATACCAACATAAAAATTTCTAAGGAGGATCATGGTAGAATGCTTCTTTGTACACCTATGATGAGAATTGCTAATACGGTACCAAGCATCTTTCAAGCTCTCTCCCCCTTGTTGCTTAAAAGTACGAACTTCAACTTCAGGATTACGCATTCTAGCAAAAGTAAAAGAAGACAAGTAAAAACAACTATAAAGGATACTAATTTTTTTGTGTTTTTGATAAAACAATACAAGTAAAAATAAAGTAGAAGCAAAACTTAAAACAAAGTAAAGGATGTGCGTGCGAAACTCCCCTTGCAGAAGTCTTCTTTTTCCCCGGCAACGGCGCCAGAAAACTTGCTTGGCGTTTTGCTGGCGCGTAGTTGATGTGGGAAATTCTTCTTCTTCAATCCCCGGCAACGGTGCCAGAAAACTTGTTGGTGGCGCGGTGATGATGATGCTAGAAAGCTTGATTGCGTTTGTTGATGAAGTAAAATAACCAGCCAGTTGGAAACCCCAAGAGAAAGTTTGATGAATATAGCAGCAAGTTTTTCCTCAGTTATGAAACCAAGGTAGTCAATCCAGTAGGAAAAAGACAATACACCAGAAGGTGATGCCCGCTAGCTTAGTGACACTCCAACAAGGGCGCCTTTAACGATATCTTGTTAGCGCGTCTTCAACTAGTAGCAACGTGGAACCTGCACACAACACAACCAAATACTTTATTCCCAACTTACGATGAGGTTGTCAATCTCACCGGTTTGCGTGAAACAAAGGAATGAGCGTATCGAGTGGAAAGCAATAGTAGTATACGAGTAAAGTAAACAGTGCGAGTAAAGTAAACAGGTGATAGCAATATAAAGGAAATAGGACCGGGGTCCACAGTTCACTAGTGGTGTCTCTCTATAAGATAAAATAACACATGCTGGGTAAACAAATTACAGTTGGGCAATTGATAGAATAAAGACAACGTGCATATGTCTAGAGGATCACTATGAGATTTACTCTGGGCATTACAACAAGATACATAGACCGTCATCCAACTGCATCTATGACTAATAATTCACTTGTGACGAATCAATCTGAGAACTCCACAAGTATTAAGTTGCGAACAACAGATAACTGCATTAAGCAGTGTGTAATGTAAACAAAGCATATGCCCTTGAGCATATGAATGTTGTTTTCTCCCTAGTGGCAACAGCACATCTACAACCTTAGAGGTTTCTGTCACTCCCCCAGATTAAATAGAGGCATGAACTCACTATCGAGCATAAATACGCCCTCTTGGAGTCACTAGCAACTACTCGGCCAAGATAGCTACTAACAACGGAGAGCATGCAAGATCATAAACAACATAGAGATAACATAAGATAATATTCAGCACATCAACTCAATCATAACACCAATATTTATCGGATCCCAACAAACACAACATGTAGAATTACATAACGGTGATCTCGATCATGTAAAGCAGCTCACGAGATCTAAACATGAAGCACATGGTGGAGAAGACAACCAACTAGCTACTGCTATGGACCCATAGTCCAAGGTAGACTACTCACTCATCGCGCCGGAGGCAAGCATGGCGATGAAGAAGACCTCCGGTGGCGATTCCCCTCTCCAGCAGAGTGCCGGGAAGAGCTTCTGGACCCTCCCGATCTCGGGTCGATGACGGCGGCGGATCGCGATGTATTCTGGAAAAGTGATCGGGTATTTAGGTTTTTCCCGTTGGGGGGTCTTTATAGGCCAAGGGGCGGCGTCAGAAGTGGACCAGGGGGCCCTCACCATAGGGCGGCGTGGCCAGGCCCTGGGCCGCGCCCCCTGGTGGTGAGGCCGCCCTGTGGCTCCTTTCCGTCTCCTCTTCGGTTCTCTGGAAGCTTCGGTAAATTTCTGGATGTTCGGGTTTTGTTTCGTCCAATTCTGAGAATATTTCCTGTGTAACTTTTCTGAAACCAAAAAACAGCAGAAAACAGGGAACTGGCACTGTGGCATCTCGTTAATAGGTTAGTTCCGGAAAATGCATAAGAATGACACGAAGTGTAACAAAATACTAAGCAAATGGTGTAAAAACAAGCATGGAGCATCAAAAATTAGAGATACGTTAGAGACGTATCAGTGCTTCCACCTCCACCTCGCGCCACCATGAGATTGTAATAACTAGAAAATCAGAACTAATTAAATGGCACAGTACTAGGGAGTCTTTCCCTATTATACTTATGTAAAAAAAACACCATGACACATACATTACCTCCATTGATCGTGATTTTTTCACCAATAACTTGTTGGATTATTTCAAAAAAAATATTATTGTTTCATATCATTTAATTAGTTCTGATTTTCTCTCCCTCTACTCAATTGACAAGTCCACAAGTTACTAAAAGAAAGATACACCCATGGTTGTTAGGGTCGTCAACTTAGAATTAACTAATTAATTCTCGATCTACTCCTAGATCATTCGATTACGTCGAATGGGTCAATCTATATCAAGATATATGACCGTGTGCTATGTGAATGTGACATAGTATATGTAGAGTGAATATATTCCGTGAACTGAGCTGCATTTTGTATATTTTGGATTCCACTCATGGGCTCACATTCTTAGCACACAGCAGCCAGGTGAAGCATCAAAACTGCAAGCACAATAATACACATATAAGCTTCTTATTTTTTTTTCAACGAAAGCTTTCATCTCTCACAGAAGTACACAACTGAAGGATCATATCCGTTAATACATTGGGTGATCTTTCCGAATGTAAGTAGCTGCACGCACTATATGATCACTAGCTTGGTTCAGTTCGAGGTTGCGATCACAGGTAGAGGTAACTGCACGTAGGCATCAGCCATTGCTGTACTCAGAGCCAGAGGGCGCCGGCCTGGCGGAGGAGCGGCACGAGCTGGCCGCCGAGATGGAGCGACATGACCCGGTCGGTGGGGCCGACGAGCGCGCCGCCGATGAAGACCGTCGGCACGGGCGGGCTCCGGCCGACCATGCCGGCGAGCGCCCTCTCGACGTCCTTGCCGCGGGGGTCCTTGTCCAGCTCGTGCACCGCCCAGCTGACGCCCAGCTGCGTGAAGAGCGTCTGCACCGCGTGGCACATGCAGCAGTTGCTAGCCCCGAAGATCACCACCGCCCGCTGCGACGCCAGCGTCCTCACCCTCTCCGCCGCCATTGCTGGTCGGATTGTTTGGTGGCTAGCTAGCTCGCTCTCTTTCTGATCGGTCGATGGATGATCTCAGCGCTGTGTAGGCTGTTGTTTGCTGAAGCTGTCTATACGGTGGTGATCACCTAGCTAACGGTGTCTATTTATAGATGATCGATATAATGGGGGCAAATCGAAGAGGTAGAAGTGGTCGGTGCAGAATATATGATCTCTGCAAAGAGTTTCTGGTAATATTACTTTTGTGATCTTTGCTTTTGATAGGGGCCAAAATTCTTCAGTTATTGAAAGATGTTTTTTTAACGATGATGTTTCGAAAAAGATATTAAAGCATTGAAAACGAATGGTGGTACAGGTCGAATTGTGGTTTGATGATTCATTAATTAGGTTCGCTGATAAGCTAGCTAGGTTTAGATCCACCCTCATTGCTGCCTTTTACCATTTCAGATGACAAAGAATACGTACCCTTGGTGTGGACATCGTGCGTCACGTTTTTTTCGGATGCCATTTGGCTAGCAATCCCTTTTTAATTGGCCTACTTGTATTCTTGACGTGTCACCGTTACACTATCAGGAATTTCCACGTCGAGGTAGGAACAAATTGCTAGGAATAAGTAGGTACTGAATTTCAACGCCGACTAGGCAGCTAGTAGGCACACGAAGAATAAAAGGCTTCCCCGATGATACCATGTGCATGTCGGTAGTATAACCTAATTGAAAAGCCAGTAAGCTTGAAACATGCAAAATGCATCTTTAAAATATTTTTCTAAATCAAGATGACACTGAAGCTCAGGAACCCAAACTGCGAAACAATTGTGCTCTACTCCACACCTAATCGTGTTCATGTATTTTGCACAGTTTTCCTTAACAAGACTAACTAAACTTTAATTTTGTCGACATGGTGCTTCTCACCTCTCTGGTCGATGTCCACCAGCCGTATTAAAACTGTAGACATTTTCATATCAAATCAGTATGAGTTTTTCAAAAAACAATGGAAAGTTATTTTTATAGAACTGAAACGAAAAGTTGAAACCCTCGGCCTCTACATCCAAAGGATGCACACAACCTTTTTTATTAAATTATTTACAAAAGCCTTACAAGATCAGACATGCCATGGGATGTTGAATATCCATGAAAAAAGTTACATTTCAACAAATTACGTTATGAACAATTACACCCTCTCTTCTGAATTATAAGATGTTTTGAATATTTAATTATGGACTACATACTAACTGAAATCAGTGGTCATGAACACTAAAACACATCTATATACAAGAAATTCAGAAAAATGTCAGTACTTCATATAATTTGGAACCGAGAGTGTACATTTTTAATTACATGGACCGGCACAAGGGTAGAAGAAAATTATCTTAGAATTTTTTTTGCAACGATTGATACAGTGGTCTTTTATTATGCTATGCATGTCATTTAGCTAAGATAAAAAAGCATGTTACACCATGGATTACATCTTAGTGTTAATGTTTGCATCATCCTATAACTGTGGAGTGATGCAACACCTCTCCCCGTCCAGGCGAAACGCCTCCACCAATGCCATCTACTAGCTCTTTTGTCCAATGTTGATGTGGTAAATGCAACATCGCTCCATCTCCAGGCGAGCGCCTCCACTGATGCCATCCACTGGACTCTTTGTCTGATACACGACTCCATGGATGATGCTCTCAAGGAGGTGATCGCCGCCATCATCTGATCCACTAATGTACGGTTCCCCCGGAGGTAGCGGAAGGAGCTGGGAGGTTCACTTGGATGTTACCTTCTCAATATTTGTGCTATTTAGATGTGCGAATGTTTTGTATTTTAATTTCTTAGAATATCACTTTCAGGATACTTACGGATAATACTCCCATTCGTTTCAAAATATAAGATTTTTTAGCTTTTTTCTAGAATACATGTATTTAACCATTTTTTTCGTGTGTAGGTTTAGAACAAAATGAATGAACAATCACACTAAAAAATAGCTAGATAAATGTGTTCTATAAAAAAGCTAAAACATCTTATATTTCGAAAGGTAGGACATTTTGTGGCATTGACGGGGTGAGGATGGGATAGGATGCGAGAGGCGTCTCTATGGGAATGCACGCGCGTATATATGCGATCGATCGACATGACCAGAAGTCCAGAACGGAAGGTCATTTTCAATTCCTATTCGTTTGCACATGCAAACTATGCTCGCAAAAAAAGAAGCTCTACTTGCATCATCCGCTGCACATGTGATAACATACCACACGTACACGCGTGCGTACATCTTGACGACATCCTCATCGGCATCCTCAAGGCAGGTATTGAAGTTATCTGAGATCCATTTGAAAGTAGCATCGGCGGCGCCCCTCAATTTTACTCCATCCTTGTTGATAGTATCATCGGGGCACTTCCCAACAAGATCAACCATCTTTCCGTGCCAATCATCACAAGATGTATCGATACAAAGAGGACTCCCCTCGATGGGGAGCGCAAGTATCATCGCCATGTCCTCAAGCGTGACCGTCATCTCGCCGGTCCGGACGTGAAAACTGTGGGTCTCCGGCCTCCACCGGTCGACAAGCGCGGTGATCGCGGCGGGATTCATGTGAGGTGTCGACCGGGTGACCATATGGATAAACGGTAGAAGTCCAAGATTCTGGATGTACGGCGTGTACCGCTCATCGTAGTTCATCGGTGTTGAGGACATATGGTGGTACCTAAGTTGCAATGGTCCAAGAACCTGCAAACACACGAGCTTCAGTGTCACATGTCATTTCAAACATACCAATATTACATTAAGTAATTGGTTTTTTAATCACCTTCTTCTTCTCGGTCATCATATATGCACGGCGACGAACATCAACTTGATTCTCAAGAATGCTTTCGTTGGTAAACTCCTCCATCCTATATAATCCGACCATAATGTAAGCATATATGCACACATGTGAAACAAGTCAACATTAATATGTAACATATTATGAACCAATATATGATGCACCAACTAATATGGACTACTAATTCCATAGAAATTACCAAATTTCATCTCTACATGTCATCCATACTAATTAGCAAATTACAACTCCATAAATCATCTACAAGGCATTCATACAAAATAGCTAATTTCATCTCCATACATATACATGTAACTAGGGGTTCACTCATCAATCACTAATTAGGGGACCATACACACTCCACATCAAAATACCAAATTTTATCTCCATATATAAACAACAATCAATTTCACTCTACCATACAAATCCATCCATCACTACCTAAGATTCAACCTAGGGGATTAGAGAAGGGGGATTGGGGGAGAATACCTTAGGGGAGATCTTGAGGACACCACCTAGTTTTCAAGTTGGAGGATTAGAGAAGGGGGAGAGGAAGAACAGCCGCCGCCGCCGCCATGGAAGAGCAGGAGAGGTGAGGAAGGGAGAAGTGAGAGATGGACGGGTCGGGCCGGGTTATCAAACCCTAATGTGTCGCGCCACTCCAACTGGCGTCGCATGCGCCTGTGCCGCGCCACCCCTAGTGGTGCCGCACTAGCCGATGCGGGCTCCGCCGTGCCGACGTGGCAGCGAGTGCCGCGCCACTGCCATTGGCGCCGCACACCCTTCTGCCGCACCACGCCCTATGGCGCTGCAAAAAAGGATTAGTCCGAGGAAATAGTTTCACCGATGGTTTATTATTTGAATTCGTTTCAAGTTTGAGTTATTTTTATCTAAATTGCCCCCGCACACTGACAGTAGGTTCGATTCCTGACTAGACAGGACAGTCGTACCTGACAGTCGATACGATGTGATCATGCATGGTACGGTCGATCGAGCTACATTGGCGTGCAGAGAAACGTGGCATTCGAGGGAGATCGGCGACAAGTCCTCGCCGGCCGGGCCGAAAGGCGAACGATGCGAGACCAGAACGTATTCGCGGTTTTGATGTCCTGCTGCTGGATCAAGCTTCAAACCTGAAGCGCCCATGGGATTTACCTTTCCGTTTCCCCGCACGACGACCGAATAGGCCTACTCCCCGATATCGTGTACCCATCTCTGCACCTGCCACCATACCTGCACTGTACATATGCGTAGGCCGGTCGTCGCGCGACCGGCAACCATGTCGTCGTCGTCGTCGTGGCGGCGAGGCACACAAAGCAAGCTAGCGTGTGTAGACGAGAGAACATATCGGGTACTCTAACTCCGGGAGTACCCCCATGTGATGTGACACATCGAAAGGTTCGTGTAAAAGTTATGAAAACAATACACAACATTTGTGTTTCATGGATCTACTATATATCTCAATAATAATCTAAAATTTATTTGTACATTTAGAAATAAAAAAGACAAATCTATTGTTAATATTGCTAACGGGCCAAACTTACGGCCCAAATTAGATATGGTACTATCCACGAACAGATCTGTCTTTTTTTCTCCATCTCTGGCTGAAAATTGGATTCAAATTTTTGTGACATGGTTGATATATGTTGTACATATGCAACAATATTTTTGTTTGAATTTTTCATACTCCCTCCGATCAGAAATAAGTGTTGGTGAAGCTTCCGATCGGAGGGAGTAAACTCTAGTGTGACATTTCAATATTTGGTGTACCAGGAGTACTCCATGTGTGGGAGTACCTGATACATTCTCAAGTGAAAATGTTGTCAGAGAAGACCCAAACGTTCCGTCCTCTCAGTCCCTAGAGCCCCAGCCCTCCCCCTCCGGCCCTCCCCCCGGCAGCGGTGAACCTGCCACTAACCGCGTGTTTGGAGGGAGGTGTGGGGTCTCCCGGCTGCTGGCGGCGGTGCTCCTAGGTGGTGATCTTGCCTCACGCGGCGATTGATGTTGTGGTAGCGTCGGTGGCTTGGACGACGGAGTGGCACAACGGGGCGGTAGAAGATGGTGTCTTTGAGCAGGCGGGATTCCTCGTCCGGATCTCCAAAACTGGAGATCCCAGGCCTCGATCTGGTGACCTCCTCAGCGGATCTATGGCCGGTCATCGAACTGGCGGCCTCCTCAGATGCCCCTTGGCAGCGGGGGACATGTAGGGCCTTATTTGTCCTCTTTGGAACCAATATGGGCTCATGTGTGCCATGCCCGGAGCTCGTCGTGGTGCTTCCCTTACCGACCCGAGAGCCTCCCTAGCCGTAATGTGGCTATGGGCACTTGTCAAAGGGCAAAGGCAGAAATGAGATTGCAGAGCCGATTTAGCGGCTAGTCGAGCCTATTGGGCCTGGCAGACCCTAACTGTTATTTCCGGTCGGTGACCGCCGCCAGCGGTGGATGATGGGTCTCTTCCTAATGGCTGTTCTGCCACTCTTGGCAGGTTGCTGTTTGTTGTCCTATCTCCTCTGATCCAACATTCATGCGGTGAGCACTCTATCGTTCCCTAATCACGAGGTCATGTATATCGGGGTGGCGGCCCCGGAAGGTGGATTGTGCGGGCATCTCCACGACGGACGACGTGTCAGTAGTGATGGCATGGCTTTTTGGTCGTGTGGATGGCGAGAAGCAGATGGCAAGGATCTTGGTGTTAGTGGCGCTTCGACAAAGGCAGCTCCCAGATCTTGTTCGGAGGCCTAGTTTGGTGACAGCGGGTGGTCTAAGATGCGAGCATGGCGTGAAGAATTTTTTGGGCGAAAGCTCATCGTTTGACGTCAACGGCAGCGGTGTCTGTGGGTGTCGTAACCCTCTTGGCAGGGTCGGACCCAGGTTATGCTGAGTGGGGCCCTAGGCCCCCACTCATTTTTTGCATTTTTGCACTATATAGGCTAAATTTTGACTAGTTGGATCCCCAGACGGCTAAAAAAACAAGGCCCCCCACTCATTTGGACCTCCACTTAGTTTTCGGGCTGGGTTCACTGCCTCTTGGGGTGTCTTTATTGGTACCTTCTTCATGCATAGCTCTTGGTGAAAAACCCTGACCGTTTGGTCTCAACAACGGCGGTGTGTTGACCTCCTGAGGGTGTAGTCGTGGAGGTCTGATAGCTCTCGGTCCCGGTCCAGTGTCTTCAGAGTTTTGTTTTTTCTTGTATTTTTCTGTATATCCTTAAACTATTTTGTATAGGATCGTCTCATCACTATGTATTGGTTCGGCCGTTATGGGTTTGTTTATAAAGTTGGTCAAAATCTGTTTGGAGGAAGTAGCAGCGTTGTGGCACTAGTGTTGCACGTCAGATTAGTTATTGTACATAACGCCTGCTGCGCCACGATGATCTTGTTTCTTCTGATGCAAACGCGTAGACTATAATGGCTGGCTGGTACGTCTTGCATCACCACGGTATGGTCGAGGCTCACAAATGAGGTCCAACCCATATAATTGGTTGATTTTCTTGCTCAGCAAACTAAACTTTGTCCAAGTGCAAAATTATTATAAGCATATACCGGCGGTATGTGCAACACACTTGGGCATATCGCTTCCAAAGTTTTAGTATCAAGACGATACCACCGAAGGCCGAGAGTTCACTGAATTTACTGACAGTCTATTTGCATAAATCCCTCCCTCATGGAGTTCAATGTCGCCCGCTTCACATTCAGATCGATCGACCAAAGCTATGGACGCCCGTAGGCAACCGCCGGCGGACGTGGCCACATCAGTGGCGTCGGTTCTCAGCGACAACGATCTCTTCTGCGAGATCCTCCTCCTTCTCGGCTTTGCCACCTTCCTTGTCCGCGCCTCCCTCGTCTCCAGGCGGTGGCTCACCCACACCTCGAGCCTACGCTTCCTCTGTAGGTTTCGTGAGCGCAACCCACCCCACCTCCTCGGCTTTTGCATAAGCTCTTCCCCTAAGAAGTTTGTGCTGCTCCCACAACCCCCGGAGCTATCCACCCTCTCACGCCGTGTAGCCTCCTCCTACGACGACGAATTCGCTGGGAGATACCAGAGAATCAGGCAGTAGCGGAATGGCCACCTCATTATTCAGTTTTTCCACGAAGACATAGTGAAGATGTACCAGTTATCGCTGCTTCTCGCCAAGGAGTCCGCATTCGTCCTCCTGATACGTCTCAAAAGTATCTATAATTTTTGATGCTCCATGCTTGTTTTTACACCATTTTCTTAGTGTTTCGTTACACTTCGTGGCATTTTTATGCATTTTCTGGAACTAACCTATTAACGAGATGCCACAGTGCCAGTTCCCTGTTTTCTGCTGTTTTTGTGTTTCAGAAAAGTTACACAGGAAATATTCTCGGAATTGGACGAAACAAAAGCCGAACATCCAGAAATTTACCGAAGCTTCCAGAGAACCGAAGAGGAGACAGAGAGAAGCCACAGGGTGGTCTCACCACCAGGGGGCGCGGCCCAGGGCCTGGCCGCGCCGCCCTATGGTGAGGGCCCCCTGGTCCACTTCTAACGCTGCCCCTTCGCCTATAAAGACCCCCGGACGGAAAAAACCTAAACACCCGATCACTTTTCCACAAACACATCGCGATCCACCGCCGTCGTCGACCCGAGATCGGGAGGATCCAGAAGATCTTCCCGGCACCCTGCCGGAGAGGAGAATCGCCACCGGAGGTCTTCTTCATCGCCATGCTTGCCTCCGGCGCAATGAGTGAGTAGTCTACCTTGGACTATGGGTCCATAGCAGTAGCTATATGGTTGTCTTCTCCACCATGTGCTTCATGTTTAGATCTCGTGAGCTGCCTTACATGAGCAAGACTACCGTTATGTAATTCTACATCTTGTGTTTGTTGGGATCCGATGAATATTAGTGTTATGATTGAGTTGATGTGCTGAATATTATCTTATGTTATCTCTATGTTGTTTATGATCTTGCATGCTCTCCGTTGTTAGTAGCTATCTTGGCTGAGTAGATACTAGTGACTCCAAGAGGGGGTATTTATGCTCGATAGTTGGGTTCATGCCTCTATTTAATCTGGGGGAGTGACAGAAACCTCTTAGGTTGTAGATGTGCTGTTGCCACTAGGGAGAAAACAACATTCATATGTCCAAGGGCATATGCTTTGTTTACATTACACACTTTGCTTAATGCAGTTATCTATTGTTCGCAACTTAATACTTGTGGAGTTCTCAGATTGATTCGTCACAAGTGGATTATTAGTCATAGATGCAGTTGGATGGCGTTCTATGTATCTTATTGTAATGCCCAGAGTAAATCTCATAGTGATCCTCTCGACATATGCACGTTATCTTTATTCTATCAATTGCCCAACTGTAATTTGTTTACCCAGCATGTGTTATTTTATCTTATGGAGAGACACCACTAGTGAACTGTGGACCCCGGTCCTATTTCCTTTATATTGCTATCACCTGTTTACTTTACTCGCACTGTTTACTTTACTCGCATACTAGTATTGCTTTCCACTCGATACGCTCATTCCTTTGTTTACAGCAAACCGGTGAGATTGACAACCTCATCGTAAGTTGGAAACAAAGTATTTGGTTGTGTTGTGTGCAGGTTCCACGTTGCTACTAGTTGAAGACGCGCTAACAAGATATCGTTAACGGCGCCCTTGTTGGAGTGTCACTAGGCTAGCAAACATCACCTTCTTGAGTTTGGCTTTTTCCTAGTGGATTGATAACCTTGGTTTCGAAACTGAGGGAAAACTTGCTGCTGTACTCATCAAACCTTCTCTTGGGGTTTCCAACTGGCCGGTCATTTATATCATCAACTACACGCCAATAGTTCTCTGGCACCAATCAACACCGCGCCATCAACAAGTTTTCTGGCGCCGTTACCGGGGAAAAAGAAGACTTCTCCAAGGGGAGTTTCGCACGCACATCCTTTACTTTGTTTTAAGTTTTGCTTTACTTTATTTTTACTTGCATCGTTTTATCAAAAATACAAAAAAAATTAGTTCCTACTATAGTTGTTATTTTTGTTGGTCTGTTATTGTCTTGCTTTATCATGCTTTCTATCAATGGTTGGGTTCTTTGAAACTAAATCTTTTTGGCAAGGTGGGTTCACAAAAGAGCAACAAAAATATTATGAGGAACACCGCTTGTCACAAAAAGGGAAACACTTATGGGAACAAATCGATAAATTGTATATCATTGCTAGAAATGTGTGCTCTACTTATAATGTTACTTATTGCTTTGATAAATCTTGTTGCTGTAGGAGGTATAAACACCTCCCTTTTCAATGTGAGTATAATGATGATGTTACCATATCTTCTTATATTAATGGAAATTATGACTTTTATGATGTTGAACAAATTGAAGAATTTATTGCTTGGAAGGGTGCATTCGAACTTGCGTATTTGCTTGGAAATACTGATGATGCACCTTATAAATATGAGGTTTATGATATACTTAAATTTTGCTTTAATAATTACAAGGAAGAAAATGGTTATATTCTTAAATATCTTAATAGATGCTCTCCAACGGAAGAGACTAATGCCTTGAAGGAGCCTATGGAAGAAGAAATTGCTGAAACTGGAAGCTCATTGGATGAAAAATAAGAGGAGAGTGATGATCAAGAGGAGGAAGAATGGAGCTACCCATGTCTACCTCCCAATAAGAGTAACTCTTTAACTAATACCTTATTTGATCGCCCTCCATGCTTAACAAAGGAGGGTGAGTGTGATATTTATATTATTGAGTTTGTTCATGATGCTACTGAAAATTATTATGAGAGAGGAAAATTTGGTTGTTGGAATTTTCATGCTACTAAAACACCTCTCTTTATATTGAAAGTTCTAAAGTTGCTCTTATTTTATCTACCCATGCTTGTTACTATATGCTTCTTTGATTTATTTTCTTACAAGATTTCTATGCATAGAAAGTGGGTTAGACTTAAATGTGTTTCATGTTTGCTCCTTGATGCTCTCTTTTGCTTCAATTCATATTTCTTATGTGAGCATCTTCTCGAATTACTGAGCCTAACTCAAAGGCGTTAAAGAAAAGCACTTTTGGGAGATAACCCATTGTTTTTACTTTCAGTTCTTTTTCTTTTATTTGAGTCTTGGAAGTTATTACTACTGTAATAACCTCTCCTTATCATTTTTATTTCGTTTTTGTGCCAAGAGAAGCCTCTAATTTGAGTGAGGTAAGATTTGGGGATGTTGCTGTCCTGAAACAGATTTCGGTGCTGCACCGTAAAAATTCGTGAAAATTCTCTGTATATCTTTTGGACCTGCGATTTCTTGTGCATATGCCCCAGGTTATATCCAAACTTTCATTAGTATAACACTTTTTGATTTGAGCAACAGAAAACCCTCTAAAAATTCGACCTTTGTCAGCTGTTCTGTTTTGACAGATTTCTGCCAATATTTGTGTTTGCCGCTCGATCGCTTTCTTTTTGAGTTCTTTTGATCACGGAACATTTGGGGAAGTTGCTACAGTAGTATATACTTTATATGTGGTGGTTTTGAGTTGAAACCTGAAGCAAAAGGGGTTGATTCAATGTTATGCTTACACTAATGTTGCTAATAGAATTGTGTTGAGTTTTGTATGAAGGAAGTTTTCAAGTGTAGGGATTGGAGAATGATGAGATGAGTTGAAGAATGGACAAAAGCTCAAGTTTGGGGATACCCATGTCACCCCAAGAAAATATCCAAGAGGTACAACCGTCAAAGCTTGGGGATGCCCCCGAGGCACCCCTTCTTCATCGGTAAAAATCAGGTCACCTTTCAACACAATATATTTGTATTGCTTCATGCACTATGCGTTTTTCTTGGAGCGTCAGTTGTTTTAGTTTTCAGTTTTGTTTAGTTTTGTTTACTTCTATAAATGGTTGGACCCCAACAAATTTCTTTTGGAGAAGTTTCCTTGCTTTTTATTTGCCAAGAACACTCCATTTTTCACTCTTATCGTTTCAACGAGTGTTCTTTTTCTGCTACTGCGTTTTGTTTTCGTTTTTCGCCTAGATTTGTGTTCAGATCTTGTTATATCTTTGCATCAAGGTGTATTTTGACCTCTAGTCCATGTTGGTTTTCATCAAAAGAGTTGTTATAAAAAGTTCGAATGGTGTTGGAAAAGAGAAAAAGGCTTTATGCAAAAAAGTGGTATAAAAAGGAGCTTGCATAGACTGCGGCTTAGGCTTTTGCATGTCGTGCTTGATGTCTTTTTGATAGTATGCTTAGTGGTTTTGCTGTAGAATGACTTGTCTCAAATGACTGAGATTGCTTAATGAGCCTTTGAAAAAATCATGCGTTGTTTTAATTATTTGGAAGCATTATTTTGGTTTTCTCCTTGATGCTTTATTTGGGTTGACTTGGCACATGCTCACACATGTTAGACTCATACAAAGTCGCCATTGCCTCTATGATCATTTAGTTTTTGACTTTTGATGCCATCTTATACTTCTTTTAATGTCGCTTTGTCGCTTTGCATGATTATGGCCATTATTGCTCTCTTAGTTGGTCGCTCGCAGTCTTTTGCTAGCCCTCATTTTGTACTGAGTATGAGCTCTACTCATGCATCCAACTCCTAAAAACCAAGTTGTTCCAATGTGTCCACCATACATACATATTAGCAATTTGCTATTCCAAAGTACATTTGACTTGCTTTTATCTATCCTTCAAATTAAACTCTTTTTGGTGTTATGCGAAAATTGGTCAGTAAAGCTCTCACGAACCTCATGGCACACTTTACTTTTCTTGTTTTAAAATTTTGACATTGTGGCTCTCTTATGTTGAGTTGTTATGCTTGCAAGTTGTAAGTTGGAAATTAGCCCAGCCATGCTGTCATGGGGCAAGCTTTCAACATTGCACTATCTTTCATTTGAGTTGGTATCGTGATCTTTTGTTTATGGATACTCGCGATGTGAAATAAGTTGGGAAACTTGCGGGATCATGGAGTTTTTATATATTGTTAGGGAAATGCCTGGGTCGCTAATCTAAGCCATGCATCATTCATGGTGGAAATTTACAGCATGCCCATAGTGGACATTCGATGACGCATCTCACAATAAAAAGCTATACCAATGGTAAATAAAAGAGATGTCGAGGTGTTCATTGTCTGTTTGTCTTGTCATTTTGATGTGGGCTTGTTCCATGTCATCGGGCAGGAGGTACCCCATTGGCGGTTCTCGATGATACACATATATTTACAATGACAAGAGCCTGCTTGGGACACTAAGTCGAGTAGCATGAGGTTTGGGTATTCGTACTTCACGGGACATGAGATTTTCAACTTATGATTTGTCAAGCATATGCTTCATAATTATACTCACATTAACTCTAAGTATTCAAGATGCCTATGATGGGGGCAATGAGAGCTCAAAGCTAGTAAGTACCATAATTTTTGAAGGTTTATAAAACTTGCAATCACGGGTTCCCTCCGCGAAGGGCCTTTCTTTTACTTTTATGTTGAGTCTCCACCTTCTATCTTTATGCACCGTCTAAGAGAGCATAGTTGTCATTCTTAGTGTAATGTGCATTGTCCCAAAGTTTTCATTGATTGATTCATGATGTTGGTTTCACTTGTTCTTAAATTACTTGTATCTAGTCGCCCTCTTAAACTTAAAGGTGTCCTATGCATTTATGTTTTGCTCTTTCATGAAGGACAAGCTAAAAACCATTTGTATGTTTTTCCATATGATTTGAACACACGTTTGACTTTCATTGTTTCATTTTCATGATATTTCGTTTGTGTTCTTTTTCATATTATAACATGGTTGCTAAGTTTCTTCTATCAAGATTATATCTTTCATGCCCATGTTTTAAGTTCTTTTCATCCCAGCGCACAACGCTTACATAGATGATCAAGATTGTGTAGGTGCATGTCACCTCAAAAATTATTTCTTTGTTATCACTCACCTACTCGAGGACGAGCAGGAGTTAAGCTTGGGGATGCTGATACGTCTCAAACGTATCTATAATTTTTGATGCTCCATGCTTGTTTTTACACCATTTGCTTAGTGTTTCGTTACACTTCGTGGCATTTTTATGCATTTTCCGGAACTAACCTATTAACGAGATGCAACAGTGCCAGTTCCCTGTTTTCTGCTGTTTTTGTGTTTCAGAAAAGTTACACAAGAAATATTCTCGGAATTGGACGAAACAAAAGCCGAACATCCAGAAATTTACCGAAGCTTCCAGAGAACCGAAGAGGAGATGGAGAGAAGCCACAGGGTGGTCTCACCACCGGGGGGCGCGGCCCAGGGCCTGGCTGCGCAGCCCTATGGTGAGGGCCCCTTGGTCCACTTCTGAAGCTGCCCCTTCGCCTATAAAGACCCCCCGACGGGAAAAACCTAAACACCCGATCACTTTTCCAGAAACACATCGCGATCCGCCGCCGTCGTCGACCCGAGATCGGGAGGGTCCAGAAGCTCTTCCCGGCACTCTCCCGGAGAGGGGAATCGCTACCGGAGGTCTTCTTCATCACCATGCTTGCCTCCGGCGCGATGAGTGAGTAGTCTACCATGGACTATGGGTCCATAGCAGTAGCTAGATGGTTGTCTTCTCCACCATGTGCTTCATGTTTAGATCTCGTGAGCTTCCTTACATGATCGAGACTACCGTTATGTAATTCTACATGTTGTGTTTGTTGGGATCCGATGAATATTGGTGTTATGATTGAGTTGATGTGCTGAATATTATCTTATGTTATCTCTATGTTGTTCATGATCTTGCATGCTCTCCGTTGTTAGTAGCTATCTTGGCCGAGTAGATACTAGTGACTCCAAGAGGGGGTATTTATGCTCGATAGTTGGGTTCATGCCTCTATTTAATCTGGGGGGAGTGACAGAAACCTCTAAGTTTGTAGATGTGTTGTTGCCACTAGGGAGAAAACAACATTAATATGTCCAAGGGCATATGCTTTGTTTACATTACACACTTTGCTTAATGCAGTTATCTGTTGTTCGCAACTTAATACTTGTGGAGTTCTCGGATTGATTCGCCACAAGTGGATTATTAGTCATAGATGCAGTTAGATGGCGGTCTATGTATCTTGTTGTAATGCCCAGAGTAAATCTCATAGTGATCCTCTCGACATATGCATGTTATCTTTATTCTATCAATTGCCCAACTGTAATTTGTTTACCCAGCATGTGTTATTTTATCTTATGGAGAGACACCACTAGTGAACTGTGGACCCCGGTCCTATTTCCTTTATATTGCTATCACTTGTTTACTTTACTCGCACTGTTTACTTTACTCGCATACTACTATTGCTTTCCACTCGATACGCTCATTCCTTTGTTTACAGCAAACCGTTGAGATTGACAACCTCATCGTAAGTTGGGAACAAAGTATTTGGTTGTGTTGTGTGGAGGTTCCACGTTGCTACTAGTTGAAGACGTGCTAACAAGGTATCGTTCACGGCGCCCTTGTTGGAGTGTCACTAGGCTAGCAGGCATCACCTTCTTGAGTTTGGCTTTTTCCTACTGGATTGATAACCTTGGTTTTGAAACTGAGGGAAAACTTGCTGCTGTACTCATCAAACCTTCTCTTGGGGTTTCCAACTGGCCGGTCATTTATATCATCAACTACACGCCAACAGTTCTCTGGCACCAATCAACACCGCGCCATGACCTCCCGCCGGCCCCACCGCCCCACCATAAATATTGGAGGCGTACTGCAAGCTTCCCCAAATTTTTCCCACCCGAGGATGGAAGCCGTGGCAGCATCTCCTTGGTGCATCTCTGGAAGTTCGACAAAGAGTTTACGCGGAAGTAAACTTCTCTGGACCTAGCGGATGGGGCAAACCTGTCACCGCAACAGAGATAGAGCTCCTGCGTGACATAACCATCCTTATGGAAACAATGCTACCACCAATCCATGGCAAGGTCTTTGTGGTCACCATCCATCGGTGCCTCCTGGGTCTAGATTTGGCAACGGCACGCTTGTTTATCCTCGAGTTCCCGGATGGAGTGGAGCAGAACTACATGCTCTCCCGAGCAGAGGATTCTGGACTCTATCTTGTCAATGCAGACGGGTTTTAGCTCAGCATGTGGCTCCATACGATGTCGGGAAACAATGGTGATGCAGGCGGTTGGTTGCTAATGGACACATTTTGCATCCATGAGGTATGCACACGTCTTGCCAGTGACGGTTGGGTGCACCGTGGTAATATTCTTGATGTTGTTGCGGTCGAGGACAATGCCGACTTTGTTATATTGGACCATAAAGCAGTTGGAGTTATCTTTTATGTTCATCTTAAGAGCAGGGCAGTTGAGAAGGTACATGAGAAGGCTGGAGATGCAACTTATTCTGGTCGTGTGCATATACCCACCATCATGACCCCCTGGCAACCTATCTTCCCGGCACAGAATGTCAGACTTGGTCAACATGAATGATCCTCATGTAGCCGTTTGCTTGATCTTTGTAGAGTAGCTTCATCGATTATGACACTGTATTAATAATATACTTGCTTTCAGCTATTCTCTCCGTTTACCAAGTTTTCTGTATCTTTTCAATTATTCACATTTTAAAAGATAAATATTATAGTCATGTGATGCGGCACGGTGTTGATATAAATCACCGTCCAGTTGGGAACCCAAAGAGGAAGGTATGATGAGCACAGTAGCAAATTTTCCCTCAATAAGAAACCAAGGTTTGTGAGTCCAGGAAAAAGCCAAACTCCAGAAGGTGATGCTTGCTAGCTTAGTGACACGCCAACAAGGGCGCTGTTAACGATTCTTGTTTGCGCGTCTTCAACTAGTAGCAACGCGGAACCTGCACACAACACAACCAAGAACTTTGCTCCCAACTTACGATGAGGTTGTCAATCTCACCGGTTTGCTGTAAACAAAGGAATGAGCGTATCGAGTGGAAAGCAATAGTAGTATGCAAGAAAGTAAACAATGCGAGTAAAGTAAACAGGTGATAGAAATATAAAGGAAATTGGACCGGGGTCCACAGTTCACTAGTGGTGTCTCTCCATAAGATAAATAACAACATGCTGGGTAAACAAATTACAGTTGGGCAATTGATAGAATAAAGATAATGTGCATATGTCGAGAGGATCACTATGAGATTTACTCTAGGCATTACAACAAGATACATAGAACGCCATCCAACTGCATCTATGACTAATAATCCACCCACGGGGAATCATCTGAGGACCCCGTGAATATTAAGTTGCGAACAACAGATAACTGCATTAAGCAAAGTGTGTAATGTAAACAAAGCATATATCCTTGGACATAAGAATATTGTTTTTTCCCCAGTGGCAACAACACATCTACAACCTTAGAGGTTTCTGTCACTCCCCCAGATTAAGTAGAGGCATGAACCCAACTATCGAGCATAAATACCCCCTCTTGGAGTCACTAGTATCTACTTAGCCAAGATAGCTACTAACAACGGAGAGCATGCAAGATCATAAACAACATAGAGATAACATAATATAATATTCAGCACATCAACTCAATCATAACACCAATATTCATCGGATCCCAACAAACACAACATGTAGACTACTCACTCATCTCGATCATGTAAGGCAGCTCACGAGATCTAAACATGAAGCTCATGGTGGAGAAGACAACCAACTAGCTACTGCTATGGACCCATAGTCCAAGGTAGACTACTCACTCATCGCGCCGGGGGCAAGCATGGCGATGAAGAAGACCTCTGGTGGCGATTCCCCTCTCTGGCAGGGTGCCGGGAAGAGCTTCTAGACCCTCCCGATCTCGGGTCGACGACGGCAGCGGATCGCGATGTGTTTCTAGAAAATTGATCGGGTACATAGGTTTTTCCCGTCGGGGGGTCTTTATAGGCGAAGGGGCAGCATTAGAAGTGGATCAGGGTGGTCACACACATAGGGGGCGCGGCCAGGGGCTGGGCCGCGCCGCCCTATTGTCTGGCCGGCCCGTGGCCCCTCTCCGTCTCTTCTTCGGACTTCTGGAAGCTTCGGTAAATTTCTGGATGTTCGGCTTTTGTTTCGTTCAATTCTGAGAATATTTCCTGTGTAACTTTTCTGAAACACAAAAACAGCAGAAAACAGGGAACTGGCACTGTGGCATCTTGTTAATAGGTTAGTTCCAGAAAATGCCTAAAAACGCCACGAAGTGTAACAAAACACTAAGCAAATGGTGTAAAAACAAGCATGGAGCATCAAAAATTATAGATACATTTGAGACGTATCAAACATCCCCAAGCTTAACTCCTGCTCGTCCTCGAGTAGGTATGTGATAACAAAGAAATAATTTTTGAGGTGACATGCACCTACACAATCTTGATCATCTATGTAAGCATTGTGTGCTGGGATCAAAACAACGTAAAACTTGGGCATGAAAGACATAATCTTGATATAAGAAACTTAGCAACCATGTTATAACATGAAGAAGAACACAAATAAAAGATTATGAAAATGAAACAATGAAAGTCAAACGTGTGTTCAAATCATAAGGAAAAACATAGAAAATGGTTTTCAGCTTGTCCTTCATGAAATAGCAAAACATAAATGCATAGGACACCTTCAAGTTTAAGAGGGCGACTAGATACAAATAATTTAAGAACAAGTGAAACCAAAATCATGAATCAATCAATGATAAACTTTGGGACAATGCACATTATACTAAGAATGACAACTACGCTCTCTTAGACGGTGCATAAAGATAGAAGGTGGTGACTCAACATAAAAGTAAAAGAAAGGCCCTTCGCAGAGGGAAGCAGTGATTGCGAGTTTTATAAACCTTCAAAAATTATGATACTTAGTAGCTTTGACCTCTCATTGCCCCCATCATAAGCATCTTGAATGGTTAAAGTTAATGCAAGTACAATTATGAAGCATATGCTTGACAAATCATAAGTTGAAAACATCGTGTCCCGTGAAGTACGAATACCCGAACCTCATGCTACTCGATTTAGAGTCCCAAGCGGGCTCTTGTCATTGTAAATATATGTGTATCATCGAGAACCGCCAACGGGTACCTCCTGCCCGATGACATGGAACAAGCCCACATCAAAATGACAAGACAAACAGACAATGAACACCTCGACATCTCTTTTATTTACCATTGGTATAGCTTTTTATTTTGAGATGCGTCATCGAATGTCCACTATAGGCATGCTGTAAATTTTCACCATGAATTATGCATGGCTTAGATTAGCGGCCTAGGCATTTCCCTAACACATATAAGAACTCCATGATCCCGCAAGATTCCCAACTTGTTTCACATCGCGAGTATCCATAAACAAAAGATCACGATATCAACTCAAATAAGAAGTGCAATGTTGAAAGCTTACCCCATGATGGCATGGTTTGGCTAATTTCCAACTTACAACTTGCAAGCATAACAACTCAACATAAGAGAGCCACAATGTCAAAATTTTAAGAACGAGAAAAGTAAAGTGTGCCATCAGGTTCGTGAGAGCTTTACTGACCAATTTTCGCATAACACCAAAAAGAGTTTAATTTGAAGGATAGATAAAAGCAAGTCAAATGTACTTTGGAATAGCAAATTGCTAATAGGTATCTATAGTGGACATACTGGAACAACTTGGTTTTTAGGAGTTGGATGCACGAGTAGAGATCATACTCAGTATAAAATGAGGGCTAGCAAAAGACTGGGAGTGACCAACTAAGAGAGCAATAATGGCCATAATCATGCAAAGCGACAGAGAAACATTAAAAGAAGCATAAGATGGTATCAAAAGTCAAAAACTAAATGGTCATAGAGGCATATGGCGACTTTGTATGAGTCTAACATGTGTGAGCATGCGCCAAGTCAACCCAAATAAAGCATCAAGGAGAAAACCAAATTAATGCTTCCAAATAATAAAAACAACGCATGATTTTTTCAAAGGCTCATTAAGCAATCTCAGTCATTTGAGACAAGTCATGCTATAGCAAAACCACTAAGCATACTATCAAAAAGACATCAAGCACGACATGCAAAAGCCTAGGCCACAGTCTACACAAGCTCCTTTTTGTACCAGTTTTTTGCATGAAACTTTTTCTCTTTTCCAACACCATTCGAACCTTTTTGAAACAACTCTTTTGATAAATACCAACATGGACAAGAGATCAAAATACACCTTGATGCAAAGATATAACAAGATCTGGACACAAATCAAGCTGAAAAATGAAAACTAAACGCAGTAGCTAAAAAAGAGAACACTCGTTGAACGATAAGAGTGAAAAACGGAGTGTTCTTGGCAAATGAAAAGCAAGGCAACTTCTCCAAAAGGAATTTGTTGGGGTCCAACCATTTATTGCAGCAAACAAAACTAAACTAAACAGAAAACTAAAATGACTGACGCTCCAAGAAAAACGCATAGTGCATGAAGCAATAAAAATATAGTGTGTTGAAAGGTGACCTGATTTTTGCCGATGAAGAAAGGGTGCCTCGAGGGCATCCCCAAGCTTTGATGCTTGTACCTCTTGTATATTTCTTGGGGTGTGTGGGCATCCCCAAGCTTGAGCTTTTGTCCATTCTTCAACTCATCTCATCATTCTCCAATCCCTACACTTGAAAACTTCCTTCATACAAAACTCAACACAATTCTATTAGCAACATTAGTGTAAGCATAACAATGAATCAACACCTTTTTGCTTCAAGTTTCAACTCAAAACCACCACATATAAAGCATATACTACTATAGCAACTTCCCCAAAAGTTCTGTGATCAAAAAAACTCGAAAAGAAAGCGATCGAGAGGCCAACACAAATAGTGGTAGAAATCTGTGAAAACAGAACAGCTGACAAAGGTCGAATTTTTAGAGGGTTTTCTGTTGCTCAAATAAAAAAGTGCTAAACTAATGAAAGTTTGGATATAACCTGGGGCATATGCACAAGAAATCGCAGGTCCAAAAGACATTCTGAGAATTTTTATGAATTTTTACGGTGCAGCACTGAAATCTGTTTCAGGACAGCAACATCCCCAAATCTTACGTCACTCAAATTAGAGGCTTCTCTTGGCACAAAAACGAAATAAAAATGATAAGGAGAGGTTATTACAGTAGTAATAACTTCCAAGACTCAAATCAAAGAAAGAGAACTGAAAGTAAAACATTGGGTTATCTCCCAAGAGTGCTTTTCTTTAACGCCTTTGAGCTAGGCGCAGAAAGGTGGAAATCAAGTATTTTCGAAAGAAGCATTAAGATCAACTGTTTCCTCAAGATCACCACTTACCACACTAGGCACTTTAGAGGTTCCCGAAGATGATTCAACCTGCAAGTCACTCTTAGGTGAACTAAAAGTCTTACCAATCTTAAAAACATGCTGCGGTTTAGGCACAGACACCTTGGAAACATACATAAATTTTTGCTCTTTTCCAACAAAAGTTTTCTCCTTCTTAAACTTAAGAGAAGAGAAAATTGAACTTAAAGTTTCCATAGATTCCTCCAGTTTCCCAATCCTAAGATTTTGACTATCAAGAGTAGTGCTAGCCTCTAAAACGGTGATTCTCCTATCGATACTTTCTATCAATTCATTAACACGGCTAGCATTATCAAGGATATTTGGCAAACTTTTTTCTAAAGAGCTAAGTTTTTCTAAAACTTCCTCCAAAGTGACCTCAGTTTTAACAACATGAATAGGTGGTACTCCCACTAAACTTTCAATTAAAGTGCATGCTTCAAGAGCGGGAGTACCCAGAAAATTACCTCCTGCAAGAGTGTCAAGAACATACCTATTCCAACTAGATATACCAACATAAAAATTTCTAAGGAAGATCATGGTAGAATGCTTCTTCGTACACCTATGATGAGAATTGCTAATACGATACCAAGCATCTTTCAAACTCTCTCCCCCTTGTTGCTTTAAAGTACGAACTTCAACTTCAGGATTACTCATTCTAACAAGACTAAAAGCAGACAAGTAAAAATAACAACTATAAAGGAAACTAATTTTTTTGTGTTTTTAATAAAATGATGCAAGTAAAAATAAAGTAAAGCAAAATTTAAAACATAGTAAAGGATGTGCGTGCGAACTCTCCTTGCAGAAGTCTTCTTTTTCCCTGGCAACGGCGCCAGAAAATTAGCTGAATGCGACACGGTGTTGATGTAACTCACCGTCCAGTTGGGAACCCCAAGAGGAAGGTATGATGAGCGTAGTAGCAAATTTTCCCTCAGTAAGAAACCAAGGTTTGTCAGTCTAGGAAAAAGCCAAACTCCAGAAGGTGATGCTTGCTAGCTTAGTGACACTCCAACAAGGGCTCCATTAACGATTCTTGTTAGCGCGTCTTCAACTAGTAGCAACGCGGAACCTGCACATAACACAACCAAGAACATTGCTCCCAACTTACGATGAGGTTGTCAATCTCACCGGTTTGCTGTAAACAAAGGAATGAGCGTATCGAGTGAAAAGCAATAGTAGTATGCAAGAAAGTAAACAATGCGAGTAAAGTAAACAGGTGATAGCAATATAAAGGAAATTGGATCGGGGTCCATAGTTCACTAGTGGTGTCTCTCCATAAGATAAATAACAACATGCTGGGTAAACAAATTACTGTTGGGCAATTGATAGAATAAAGATAACGTGCATATGTCGAGAGGATCACTATGAGATTTACTCTGGGCATTACAACAAGATACATAGAGCACCATCTAACTGCATCTATGACTAATAATCCACCCACGGGGAATCATCCGAGGACCCCGTGAATATTAAGTTGCGAACAACAGATAACTGCGTTAAGCAAAGTGTGTAATATAAACAAAGCATATGTCCTTGGACATAAGAATGTTGTTTTCTCCCTAGTGGCAACAGCACATCTACAACCTTAGAGGTTTCTGTCACTCCCCCAGATTAAGTAGAGCACTAGTGCAAAACAGGTCATCAATCCCGGTTGGTATCGGGCTTCACTCCCGGTTGCGCAACCGGGACTAACCAACCGGGACTGGAGCCCTATCATTAGTCCCGATTGCTATACAAACCGGGACTAAAGGCTTACCACGTGGCAGGGGCCAGGCGCTCGTGGGCGTAGGACCTTTAGTCCCGGTTCGTATAATGAACCGGGACTAAAGAGCCCACACGTGGCAGCCTTTGCTTTCTCCTTATTTTTCTACATTTAAATTGTTTGTTAGGGTTTAGGGTTTATCATGTATTTTGCTCCATTCAATTTATTGATTCATTTTAAACAAGTTTTCATACAATATTATACCATAATATACAAGTCGATACATATATAATATATCTTGTCCGCCGAGCATATATATACAAGTATATACAACTTGTTTACACATATAAGATTACAACTTGTTTAATTACACACACATACAACTTGTCTAATCGAAACTGACATGAAATTCACCCTTCGAGTTAATGACATGGTCAAGCAGAAATCCGGCTATTTCCTCTTAAATTCCTATTATGCGTTCAGTCGGTGAGAGCCGATTCCGCTTTGCTTCGAACTACGAAGAAGAAGATCAATATGAATATAAATCATCATAACAAAATTGATGGCAATAAATAAATTTGTCAGTATATTGTTCACTTACTGTTTGAAAATCAATTCCTTCAGTGACCTGCGCACGAAGGTTCTCGCAAGCGTAGTATGCACATAAATTAGTCCCCGATGGCTGCCTCACACACTTTACGAGAATAGAGTTTAGTCAGTGACATATCAAGATTGATATACTTAATGGTATTTGAAACTAGAATTAAAGGGATGTGTGGACCTAGCTCGTACGACTTAGCTCGATCGGACGGTAAATCAGCTCATTTTTCCATTCACCTTGTACTGTGCGTATAAACCGTTTCTAAACACTGCCGAGCAAACAAAATGAATAGATGAGTTATAGATGAACGAAAGAGACCAATATAATGTCGTAATGATTGAAATTACCTATCCATCATATCAATGATGCTTTGGTATTCATTTAATTCTTTATTCAACGAGTCAAAGATTTCAACCCTTCCATAGTCAGGTTCAATCTTTAGCAAAATCCAGTGGTAACTGCACGCAAGTTTAATTATATAAGTTAATAACTCATCAATTACACTTATAACATCGAGTAAGGAAAAGTAACTGTTTATAAGATAGTAACACTCACTTAAAGTTGTACGAAAACAGTATTCTAGATCTGTATTTCTGCGTAAGTAAGAACTCTAGCAAGATATCCTCTATCTCCTTGCGTTTGTTCTGTACCGTCACTGCGTTAACTCGATTTGGCTCAATGAATCCAAGTTGGAAGTCATTTTTTTGCTTACATTGCATACTCTTCATTCTGCATAATAAACAGCGTAGTGAGGATAATTACATGCAAAGAACGAGTTGAGCTAGAGACTTATAGGAATAATGAATCACTTACAGAACATAGGCACTAACGAGAGATTTGTCGAGCGCGTCTTGATTGAATAGCTGAAAGAATTCATTAAACTCAATATGCACCAAGTCTTCACCTAAGAAATGGTCCTGTGTGATTTTCATAAGGAGAAATTGTTGCGTGCCCTTTGCGGCTTGCATGTACCACTTATGCAATTTTCGCATTTGTGTTGGGAGATTTATTTCAATCTCAGGTGGGACCAGACTCTTCCTCTTTTCATATTGCCGTGCTACAGGCGCCTTTGGGACATCTTCATAGATCAATTGAGAAAGAGTCAAACCAGCTTCAGCAGCAAAGTCGGCGGGACTGGGTTGAGCAACACTCCCAACAGCATCACTAGCAAAGACCTTTAGCGGGGAGATCGATTTTTTGGTTTGTGCTCCAAGCTGGGCAACGTCTCTTTTCCCTCTTGCAGTTGCACTTGTTTTTTGCATCTACCTGCTTATCCAAACAGCGCTTGTAGTCATCTGGCTTATTCAATTCATATTGCGAAGGTTGGGTAAGCATATCAAAGGCCCACTCCTTCTGTTTCGGAGTATATACCTGCTTTGGGGTAGGGGTCGGGCGTAGCGCTGCGAGCTTTATTTTCACTTTGGCTCTGTCCTCCGCCTCAATTTCTTCAGCAGTCTTCTCAACAGGAGGAGGCGGCACTGCCTTAACTTTCTTGGCCCTACGTTTCTTTGGAGAGACATTGCTAGTGGACATAGCAGCGGACTTGCCATAACTCTGGGACTTACGAGTGGGCATAGGCGGTGGAGGCGGCGGAGGGGGCTGACATTGAGGCGGAGATCGATGTGGACTCGGGGTATGGTAGTTGTCCCTGTCGTCGTCGGGAGGTGGTGAATTGCGAGGACTCGGAGGAGAGGGTGGCCGCCTTGGCGCCGAGCCTGGAAACACGATGTGTTTCTTATCCCAAAGAATGACACCACCCAATACTTCTCCAAGTGTTGCCTCCTCTTCAGGTCTAGCGACATCAAGATCGAGGGACTCATACCCCAGTACAATTGCATCCACCCCGACACGAGCATAGCCAGCTCGAATCTCACGGCCATGCCAGGTTTGTCCAGGTCCAGATGGTAACACATAGCCAACCGCCACCTTCATTGATATGTTCTTCATGGGAACATGCATCTCACAGCTTGTCTTCTTGCTGATATCATCCACGGGGTAGCGATCCATTGGTGCCTCATCGGCCCTGACCTCCGTGGAAGCCACGCTGCTTCTCCGCTGAGATCGGTCGCCTGATGCATGTTCTAGTTGTTGCCGATGCTGAGTTGCCCCTTGCGACTTTAATTCCTCCAGTGCCTTCTGCTGCAGTAAATACAACTCTCTCAGCTCAGCCTGTTGCCTTTCTATGCTCTCTATCCGTGTGGCCTCCTCCTGCGCCTTTCGCTTCTTCGCTCTCTCTCGGCTTCTATAAGTCTGGCTGTCTACGGCGAACCCAGACCTCCACGGAATGGCAGAACCCAGACCCCGTATTCGTCCTGTGTGTTCTTTGTTCCCGAGGGCCTTTGTCAGCTCGTCGTTCTCTCTGTCCGGCTTGAACGTCCCCTCTTGAACCTCAGCGATTGTCTTGACAAGTTCTCCCAGGGGTTTAGCAATTTGTTTCTTCTTTTGGACTAATTTCCCTGTTCTCTCATCATAGACAGCCCCATGCGCAAGTGCCCAATTTCTTGACCTTCTGGGCCATTGTTCTGTTTCTGGTTCGATGCCTTTTTCTCGTAGGGCGGCCTCTTGCATATCCCACTTAGGCTCGGCCCATTTGTAGCCACCTGGACCCAATGTATGGTGATATTTCTTTTTTGCGGCATTTAACTGATTTTTCTTACTCCTTAGCTTACCCAGTTCGGACTCTTTGTACTCCACAAATGCGTCCCAGTGATCCCGCAGGTTCTCATTGGGGCCAGTAAATTCTGGAGCTTGTCGATCGGTGTTGACATAGGCAGTCCATAACATCTTCTTGTGGTTATTGAACTATGCAGCCATCTTCTTGAGAGCCCACTCCCTGACTTTCTCCTTCTGTTTCTCTACGTCTTCCAGGGACTCGGTGACCGGCAGATTGAAATGTGGAATGAGGGATTCCCAAAGTCTGTCTTTCAAGACCTTGGTGACATAATTGACTGCTGCACCCTCTTCTGGCTCTGCCTCTTCTGGCTCTCCCTTTGCCACCTTGGGCTTATACCAATACTGAATGCTTATCGGCACCATGTCCCTGACAAGACATCCACATTGATGTGTGAACGCATTTGCGACACTCTTGGGTTCCAACGGTTCGCCTTCATTTGAGAGACGCCCAATCATGTAATGCTGATTGGATGCCAGCCGTTTGGCTGGGCCTCTCTTCTTTCTAGAAGATTCAGAGGTCTAAAAGAAGAAAACACTCATTAATATATATATCACATAATGCATCATCATCTACTGATTCATGAATATAGTCTTCATATATATATACCTCGTCGGACCGTGTTATTAAGTCACGTCCAGTCCCTTGTGAGCCATCCTCGCAATCATCATTTTCCGATTCATGCGGTTGCTCCTCCTCCATTCCCTCACCCGACTCGTTCAAAAATTCTGAGCCGTCTCCTTCTGCACCGGTACCCTCTCCTATAATATTCAACAATTCTTCTTCACCTTCTCTTCCGGCGCCAAAATACATAACTGAAATCCATAACATAGATTAATACGTCGAGTAAACAATATACCAGATAGATATAGATCAACAACATTACTATTTGCATTTTCTAACTAATGCATTTTCTAATTCTAACTCTATTTCTAACTCTATCCCGGACATTGTAATATTTCTATTTATTTCTAACTCTATTTTCTAACTAGTAATATTACTAACTCTATTTTGTAACTCTATTACTAACAATATTCTTATTTCTAACATTTCTAAGAAAATCCTATTTCTAACAATTACTCTATTTCTAACATTTCTAACCCTAACATATGAATTTCTAACATATGAATTCCTAACATATGAATTCCTATTTCTAACATTTCACTAACATATGAATTCCTATTTCTAACCCTAATAATGAATTCCTATTTCTAACCCTAACATATGAATTCCTAACATATGAATTCCAATTTCTAACAATTGTAATATTTTTATTTATTTCTAACTCTATTTTGTAACTCTATTTCTAACAATATTCCTATTTCTAACATTTCTAACATTACTAACAATATTCCTATTTCTAACATTTCTAACATTTCTATTTTTTCTAACCTCTTTTTCTAACCTATTTTTCTAACCTATTTTTTCTAACCTATTTTCTAACCTATTTTTTCTAACCTATTTGCTAACACACAGTACGTACTGAGATCGATCGGCCGGGTGGTGCTCACCGGCGGATGGCGGCACGGTGGACGGCAGGGCGGCGCGGTTATGCGGCACGGCGGACGGCGGGGCGGCGAGGTTCTGTGGACGGTGGGGCGCTGCGCTGTTCTGCGGGACGTCGACGGCGGGCGCGCGGCGCGGATCGGCTTGGGATGCGTCGGGCCGGCGGAGTGGCGGCAGGAGGCCTCGGCGGACGGCGGGAGGAGGGGCGGAGCGGCGGCGGTCTGCGTCGGTGGCGGCAATCAGCCCAACGACCGCAGCGGTGGGCGGCGTCGGCATCGGCGTCGGGGGCGTTCTCTGCGAGTGTGAAGTGTGAGCGGTTGGGGAAGAAGAGGAGGGCGGCGGCTTATATACCCCCACCCCTTGTCCCGGTTGGTGGCTCCAACCGGTTGGTGGCTCCAACCGGGACTAAATGGGGGGTCTTTAGTCCCGGTTGGAGGCACCAACCGGGACTAAAGGGTCTTTAGTCCCGGTTGGTGCCTCCAACCGGGACTAAAGACATTTGGCGGTTCGCGCGCCCAGACACAAACCTTTAGTCCCGGTTGATGAAACAAACCGGGACTAAAGGGGTAATTAATGGGCGCCAAGGGACAGATTTTTTCAGATTTCATTTGAAATATGAATTTTAAATTTTAAATTGAAAAACTTCTGCAGATTTTAGAATTTCATAAAACTTTGAATATGAAAAGTGTTTCAAATTGAATAACTAATTCAAAACTATTTTCTATTTTCAAAAAAAGTTATTCTAACTATTCAAACTATTAACTATTTTGCCATTTTCAATTAAAACTATATTGATTAATATTCTTTTTGCATATTTTAGAATTTGATAAAACTATGAATATGAAAAGTGTTTGAAATTAAATAACTAATTCAAAACCATTTTCTATTTTTAAAATCAATTGTTCTAACTATTCAAAGTATTAACTGTTTTGCCATTTTCAATTAAAAATATATTGATTAATATTATTTTTGCAGATTTTAGAATTTGATAAAACTTTGAATATGAAAAGTGTTTCAAATTGAATAACTAATTCAAAACCATTTTCTATTTTCAAAAAAAGTTATTCTAACTATTCAAACTATTAACTATTTTGCCATTTTCAATTAAAACTATACTTCTTAATCTGACAAAACTTGGAATATAAAAAGTGTTCTAATTTGAATAACTAACCCAAAATCATACATTATTACACATAAAAGGTTTAATACATTATTACACATCACCAACATCCCCATCTAGTGTTGGAGTTTCCTTCTGCACCGTAACCATGGAGTATCTTCTTTGTTTAAGAGGGTGGTTGGGTCAGTGTTCACTCTGAAGGGCGGAATTTTATCAAACTTGTTATAATCTTCTGACATATCTGTCTTGTCCTCCACTCCCACGATGATTCTTTTCCCTGAGAACAATGTGTCGCTTTGGCTCATCGTGTGATGTATTCATTTTCTTATCTTTTCTTTTTCTCGGTTTTGTAGACATGTCCTTCACATAGAAAATCTAAGTGACATCATTGGCTAGGACAAATGGTTCATCTCTATAACCAAGATTATTGAGATCCACCGTTGTCATTCCGTACTGCTGGTCTACCTTTACCCCGCCTCCTGTCAGCTTGACCCATTTGCACCGAAACAAAGAGACCTTAAAAGACGGTCCATAGTCAAGTTCCCATATCTCCTCTATGTAACCATAATATGTGTCCTTTTTCCCATTGTCGTGTACTGCATCAAAACGGACACCACTGTTTTGATTGGTGCTCTTTTTATCTTGGGCGACCGTGTAAAATATATTCCCATTTATCTCGTAACCCTGGAAAGTCAATATAGTGAAAGATGGTTTCCTGGCCAACATGGACAGCTCATATCCAATAGTAGCGTCATTTATGAGAAGTGTTTGCAACCAACCACCAAAAGTCGCCATGTGCAACTTTGTAATCCAGGAGTCAGACTGCCCCGGGTTTTCTGAGCGTACAATATTCTTGTGTCGCTCCATATACGGCTCCACCAACGTGAAATTTTGTAAAACTGTGTAGTGTGCTTTACTCAAAGAATGTTCGTCCATACAGTATGCTGATTTCATTCCTAGCGTGCCTTTTCCACTCAGTCTCCCCTCATGCCGCGATTTAGGAAGACCAATCGGGTTCAGGTCAGGAACAAAGTCAACACAAAACTCAATGACCTCCTCTGTTAGATAGCCCTTGGAGATGCTTCCTTCTGGCCTAGCACGGTGATACGTCTCAAACGTATCTATAATTTTTGATGCTCCATGCTTGTTTTTACACCATTTGCCTATTGTTTCGTTACACTTAGTGGCACTTTTATGCATTTTCCGGAACTAACCTATTAACGTAGTGCCACAGTGCCAGTTCCCTGTTTTTGTGTTTCAGAGTGATACACAGGAAATATTCTCGGAATTGGACGAAACCACATCCTGAAGTCTTATTTTACCCGGAAGCTTCTAGAGATCCGAAGAGGAGTAGGAGGGGGGGTCACCAGGGCCCCACACGCAGGGGTGGCGCGGCCAGCCCCCTGGCCGCGCGGGGCCCGCGTGAGGGAGCCTGGCTCCCCCTCTGACATCGCCCCTTCGCCTATAAAGACCCCCCGACGGAAAAAACCTAAGAACCCGATCAGTTTTCCAGAACACATCGCGATTCGCCGCCGCCGTCGACCCGAAGATCGGGAGGGTCCAGAAGCTCTTCTCGGCACCCTGCCGGAGAGGGGAATCGCCACCGGAGGTCTTCTTCATCGCCATGCTTGCCTCCGGAGCGATGAGTGAGTAGTCTACCTTGGAGTATGGGTCCATAGCAGTAGCTAGATGGTTGTCTTCTCCACCATGTGCTTCATGTTTAGATCTCATGAGCTGCCTTACATGATTGAGATCACCGTTATGTAATTCTATATGTTTGGTTTGTTGGGATCCGATGAATATTGGTGTTTATGATTAAGTTGTTGTACTGAATTATATCTTTTGTTATCTCTATGTTGTTTATGATCTTGCATGCTCTTCGTTGTTAGTAGCTATCTTGGCCGAGTAGTTGCTAGTGACTCCAAGAGGGGGTATTTACGCTCGATAGTGGGTTCATGCCTCTATTTCACCTGGGGGAGTGACAGAAACCTCTAAGGTGGTAGGTGTGCTGTTGCTACTAGGGAGAAAACAACATTCATATGCTCGAGGGCATATGCTTTGTTTACATTACACACTTTGCTTAATGCAATTATCTGTTGTTCGCAACTTAATACTTCTAGGGTGTTCGGATTGATATCCCCGGGAGTGGATTATTAGTCATAGATGCAGTTGGATGGCAGTCTATGTATTTTGTTGTAATGCCCAGAGTAAATCTCATAGTGATCTTCTTGACATATCACGTTATCTTTATTCTATCAATTGCCCAACTGTAATTTGTTTACCCAGCATGTGTTATTTTATCTATGGAGAGACACCACTAGTGAACTGTGGATCCCGGTCCTATTTCCATCATATTGCTATCACCTGTTTACTTTACTCGCACTGTTTACTTTACTCGCATACTATATTATTTTCCACTCGATACGCTCATAACCTTTGTTTCAAGCAAACCGGTGAGATTGACAACCTCATCGCAAGTTGGGAACAAAGTATTTGTTTGTGTGTGTGCAGGTTCCGCATCACCTTCAGTCGTCATTGTCTCTCCTCTCCTGATTGATATTAAACCTTGGTTTCTTAACTGAGGGAAGACTAGCCGCTGCACTCATCATACCTTCCTCTTGGGGTTCCCAACGGGCTGGTTATCCACCACGCACAAGGACAGTCTGCTCCCACGTCAACTTGGCACCATCAGTAATTTCCTGGCGCCATCAACAAGTAGCAGCTAATTTTCTGGCGCCGTTGCCGGGGAGGAAGAGAAGACTTCTGCGAGGGGAGTTTTTCGCACACACATTCTTTACTTTGTTATTGTTTTGCTTTACTTTATTTTATTTTACCTGCATTGCCTTATATCAAAAACCCAAAAAAATTAGAATTCTTGGTAGTTGTTTTTACTTGTTTACTTTCGTTTTGCTGAAATGGCCAATCCTGAAAACACCAAGTTGTGTGACTTTACTAGCACAAACAATAGTGATTTTATCTGCACTCCTATTGCACCACCTGCTACTGCTGCAAACTTTTATGAGATTAAGCCTGCTTTGTTGAACCTTGTTATGAAAGAGCAATTTTCTGGTGCTAGTACTGAAGATACTGCAGCTCATCTCAACAATTTTGTTGAGCTTTGTGAGATGCAGAAATATAAGGATGTTGATAGTGATATTATTAAGCTCAAGTTGTTTCCTTTTTCTTTGAGAGGAAAAGCTAAAGATTGGTTGCTGTCTTTGACTAAGAATAGTATTGATTCATGGGCTAAGTGTAAGGATGCTTTTATTGGTAGATACTATCCTCCTGCTAAGATTATATCCTTGCATAGCAATATTATGAAGTTTACTCAGTTTGATAATGAACATGTTGCTCAAGCTTGGGAAAGAATGAAATCTATGATAAAGAATTGCCCCACTCATGGACTGACTACTTGGATGATTATCCAAACTTTTTATGCAGGACTGAATTTTTCTTCGAGGAACCTACTTGATTCAGCTGCTGGAGGCACTTTTATGTCCCTTACCTTGGGCGCCGCATCAAAGCTACTCGACAACATGATGGTAAATTATTCCGAATGGCACACCGAGAGAGCTCCACAAGGTAAGAAGGTAAATTCTGTTGAGGAAACCTCTTCCTTGAATGATAAGATTGATACCATTATGGCTATGCTTGCTAATGATAGGACTCATGTTGATCCTAATAATGTTCCTTTGGCCTCTCTGGTTGCCCAAGAAGAGCATGTTGATGTGAATTTCATTAGAAACAATAATTTTAACAACAATGCTTATAGAAACAATTTTGCTAGTAACAATTATAGGCCGTATCCTTCTACCAATGGTAATGGTTATGGTAACTCTTATGGTAATTCCTACAAAAACACTAGGGCCGCGCCCTCCGAGCTTGAGGTAATGCTCAAGGACTTCATCGGTAAGCAAACTGCTTTTAACAAGTCTGTTGAGGAAAAGTTAGGCAAAATTGATATTCTTGCTTCTAAAGTTGATAGCCTTGCTCATGATGTTGAACTTCTGAAATTAAAAGTGTTTCCTAAAGATGTGAAAGAGAACAATGTTTTTGCTACCGCTAATGCTATCCAAGTTGGAATTGATGAAAATATTAGATTGTTAGCGGAATTGCATGCCAGGTGGGAAAGAGAAGATGAGATGGCTAGGAAGATGAAGGTATGTACCATTACTACCTCTAATGATGTTGCTCCTACTGGTAGCAATCCTCTTACTTTGATTGGTGTAGAGAAAACTCCCACTCCTTGTGTTAAAAAGCCTAAAACTGCCAAAACATTTTCTCAAAAGAGTGCTGAAATTTTTCAGAGTGTGGGAGATGATAGCTCTATTTCTTTTAATGATTTTGATGTTGATGGCTGCAATATATCTGAAGTAATTTTGTTCTTGCAAAAGCTTGCTTTGACTCCCAATGCTAGTTCTTTAAATATTGCTTTTACTAAGCATATTACCAATGCTCTCATAAAAATTAGGGATGAAAAGTTGAAGCAAAAAGCCTCTGTTCCCAATAAGTTAGAAGATGGTTGGGAACCCATCATTGATATGCATGTTAATGGTTATGATTGCCATGCTTTATGTGATCTAGGTGCTAGTATTTCTATCATGCCTAGAAAGATTTATGACATGCTTGATTTACCACCGCTTGAAAAGTGTTATTTTGATGTTCCTATTGCTGATGTTGCTAAGAAGAAACCTTTGGGAAGAATTAATGATGTTCTTATTGTGGTTAACAATAACCTTGTTCCCGTTGATTTTCTTGTTATGGACGTTGAATGCCATGCTTCATGTCCTATTATTTTGGGAAGACCCTTTCTTCGAACTGTAGGTGCTATCATTGATATGAGGGAAGGCACTATCAAATATCAATTCCCACTAAAGAAAGGTATGGAACACTTCCCTAGGAAAAGAAAGAAATTGCTTTTTGACTCTATTCTTAGAGCAAATTATGAGCTTGATGCTTCATCACTTGATATTACTTGATTCGCAATTTTCTGCGCCTAGCTCAAAGGCGTTAAAGAAAAGCACTCTTGGGAGATAACCCAATGTTTTCTTTTCAGTACTTTTTCTTTTATTTGAGTCTTGGAAGTCATTACTACTGTAATGACCGCTCCTTATCTTGTTTATTTTGTTTTTGTGCCATGAGAAGCCTCTAATTTGAGTGAGGTAAAGATTTGGGGATGCTGCTGTCCTGAAACTATTTTCGGTGCTGCACCGTAAAAATTCGTAAAAATTCTCTGTTTATCTTTTGGAGCTGAGATTTCTTGTGCATATGCCCCAGGTTATATCCAAACTTTTGTTAGTTGAACACTTTTTGATTTGAGCAACATAAATTCCCCAAAAATTCGACCTTTGTCAGCTGTTCAGTTTTGACAGATTTCTGCCAATATTTGTGTTTGCCACTTTATCGCTTTCTTTTGAGTTCTTTTGATCACGGAACTTTTGGGGAGGTTGCTACAGTAGTATCTACTATATATGTAGTGGTTTTGAGTTGAAACCTGAAGCAAATAGAGGATTGATTATATGTTATGCTTGCACTAATGTTGCTAATAGAATTGTGTTTAGTTTTGTATGAAGGAAGTTTTCAAGTGTAGGGATTGGAGAATGATGAGATGAGTTGAAGAATGGACAAAAGCTCAAGCTTGGGGATGCCCATGCATCACCCCAAGAAATATCCAAGAAGTACAAGCGTCAAAGCTTGGGGATGCCCCCGAGGCACCCCTTCTTCATCGGCAAAAATCAGGTCACCTTTCAAAACACTATATTTTTATTGCTTCATGCACTATGTGTTTTTCTTGGAGCGTCAGTTGTTTTAGTTTTCTTAGTTGGTTTAGTTTGTTTGTTTGCTGCAATAAATGGTTGGACCCCAACAAATTTCTTTTGGAGGAGATGTACTCGTTTTCATTTGCAAAGAATGCTCTAGTTTTCACTCTTATTAAAAATCGAGTGTTCTTCTTTTTCTGCTACTGCTTTTGGTTTTCGTTTTCGCCTTGATTTGCATTCAGACCTTGTCATATCTTTTCATCAAGGTGTATTTTTGCCTCTGATCTTTATTGGTTTTCATCAAAAGAGGTGTGTTTAAAAATTTCAAATGGTGTTGGAAAAGAGAAAAAGCTTTGTGCAAAATAGTGGTACAAGAAGGAGCTTGTGTAGACTGCGGCTTAGGCTTTTTCATGTCATGCTTGATGTCTTTTTGATAGTATGCTTAGTGGTTTTGCTGTAGCATGAATTGTCTCAAATAACTGAGATTGCTTAATGAGCCTTTGAAAAAATCATGCGTTGTTTTTATTGTATGGAAGCATTATTTTGGTTTTCTCCTTGATGCTTTATTTGGGTTGACTTGGCGCATGCTTACACATGTTAGACTCTTATAAAGTCGCCAATAGCCTTCATGATCATTTAGTTTTTGACTTTTGATGCCATCTTATGCTTCTTTTAATGTCGCTTTGTCGCTTTGCATGATTATGGCCATTATTGCTCTCTTAGTTGGTCGCTCCCAGTCTTTTGCTAGCCCTCGCCTTGTACTGAGTATGAGATCTACTCGTGCATCCAACTCCTAAAAGCCAAAGTTTTCCAAAGTGTCCACCATACATACATACTAGCAATTTGCTATTCCAAGTAAATTTGACTTGCTTTTATTTTCTCTTCAAATTAAACTCTTACCAGTGTTATGCGAAATTCGGTCAGTAAAGCTCTCACGAACCGGAAGGCACACTTTACTTTTTCCTGTTCTTAAAAATTTGACATTGTGGTCTCTTATGTTGAGTTGTTATGCTTGCAAGTTGTAAGTTGGATTCTAGCCCAGCCATGCTGTCATGGGGCAAGCTTTCAACATTGCACTTCTTATTTGAGTTGATATCGTGATCTTTTGTTTATGGATGCCCGCGGTGTGAAATGAATTGGGAATCTTGTAGGGATCATGGAGTTTGTATATGTGTTAGGGAAACGCCGGGCTGCCAATCTAAGCCATGCATAATTCATGGTGGAAATTTGCAGCATACCCATGGTGAACATTCGACGACGCATCTCATAATAAAAAGCTAAACAAAAGGCAAATAAAAGAGATGTCGAGGTGTTCATTGTCTGCTTGTCCTGTCATTTTGGTGTGGGCTTGTTCCATGTCATCGGGCACGGAGGTACCCCATTGGCGGTTCTCAATGACATGCATATACTTACAATGACAAGAGCCTTGCTTGGGACTCTAAGTAAAGTAGCATGAGGTTTGGGTACTCGTATTCACGGGGCACGAGGTCTTCAACTTATGATTTGTCAAGCATATGCATCATAATTGTTCTCGCATTAACTTTAACCATTCAAGATGCTTATGATGGGGGCAATGAGAGCTCAAAGCCGGTAAGTACCATAATTTTTGAAGGTTATAAAACTTGCAATCACTGCTTCCCTCCGCGAAGGGTCTTTCTTTTACTTTTATGTTGAGTCACCACCTTCTTACTTTATGCATCATTAAGAGAGCATAGTTGTCATTCTTAGTGTGATATGCATTGTCCCAAAGTTCATTGATTGATTCATATTGTTGGTTTCACTTGTTCTTAAATTATTTGTATCTAGTCGCCCTCTTAAACTTGAAGGTGTCCTATGCATTTATGTTTTGCTCTCTTTGAAGGACAAGCTGAAAACCATTTATATGTTTTTCCTTATGATTTGAACACACGTTTGACTTTCATTGTTTCATTTTTCATGATCTTTTGTTTGTGTTCATTTGCATGTTTACAACATGGTTGCTAAGTTCTTATTGTCATGATTATATCTTCATGCCCATGTTTTAAGTTCTTATGATCCCAGCTCACCAATGCTTACATATATGATCAAGATTGTGTAGGTGCATGTCACCTCAAAAATTATTCTTTTGTTATCACTTACCTACTCGAGGACGAGCAGGAGTTAAGCTTGGGGATGCTTGATACGTCTCAAACGTATCTATAATTTTTGATGCTCCATGCTTGTTTTTACACCATTTGCCTATTGTTTCGTTACACTTAGTGGCACTTTTATGCATTTTCCGGAACTAACCTATTAACGAAGTGCCACAGTGCCAGTTCCCTGTTTTCTGCTGTTTTTGTGTTTCAGAGTGATACACAGGAAATATTCTCGGAATTGGACGAAACCTCATCCTGAAGTCTTATTTTACCCGGAAGCTTCCAGAGATCCAAAGAGGAGTAGGAGGGGGGCCACCAGGGCCCCACACGCATGGGCGGCGCGGCCAGCCCCCTGGCCGCGCGGGGCCCGCGTGAGGGAGCCTGGCTCCCCCTCTGACATCGCCCCTTCGCCTATAAAGACCCCCCGACGGAAAAAACCTAAGAACCCGATCAGTTTTCCAGAACACATCGCGATCCGCCGCCGCCGTCGACCCAAAGATCGGGAGGGTCCAGAAGCTCTTCCCGGCACCCTACCGGAGAGGGGAATCGCTACCGGAGGTCTTCTTCATCGTCATGCTTGCCTCCGGAGCGATGAGTGAGTAGTCTACCTTGGACTATGGGTCCATAGCAGTAGCTAGATGGTTGTCTTCTCCACCATGTGCTTCATGTTTAGATCTCATGAGCTGCCTTACATGATTGAGATCACCGTTATGTAATTCTACATGTTTGGTTTGTTGGGATCCGATGAATATTGGTGTTTATGATTAAGTTGCTGTACTGAATTATATCTTTTGTTATCTCTATGTTGTTTATGATCTTGCATGCTCTCCGTTGTTAGTAGCTATCTTGGCCGAGTAGTTGCTAGTGACTCCAAGAGGGGGTATTTATGCTCGATAGTGGGTTCATGCCTCTATTTCACCTGGGGGAGTGACAGAAACCTCTAAGGTGGTAGATGTGCTGTTGCTACTAGGGAGAAAATAACATTCATATGCTCAAGGGCATATGCTTTGTTTACATTACACACTTTGCTTAATGCAATTATCTGTTGTTCGCAACTTAATACTTCTAGGGTGTTCGGATTGATATCCCCGGGAGTGGATTATTAGTCATAGATGCAGTTGGATGGCAGTCTATGTATTTTGTTGTAATGCCCAGAGTAAATCTCATAGTGATCTTCTTGACATATCACGTTATCTTTATTCTATCAATTGCCCAACTGTAATTTGTTTACCCAGCATGTGTTATTTTATCTATGGAGAGACACCACTAGTGAACTGTGGATCCCGGTCCTATTTCCATCATATTGCTATCACCTGTTTACTTTACTCACACTGTTTACTTTACTCGCATACTATATTATTTTCCACTCGATACGCTCATAACCTTTGTTTCAAGCAAACCGGTGAGATTGACAACCTCATCGCAAGTTGGGAACAAAGTATTTGTTTGTGTGTGTGCAGGTTCCGCATCACCTTCAGTCGTCATTGTCTCTCCTCTCCTGATTGATATTAAAGCTTGGTTTCTTAACTGAGGGAAGACTAGCCGCTGCACTCATCATACCTTCCTCTTGGGGTTCCCAACGGGCTGGTTATCCACCACGCACAAGGACAGTCTGCTCCCACGTCAACTTGGCACCATCAGTAATTTCCTGGCGCCATCAACAAGTAGCACACGGTTATGCACATATTTCTTTAATACTCCCATGAACCTCTCAAAGGGGAACATATTGTGAAAAATACTGGACCGAGAATGGTAATCTCTTCGACTAGGTGAACTAAGAGATGCGTCATAATATTGAAGAAGGACGGTGGGAACACCAACTCGAAGCTGACAAGACATTGGGCTACATCATTCTGTAACCGTTATAGATCTTCTGGATTGATTACCTTCTACGAAATTGCATTGAGGAATGCACATATCTTCACAATCGGTACTCGAACATTTTTTAGTAGAATCCCCCTCAGTGCAACCGGAAGCAATTGCGTCATAAGCACGTGGCAGTCATGAGACTTTAGGTTTTGGAATTTTTTCTCTGCCATATTTATTATTCCCTTTATATTTGACGAGAATCCAAATGGGACCTTGATACTGCTCAGGCATTCAAAAAAGATTTCCTTCTCTTCTTTGGTAAGAGCGTAGCTCGCAGGACCCTTAGAATCCTCTGGATGCATGCCGTCTCTTCTTTTCATACGGTGCTGGTCCTCACGTGCTTCCGATGTATCTTTTATCTTCCGATACAAGCCCAAGAAGCCTAGTAGGTTCACGCAAACATTCTTCATCATGTACATCATGTCGATTGCAGAGCGGACCTCTAGGAATTTCTAATACTCAAGCTCCCAAAATATAGATTTCTTCTTCCACATGGGTGCATGTCCGCTAGCGTCATTCGGAACAGACAGACTGCCAGGACCCTTTCCAAAGATTACTTTTAAATCTTTGACCATATCAAATATATCATCACCAGTATGGCGTTTAGGCTTGCCCCGGACTTCTGCCTCGCCGTTGAAATGCTTGCCTTTTTTCTTCAATTGATGTTTGGGTGAAAGAAATCGACGATGCCCCAGATACACCACCTTCTTACTTTTATCCAAATATATACTATCGATCTCACCTAAACAGTGCGTGCATGCATTGTATCCCTTGTTTGTCTGTCCTGAAAGGTTACTAAGAGCAGGCCAATCATTGATGGTCATGAACAGCAACGCTCGTAGATCAAATTCCTCTTGTTTGTACTCATCCCACACACGAACACCTTCAGTCTGCCACAGCTGTAAAAGTTTATCAACTAATGGCCTTAGATACACATCAATGTCATTGCCGGGTTGCTTCGGGCCTTGGATAAGCACTGGCATCATAATAAACTTTTGCTTCATGCACAACCAAGGAGGAAGGTTATAGATACATAGAGTCACGGCCCAGGTGCTATGACTGCAGCTCTGCTCCCCAAAAGAATTCATGCCATCTATACTTAGACCAAACCTCAAGTTCCGTGCGTCTTCTGTAAACTCCGGGAAATCTCTATCGATTTTTCTCCACTGCGACCCATCAGCGGGGTGTCTCAATATCTCGTCACTCTTACGGTCTTCTTTGTGCCACCTCAACAACTTGGCATGCTCTTTGTTTCTGAACAAACGTTTTAACCGTGGTATTATAGGTGCATACCACATCACCTTGGCAGGAACCCTCTTCCTGGGGTGCTCGCCCTCAACATCACCAGGGACATCTCGCCTGATCTTATACCGAAATGCACTGCACACCAGGCATGCATTCAAATTCTCGTACTCACTGCGGTAGAGAATACAGTCATTAATGCATGCATGTATCTTCTGCACCTCCAATCCTAGAGGGCAGACAATCTTCTTTGCTTCATACGTACTGGCGGGCAATTCGTTATCCTTTAAAAGCATCTTCTTCATAATTTTCAACAACTTTTCAAATCCCTTGTCAGATAAACCACTCTCTGCTTTCCATTGCAGCAATTCCAGCGTGCTTCCTAGCTTTTTCTGGCCGTCTTCGCAATTTGGGTACAAATTCTTTTTGTAATCATCTAACATGCATTCCAACTTCTCCCTCTCCTTTTCACTTTCACAGTCAATCTGTGCATCAACAATGACCTGACCAAGATCATCAGCGGGCACATCTGATGCCCGTTCTTCACCTTCTTCTTCTTCATTATCTTCCATTGCGGTATCGGTGGTTTCAGGGAACTCAGGATAGTTGTCATCATTCTCTTCTTCATCGTTGTCTTCCATCATAACCCCTCTCTCCCCATGCTTGGTCCAACAATTATAGTCGGACATGAAACCGAACCGGAACAGGTGGATGTGAAGGGTCTTTGTGGAGGGGTAATCATTATCATTTTGACAAACACCGCATGGACAACACATAAAACCATTCCGCTTGGTTGCCTCAGCCACATTGAGAAAAGAATGCACGCCTGTAATGAAATCTCCAGAGCGTCGATCGGCGTACATCCATGCTCGGCTCATCTGCCTTATATAAGTATATATCAAACGCAAATCAAATATACAATTTCTATTTCTATCTCTAATTTTGTTTGTATGTCCATTTCTATATCTTTAATTTTATTTCTATCACTATTTCTATTTCTATCTCTATTTCTATCACTATTTTTATTTCTATCTCTATTTCTATTATCTATATATTTCTATCTCAATTTCTATTTCTATCACTATTTTTATTTCTATCTCAATTTCTATTTTCTATTTTCTATTTCTATCTCTATTTCTATCTCTATTTCTATCTATATTTCTATCACTATTTTTATTTCTATCTCAATTTCTATTTTCTATTTCTATTTCTATTTCTATCGCTATTTCTATTTCTATCTCTATCTCTATTTCTATGTCTATGTCTATTTCTATCATTATTCTTAATTCTATCTCTATCTCTATCTCTCTATCTTTATTTTTATTTTCTATTTTATATTTCTATCTATATCTCTATCTCTACCTCTATTTCTACCTCTATCTTCATCTACTTCTACACATAATCAGATAAACATCTAAATAATTGCTCCCATAAAAAATTCACAAATCTCTCTACTTCTAGAGCATTAAATGAGCTAAATTACCAATGAAAGACAAAAGCTCAAAGTTCCTCACCTTTTAGTCCACTTAGATTGAAGTGGGTACACCAATTTGTGACAAAAAATGGTGATCAAAGAGGATGAACTAGAGCCAGCTTGTTGCATGAAGAACACTTGTAGGCCTTGTTTACTTCTAGGGTATTTGAGGGGATGGGAGGGGATTATTTCGAATCCCGAAATTTCCCCGATAGGTTGTTTACTAGTCCGGGTTTTGAGGGGATAATCCCGGGATATCCCCATAAATCCCCTCCACTCTAGTGTATTTTTGGCTTGAGAGTATTAGGTGAACACCAAATCCCCACATATCCCCACATCTTTCGGGGATAAAAATACCGGAGAAGTAAACAAGGCCGTAGAGTGGAGAGGGGGAGTGGCTGGCTCGGGGAGGAAGAAGGAGATTTTTTATATAGAGAACTCATTAGTCCCGGTTGGTACTACCAACCGGGACTAAAGTACCAACCGGGACTAATGAGCCTGGCAACGGCCGGATTCGACTCCAGACACATTAGTCCCGGTTCGTAGTACGAACCGAGACTAAAGGTTCAAAACGAACTGGGACTAATGGATTCTGAGGTCCTGCGGCCGAAAAAGTGGTGGGGCCAAGGCACCAGTCCCGGTTCAAAGAGCAACCGGGACTAATGCCCCAGGATATTAGGCCCGTTTTCTACTAGTGGAGGTATGAACCCAACTATCGAGCATAAATACCCCCTCTTGGAGTCACTAGTATCTATTTGGCCAAGATAGCTACTAACAACGGAGAGCATGCAAGATCATAAACAACATAGAGATAACATAAGATAATATTCAGCACATCAGCTCAATCATAACACCAATATTCATCGGATCCCAACAAACACAACATGTAGAATTACATAACGGTGATCTCGATCATGTAAGGCAGCTCACGAGATCTAAACATGAAGCACATGGTGGAGAAGATAACCAACTAGCTACTGCTATGGACCCATAGTCCAAGGTAGACTACTCACTCATCGCGTCGGAGGCAAGCATGGCGATGAAGAAGACCTCCGGTGGCGATTCCCCTCTCCGGCAGGGTGTTGGGAAGAGCTTCTGGATCCTCCCGATCTCGGGTCGACGACGACAGCGGATCGCGATGTGTTTCTGGAAAATTGATCGGGTACTTAGGTTTTTCCCATCGGGGGGTCTTTATAGACGAAGGGGCAGCGTCACAAGTGGACCAGAGCGGTCACACACATAGGGGGCGCGACCAGGGGCTGGGCCATGCCGCCCTGTTGTGTGGCCGGCCCGTGGCCCCTCTCCGTCTCCTCTTCGGACTTCTGGAAGCTTCGGTAAATTTCTGGATGTCCGGCTTTTGTTTCGTCCAATTCCGAGAATATTTCCTGTGTAACTTTTCTGAAACACAAAAATAGCAGAAAACAGGGAACTGGCACTGTGGCATCTTGTTAATAGGTTAGTTCCGGAAAATGCATAAAAACGCCACGAAGTGTAACAAAATACTAAGCAAATGGTGTAAAAACAAGCATGGAGCATCAAAAATTATAGATACGTTTGAGACGTATCATGATGTAGGGTGGATCTAAAGAAGTTGTTCATTTCAATGAAAAAACCCTAAAGTTGGCAATTCTGCATGTCTTGCATGATTTCCAGCACTGCATGTCTTGCAAATTTTCTTAACCATAGTGTGTATAAGAGATTACTTGCAGGGAGACTTTCTGTTGATGATCGGCATGCAGTGCAGAAATATTTGAAAGACGGCCTGTAGACGGCTCAGTTTTCGGGTAAATTGCATCCTAGTACTAACAAGTGTTGTGGCACGACAGACTTGTTATTGCGCCTAACGCCTGTTGCGCCACGTCTGCGTGGTACGTCTTGCACCACCCACGGAATGGTCGAGGCTCACAAATGAGGTCCAAACGTGGTAATTGGTTGATTTTCTTGCTTACCAGACCAAACTTTGGTCCTAGCTAGCGCAAAATAAGCCTGCAGGCGTTATGTGCAACGCTCGAACATATCTTTTTCAGAGTTTTAGTACCAAAGACGTTACTAACTAGGCCTAGAGTTAGTCGAATTTACCGGCAGTCTATTTGTATAAAACCCGCCCTCATGCAGTTCAAAGTAGTCCGCTTCACATTACGATCGACCCAAACTATGGACTGCGGTAGGCAGCCGCCGGCGGACATGGCCGCATCCGTGGCATCGGTGCTCGGCGACGACGACCTCTTTCGTGAGATCCTCCTCCGTCTCGGCTTCGCCACCTTCCTTGTACGCGCCTCCCTCGTCTCCAGGCGGTGGCTCACTCACACCTCGAGCCCACGCTTCCTCCGTAGCTTTCGCGAGCGCAACCCGCCCCACCTCCTTGGTTTCTGCATCAGCTCTTCTCCAAAGAAGTTTGTGCTGCTCCCGCAATCCCTGGAGCTATCCGCCCTCTCACGCCGTGTAGCCTCCTCCTACGACGACGCCTTCCCTAGGAAATACCAGCGAATCAGGCAATGGCGGAATGGCCGCCTCATTATTCAGTTTTTCCATGAAGACAGAGTGAAGATGTACCAGTTATCGCTGCTTCTCGCTGAGGAGTCAGCATTCGTCCTCCCGCTGGCCCCACCTCCCCATCTTAAATATTGGAGGCGTAGTGCAAACTTCACTGAAATTTTCCCACCCGAGGATGGAAGCCGTGGCAGCATCTCCTTGGTGCGTCTCTGGAAGGTCCGACAAAGAGTTTATGCGGAAGTAAACTTCTTGGGACCTAGCGGATGGGGCAACCCTGTCACCGCGACAGAGATAGAGCTCCCACATGACATAACCATCCTTACGGAAACAATGCTACCACCAATCCATGGCAAGGTCTTCGTGGTCACCATCCATCGGTGCATCCTGGGTCTAGATTTGGCCTCGGCACGCTTGTTTATCCTCGAGCTCCCGGATGGAGTGGAGCGCAACTACATGCTCTCACGAGCAGAGGATTTTGGACTCTATCTTGTCAATGCAAACGGGTTTCAGCTCAGCAAGTGGATCCATACGACGTCGGGAAACAATGGTGATGCAGGCGGTTGGTTGCTAATGGACACATTTTGCATCCATGAGGCATGCACACGTCTTGCTGGTGACGGTTGGGTGCACCGTGGTAATATTCTTGATGTTGTTGCGGTCGAGGACAATGCCGACTTTGTAATATTGGATCATAAAGCAGCTGGAGTTGTCTTTTATGTCCATCTTAAGAGCAGGGCAGTTGAGAAAGTACATGAGAAGGCTGGAGATGCAACTCGGTCTGGCCGTGTGCTCATACCCACCATCATGACCCCCTGGCCACCTATCTTCCCGGCACAGAATGTAGGACTTGTTCAAGAGGAATGATCCTCATGTAGCCATTTGCTTGATCTTTGTAGAGTAGCTTCACCGATTATGACACTGTATTAATAATGTATTTGCATTTACTTGTTCTCTCCCGTTGTCAAGTGTTTTGTAACTTTCAATTATTTACTTTTTGGAAGCTAAATATTGGAGTCGTGTAAGCTGGATCTAAAGAAGTTGTTCAGTTCAATAAAAAATCCTAAAGTTGACAATTGTGCATGTATTGCAAGATATCCTGCAGAACTGCACAGTTTATTCTCTTTAATTATGCTCTCTTTAGAAGCTAAATTTTTGCAATCATGAAAGTTAGATATCTAAAGAACATGTTTAGTTCAATTTTAAAATGGAGGAATCGCTAATTCTTGGCTAGTTGTGAACTAACATAGTGCTCAGTCAAGTCTAGCACCATCCGATCCTCCCTCGCGCTAATATTCGTGCTGTAGGTGGGCTAGTATGTATTGGCAATAGTGCATATATATTGGCAAGATATCATCCTCTGCGAAGTATCCATTGTCACAAACAAACGGCAAAAACATGCAATTGGAGGGAATTCAACCCTAGCTTATCAGGAACGTGATGGACCATTATCTGACCTGTGACACAAGTTATTCTGAAAGCACATTCATGTCATCATGGTACATCGTGTCGTCGTCGACTTGATCAAGATTTTCTTGCCACATCGGCCCCACAGGCCTCGGTCCACGCAGGCGTTGTCCAGTCAACTGTAGACATATGGCAAAATCCGGAACACAGTAAACAGTCCGCCGTGTGCGGCCCAACACACGGCAGCATCTGGTTCTACCTGTTACACGTCTGAGCACATCGCTCCTTTATTATGCCGTGTAGGTGCGAAATACACAGGGCTGTCGTGTTATGTGTCCCAAGACACACGGCAGAGAATCTTCGTCGTGCTCCTATATGACAGAACTATAGAAAACGTGTTTGTATAGGACTAGTATACGGTGACTTGTAAACCGTATCTATCTCTTGTTGTACCTTATACTCTACCCTAATATAAATACGGAAGAGGTCGGTGCGTGTATGCATCATGGCATTACCCTACAAACCTTAAACAACATATTATATCTTTCATGGTATCAGAGCCCACGGTGATCTAACCCACTGTCGGATCTCACCCGTTCTTCCACCAAATCCATGACTACCTCCGCTGGCGCTACCTCCGGCGTGTCCACCTCTTCATCATCCTCCGCCAAGTCCTCTGCAAGTGCTGGATACTCCATGAGCACAGGCGCAGCCGCGACCATGGCGTCGCGGATTCCATCGGCACCGATCGCGCTTACAAACGCGTTCACTATTCGCCTCAACCCCGACAACTACATCTACTGGCGCACTCAGGTCGTTCCAATCCTTCAGAGCAACTTGATCTACGGCTTTGTTGACGGTAGTATACCATGCCCGCCCGATGAGATCCCTAATCTGACACCGGTTGACGGTGCTGCCGCGACAATCACCAATCCAGAATACTACATATGGCATCAACAGGATCAATTCATCCTCTCTGCTATTGTCTCTTCTTTTTCCGAGGGAGTGATCGGGATGGTGGTTCTTGCTACTACTTCAAGGGAGGCCTGGGAAATCCTAGAAGGCAGCTTTGCTACACAATCTACTGCGCGTGTTATGCAAATTCGAAGTGCTCTCAGCAAGATGAAGAAGCTTGACTCTACTGCATCAGAATTCTTCAACAAAGTAAAGGCACTCGCTGATCTTCTGGCTTCGATTGGACAACCTCTCCGTCCTGAAGAGTTCAACTCATACCTGCTTGCCGGACTTGACAAAGATTATGATGCTTTTGTCGATCGTGTCTTCTCAAGACCAATCGATGATCTGATGCCAATGTGTGATGTCTTCTCTCAGCTTCTGAATAGCGAACAGCGAGTCGAGTCTCGCCGTGCCGATCTTGTTGCCGACGTCCATATAGCCCATTACATTAACCGGCCCAGTGGCAGAGGCCGCCCTACCCAGCAGCAGTACCGTACAGCAGGCCCATCTACCGCAGGGCCTTCTTTCTCTTCGCCCGCGCCTGCGCAGCAATCTGGTTTGCGTTGCCCTGATCAAACTGGCGGCTCACGACAGGTTTGCCCCACCTGCGGCGCTGGTGGCTCGCGCCCAACGTGTTAAATATGCTCCAAAATTGGTCACGTTGCCTCTTGCTGCTTCAAACGGTTCCAGAAAACTTTTCTTGGCACCGGCAATGATGGTCGCAACATGGAACATCAGATTGCTGCCTTCTCGGTTACCAACACTGGCTCTACTTCTTCTTCTTACCCAGTTGATCCTGCTTGGTATGTTGACACGGCTGCAACTGATCCTCTCACCAATGACCTCAACAAAATTACTATGAAGGAGCACTATCATGGCAAGGACCAAGTTCAGACTGCAAATGGCACAGGTATGCGCATTACACATATTGGTCAAACCATTATTCCTACACAAGCACAACCCTTACATCTCAAAGATATCCTTCACGTTCCCTCCGTTACTCGAAATCTTCTCTCAGTAAAAAAATTTACATATGATAATAATGTTTTCTTTGAATTTCATCCATGGTATTTTCTTGTCAAGGATCGGGATTCGAGAGAGGTTCTTCTTAGAGGGGGCTGTCGTGGAGGTCTCTATAATCTTGATGTTTCCTCCGTCAAGCAAGTCTTCAGCAGTATCAAGGTGTCACGTGCTCAGTGGCTTTCTCGTCTAAGTCATCCAGCTACTCCAGTCGTCCAGCATATTTTACATCGCCATGAGCTTCCGTCGGTGTTAGTCAATAAAGTTTTAGTTTGTGATGTCTGTCAGCAAGGCAAGAGTCATCAGTTACCCTTTTCTTTGTCTACTCGTGTTACTACTGCCTCACTTGAGATAATATATTCTGATATCTGGGGTCCTGCCCAAACTTCTATTAGTGGACACCAGTTTTATGTCAGTTTTGTTGATGCTTATAGTCGTTTTACCTGGCTTTATCTCCTTAAACATAAATCTCATGTGTTCCAAATATTCCTCCAGTTCCAACAACATGTTGAGCGTTTACTCAATAAGAAAATCATTCATGTTCAAAGTGATTGGGGTGGTGAGTATCATAGATTATAAAAGTTCTTTGCAGATATTGGCATCTCTCATCGTGTCTCATGCCCTCACACTCACCAACAAAATGGCACTGCTGAGCGTAAATATCATCATATTGTCGAAACTGGGTTGACACTTTTAGCTCATGTGTCTGTACCTTTCTCCTATTGGAGTGATGCGTTTGCCATAGCTTGTTTTCTCATCAATCGTCTTTCCTAGTCGTGTCATTAACATGCAAACACCTCTTGAGCGTTTATTAGGACAAACTCCAGATTACACCTTTTTTCGAGTTTTTGGTTGTGCGTGTTGGCCACATATTCGCCCCTACAATAACCGTAAACTTCAGTTTTGCTCCAAACAATGTGTTTTCTTGGGTTACAGCTCTCTCCACAAAGGATACAAGTGTCTTCACATACCTGCCAATCGACTATACATATCTCGTGACGTTTTGTTCGATGAGACTGTTTTTCCTTTCTCTCAAACTACGTCGGTTTCCACACCACCATTCTCATCCACAACACCTCTCCAGTCTGACCAATTTGTTGATGTCGCATATACTCCGTCTCTTGTTGCTAACCATGGTGCAGGGCGTGGCGTTCGGCTTGAATTACTTGATGAAGCTATTTCTCCACCTACTACCGCTACTGTCCCGGACGTTGATCATGGTTTGGATGGGACTCACGTGCATGGCATGTCCGACGACCATGCATCGCGGGCTTCGGATGACCCCGCCACTCCGTCTTGCTCTTCCGGCCCATCTTCGCCTGGGCCAGCCCTATCGCCTGCTTGCCACTCGCCTGGCACTGCCTCGTCTGTGTCTGCCCCCTCGACGCACAGTACGCTATCGAGCGAGCCAGCACCTGTTCCTATACCGGCCGGTGTTACAACTCGGTCTAAGCATGGAATACGACAGGCTAAGAAACGGACTAATGGAACCGTTGCTTGGAGTGCTACGACTGCATCATTTGATCCTACTCTACTATATACTGAACCTCGGGATCATCATGCTGCCCTTTCATCCCCACATTGGCGCATGGCTATGGAGATAGCACTACTAGAAAAACAGCTACCCGTAGCGCACCAGTATTTGTTACCCGTAGTGCATGTCCCTACGCTGCGGGTACCACGCCACTGGTAATACGTTACCCGTAGCGCACCTACACGTGCGCTACAGGTAATTTAGATACCCGTAGCGCATGTGTTGATGCGCTACGGGTATTTCTATCCGCAACGCATGAGCAGGTCTGGAGATGCGCTACTGGTATGTTTTTTTTATTTTGATGACGCAAGCACCCACTGCTACTATATATATACATGTCACATGGATCATTATTAGGCCAGTTGATCAATTTTCTACTCTATTAATATTTAGCCCACATAAAAACATTGTGACTCGTTAAATACACAAACCATCTGTTACTCGTTAAATATACAAACCATCTGTTACAAATATTCACACCAAATTCACAATTACATATTTATTATAAAAATCTAAAAACCAATACTATTTGGTACAGGAAAAGCAACACCTAAAACAACAAAGCTGGCAGCAATCAGCGTTGTACCGCCGCCCGTCCGCAACGATGCCAGGAGCTTGCCGGAGGCGCGCGCTCCAGCTCGACGGAGGCCTCCGCAGCTCTCTCATCGCCGCTCCGCCACCATATGCAGCTTCCTCGCCGGCGCCACTCAGCCGCCATCCGCAGCTTCCTCGCCGGCGCCGCTCGACGGAGGCCTCCTGCTGAACTTGCTGGCCAAGTACTTGCTATCTCCATCTACAAAACAAGAAAGTTCAGTCTAGCATTACTTCAAGCAGGCAGAACTAGATACAACAGTATATGATGGAGTAAAAGTATATGATGGAGTAGAATTACAGGGAGTATTTGAAATTCAGTTGAAAATTTAGAACTGTAGTGCAAACTCTACGCATAATCACCTTTTTAGTGACAAATGACATAATTTGAGCAAACTATTTTGAAATAAGGATGGCATGATGGCACACTAAGAATAGTCCCTCAGTTTAGTATAAAAACCAACTCAAGCAAATGGCCCTGAAGAAGCTAGACACTTGGTGTTGTAAATATAGTCAACCGTGTTCTATAACATGCTTGTTCATTTCCACATCACTTCATCTGCTCCCATAAATCAAGCATAGTTATCTACACATCCACTCGATATACTGATGAAGCTGACAACAATGTGCAATGTACTCCATGTTACACTAATGAAACTGACAGCAATATTCATCTATGTGCAATGTACTCCATGTTACACTAATGGAACTTTTCCTGTCAAATCACAATGTTAACAGTCCACAAAGTTAAGGTCTGCTCTGGTCACTTCTGGGGATCAATGACTCATTTGACATTACCCTGAAGTAGAGATCTTCAAAGTGAGAGGCAAGCAGGTACTTCTACGCACCTGAATTGGAGATCTTCAAAGTGAGAGGCAAGCAGGTACTTCTACGCACCTGAATTAGAGATCTTCAAAGTGAGAGGCAAGCAAAGTGAGAGGCAGAGTAATAAAATTTAATCACTATTGACATCTGAATTCGATTCAACAATGGATGCCTTACGAATTATGCATTGCTGCAATTTAATCATTAGCATAATCAAAATATCTCAGCTAGGGTAAGAAAATTTAATTGCTATTGACATCAGAAATAGTTTACACTAGTTCGGTGCAAGTGCGTTGCTACGTCCACTGGTGGAAAAAGGGCCTATGGTCCCGGTTCATTTGGGCCATTGGTCCCGGTTGCCGAACCGGGATCCATTACTCGGGACCAATGCCGGTCCCGGTTCCAGCACGAACCGGGACCGATAGGTCTCCACGTGGACGCGCTGCGGGGCGAGGGGGCCTGAGTCATTGGTCCCGGTTCGTAGGACGAGCCGGGATCGTTGATCCAGGGTTTTTTTCCCATTTAGGGTTCAGGGTTTTATTTGGTGTGTTTTGTATTCAATTTAATGGTATTATATATATACATCAATAATGAAGGAAGCACACTATATATATATATTACACATCATGGTCACGAATATATTATTCACCGTATCATCCGTCGTGCTTGGTCGCTATTACAATCGGTAACTCACACAAATTTGATTTTACATCTTCTTTTTTACACTTCACCCTTCTAAATGAACCGGGTAATAGTATTCTCCTTTCGGATCTATGACTTGTTCTAATAAGAAACCGGCAATTTCCTCTTGAATTGCTTGCACGCGTTCCCGTGGTAGAAGACCGTCCCGCATCCGTTCGATCTAATTTAAAGAAGGGGATCAATATATATGAATGAAACTAAACACAGTTGATGGTAATAAAATAATGTTGAGATTATTGTTTATCGTACTTCAAGTTTTTTGATGTTTCGGTCTGCACCCTTCTCTTTGGTCGTCTGGCGAATGAACTCGCAGGCATAGTATCCACATAAGTTATTCCCAGCTTCTTGCCTCAAGCACTTTACGAGAACGGAGTTCAATCAAAATAAGAATCAAGCATGATAATTGTATTGAAACTAGAATCAAAGAGATACGTGGATCTAGCAAGTAGTACTTACATTCAATGGTTTAAATGTAAGCTCTGGCTTCCAAACACCCCTAGTGTTGGCGGTGAACCGTTTCCAAGCCTTCTGGAGGCATTCCTGCATGTTCACCCAATTTCCTAAAGGTGTGCGTTTTGAGTCCATGACTTTGACTACTCCTTCGTCAACACTAATGATTAACAGAATAAAGTGGAAGCTGCACAGACATAATGAGTCAAATAGCTTAACATCGAGTAAAGCGAAAACAAAATGTGTACAAGACAGTAACACTCACTCAAAGTTGTAAGGAAATAGTATTTCCCTTCTGTTGCTGAAATACTTCAACGATTGTACCAAGTTATCCTCTGTCTCTTTGGGTTTTTTTTTAGAGTATCTTCATGAACGAAATTGCAGTCAACGAACCCAAGGTCAAAGATTCCTCCTCGGTCGCATTCGAGAATCTTCATTCTGCATATATAATTAGTATAATGATGAGTAAGATTATACAAGCAACGAATGAGCTGAGCTAGAAAGACTTAATAATACTTACAGGCAATAGGCACTGACAATAGTTTTGTCGAGGGCGTCTTGTTGGTAAAACTGAAATAATTCTAGAAATTCCATCAGTAAGAAGCCATCTCCATGACCGTAATGGTGGTGTTTATATCCAGCATAGATCCAGTTTGTGGATTCAGCACAGGCTTGTATGTACCAGTTATGCAATCTCCGCATTTTTGTTGGTAGATCTTTGACTAACTCGGGTTTGACGAGAGGATCCCCGTACCGGTATTTGTACGCTATTTGCTGGTACCCCTCGAACTCATCCAGACGGCTCATGTACTCAGCAATAGACAGTCCATATAACTTGGCCTTTTCTCCGTAGAGTTGAATAAACTCCGGATCAATGTTCGGATCATGCCGCTCCTGGGCTCTCCACTCATTGGTATCGTACACTTTGAGCGGTTCGATCGATTGATTTTTCTGTTGTCCGAGCTGGGCAACTTCTTTCCCGACTCTCCGCTCTTTTGCCTCAGCTGACTTGGTAATAGAGCGATTATAGTCAGGTGTGAGCGCTATGGGTTGGTGAAGCTGAATCTTAAGCGCGGCTGCTTTGGCTTTATCTTCTGCGGTGACCGGGAAGATCAATGGCTCCGTCGGCTTTGGATTTTTCTTGTTAGCCATGTCAGTCTTCCACTGTTGATAATGGGCATCTGCGGCCGTAGCAATTTCCTCATCTGTCTTCTCGTAAGGAAGCTTCTTCATATTCTGATGAGGTACTCTTGGGAGGGGCGATAGCTTACGTTTCGGTGATCGGAACGTGCTCTTGCTGCTGCTGGTGGTGCTGCCCCTCTTAGTATACTTCCGCTTTAGTCTCTGAGGCTCAGGGGACGGAGACGGCTGACGCGGCGGCGGAGACGGCTGAGGCGGCGGTGGAGATAGCTGCGGTGAGTGGTGAGGCGGTGAAGGCGACGGTTGCGCTGGAGAATGGTGAGGTGGCGGCGAAGGTGGACTGCTGCTATGAGGAGTGGGTGGCCTTGGCGGGACATAATTTGGAAGCACGATGTGCTCCTTTGGCCATACAATAGTCCCCCCTTTGGCTTCTCCTAGTTCAGTCAGGTCCCTATCTTCCCCTGCAGGGTGGTCCAGCTTCAGCTCCTCAAAATCTTGCTTGACATCATCCACCGTGACGACAGCGTACCCTTTTGGAATCGGTCTGCAATGCCAAGTTCCGTTAGGCGCAGTTGGTACGGCCATGCCGACCGCCGCTGCCACCCTTAAGTTCATAACTTGCACCTTTAGCTCACAAGCTGTGCTCTCCGTGATATCATCCACTGGGTAGCGTTTAGGAGGAGCCATCGTCAGTGCATCATCATCACCATCGTGGAGCTGGGTGGAAGCGACGCTGCTTTTCTTATTTGATAGGGCATTGATACCATCGAATGCAGCTTCTACCATGTGCCGCTGAGATTGGTTGCTGATACCTTGTTGGCTAAGTCTGTCGAGTTGATCCTGCTGCCGCTTTAATGCTTCTTCTACATTACGCAGCCGGTCTGCAGCTGCCGCTTTCTCAGCTGCCTCCCTTTCCTTTCTCCTCTGATGACTTTTATCGGGATATCTCTTCATTTCCGCGGGGAAGGCAACCTTCCACGGCTTGGAGCCCGGTGTGCCTCGTGCTCATCCGGTGTGTTCATCATTTTTGAGGGCTCGTGTGAGCTCGTCGTTCTCTCTATCGGGAACGAACCGTCCCGCTTCCACATCTTGTACTGCACTTCTAATATCTTCGATGGGCAGTAGGGGATGATCTTTGTGTTTCTGGGTATATATTGCCCTCCCTTCTTCGTCCAACGTGCCCCCATGGCCGTAAAACCAGTTTCTCGCCCGTGGTGTCCATGTTGTGGGCTCTGGTCTGATCCCGGCAGCAATATACTTGACCTCAAGTGCATCCCACTTAGGCATGCAACCGGCGTAGCCAGCAGACCCCATATTATGGTGGTACACTTTCTTAGCAGCGTTCTCTTGATTTATTCTCGACCTTTCCAAAGCTTTCTCCGATGTCTTGTACTTCACAAAATCAGCCCACTGGTGTCTTAACTTAGCATAGCCGGCTTGATTAAAATCCGGAGTCTTGTCTAACTTGACAAACTTAAGGTACAGTTTCTTCTTCCAGTTCTTGAATGCCTCGGCCATCTTGATCAGAGCAAACTTCTTTACTCTTTTAAGTAGCTCCTTATTTGCTTCCTTCTCCTCATCTGGATTCACATCTAGCCTCGGCAGGAGGAAATTAAGCATAAGCCTGTCAAAAAGCTTATCTTTGGCGACGTCGCCGACAAACAGGACTCCACCGCTGCTTGGCCGATTCCATTCTTGAACGATGATCGGGATGTGGTCCCTCACAAGAACTCCACATTGCTTGACAAATTTTTTTGCGACATCTTCAGGAGCTAGCGGTTGGCCGTCTACACCGACCACTTCGATCCTATAACTCACTTTGTTGTCCAACTTTTTGGTTGGGCCTCGTTTTGTTCTGACGGAACAAGTGCTCGATCCGGAGGGCTAAAATAAGAAAGAGTGTTAATATATGCATGTATATATATAGACAGTCGGGCATTACAAAAAAACATATATACACCTCGCCGGAGTTTCCGAGATTTAAGGTTCGGCCGGAGCCGTCGTCTTCTCCCTCGTCGGCTTCTCCCTCGTCGCCTTCTCCCTTGTCAGCTTCTCCCTCACCGGCTTCTCCCCCGTCCCAGGCTTCTACCTCACCGGAGTCGTCTCCTCGGTTGAGAGATTCATCTCCCTCACCGGAATCGTTCAGAAATGTCCTGGTGACATCAATATCTACATTTTCTCAGATCATTCCTTGGAGGAAGTATTCATCATCTTGACTTTTTTTATGTGCTGGATCCATAGTTTCTGCAATATACCGACATTTGTTAGTTAGAATACACGCTATATATTCAAAATGCACGCTAAAACTAATTTTAACTAATTCTAATTCTAACTAACAAACTAACACTAACTTCTAACTAAGTACTAAGGGCATTCCTATTCGGCGCTTCAAGCGCCTGTTACGGGTGGACGCCTGAAGGCATGTTCTTGACCGGACAAAAATAATAGATTTTTATTTCTATTGGGCCAGCCCACTAAGATTTTAACGTCTGTAGGGGGTGCGCGTCAAATAGGAATTGCCCACAGCACCCAGCGGGCAAAAGAGGCCGAAAAAACAGCACCAGCGGGCAAAAGAGGCCCAAAAAAACAGCACCGCGTCGGCCCGCGTCAGTGCGTCAGTACGTCTTCTCCAACGCGACGCCCGCGTCAGTGCCCGTCGCCTCGAGTCCCGCCGCGTCAGTGCTTTGGGCGCCCCGCCGTCACCTTCAATGCCTGCCGCGGCATCAACGCCGGCGTGCCGATTGGGCTGCCGCTCGGTGGCATTCATTGCGGACGCCCGGCCACTGGCCCCTTTAAAAGGAGGCCAACGGAGCCGCGGCCACCAGCCTCCATCGCCATAGCCAGCACAGCCGCCAGAGCCACCACATCCCGGCCACCACAGCAGCCATGGGGTTCTGGAAGAAGGGCAAGGGCAGCCACGACCACGAGGCCGGCGGGTCGCGCCGGTCTGGGCGCCGCCAGTCTCCTCCACGCCGCCAGTCTCCTCCACGCCGCGCCAGGATGGCCTCGCCGCAGCGCCAGCGTGACCGCCGGTACATTCCGGTGAGTCACTGCCAGGCGCTGTACCAGTGCGGCCAGAGCGTGGACTGGCCGGACTGCAGCCTCCCCGGCGGGTGGCACCTCAACAGCCGGCGCGTGCCGGTCCCGCCGGTGCCGCGCTTCGGCCCGGAGCGGGTCGCCGAGATCCGCCGCCGGCGCGCACTGATGCCGGCGCGCCTCCGCGCCGATCCCGCCTTTGGCTACGATAGCCAATGGTGGGACAACTTCGGGCCGCGGGAGCGCGACCCGGTGCGGCGGGCGGCCTTCCTAGGGGAGGTCGCCCCCAACCCCTACGCCGGCGTGTACATGCCGGAACCGGGGCCAGAGCCGCCGCAGGCGGATCCCTTCATCGAGGAGATGGAGGAGGACGAGGAGGCGCCGCCGGAGGTGGGCGGCGACGACATCCCTGGCGAGGAGCCCAGGGACGACACCGACGACTTCGTCGGCAGCGTCGCCTACGGCATCCTCGACGCGATGGACCACGGCGAGGCGCCGCCACCCCCGCCACCGATGTCCGAGGAGGAGGAGCTCCGGGTCGCCGTCCTCGTCTCCGAGGAGGAGGAGAAGAGGTGGTGGGCCGGCATCGACACGGCGCTGGCCATGTCCGTGCACCAGCAGCACGGCCGGCCACCGTCGCCTCCTCCACAGCGTGCGGCGACTCCACCGCCGCCTCCTCCACCAGGCCCGCCGCCGCCGCCACCGCGTGCGGTGACTCCACCGCCGCCTCCTCCACCAGGTCCTCCTCCACCGCCTGCGGCCAACTGGCCGTGGCCGCAGGGGCCCTACATCATCCTCCCCGACAAGGACGACGAGTAGGCCGCGGCGAGGACGACGACGCCGACGCCCCTGTGCCCGCCCCGACGAGGGCTTTTTATTTTTATTTTTTATTTTTATTTTTCTATGTTTTTTTTAATTTCAATGTATTATATATATATAAGTAATGAAAAATTTGCCTACGGCAATTTAAATGCGAAATTTTTTAAAAAAAGAAAAAATTGGCCGGCCGGGCTCACCGTCGAAGGGGGGCGGCGGCGCTGGGGGTGCGGGGCGGGCGCACGGGGCCGGGCATCGCGGCGACGCTGGGGGGGCGGCGGCGCAGGCCACCTGCAGAGAGAGAATGTGATGAGCGGCGGCGCGGGGGGAAAAGGGAGAGGTCGCGGCGGCGGCGGCGCTCACCGAGGACGGCGGCAGCGGCGGCGCTCTCCGAGGACGGCGGCAGGAAACTCGGACAGCCTGCCGGCGTGTTTTCGCTCCGCGCGCAAAAGTCCTTAGCAGTTTCGGCCGATTTGGGGGGAAGTGGGGGAGGAAGAAGGGCGAGTTATATTTGGAGGGGTCATTGGTCCCGGTTCGTGGCACCAACCGGGACCAATGACTCAACGGTCCCGGTTGATGCCACAAACCGGGACCAATGACCTGGGCGAGGGGCGCTGCTGAGCCGCCACGTGCCCATTAACGGTCCCGGTTGATGCCACAAACCGGGACCAATGTCCTGGGCGAGGGGCGCTGCTGAGCCGCCACGTGCCCATTGTTTTTCTGTTTTAACTTGCTGTTTTCATTTTAACAGGAAAAAACTTTCTTCTATTTAAAATTTGGAAAAACTTTCAACAGGAAAAGTGTTTCAATTTAAATAACTAATCTAAAACCATTTTCTGTTTTCAAAATTATTAATTCTAACTAAACAATTTTACTATTTTTAATAAAAAATGCACTAACACGTTTAAAACGGGCATAACAAATTCAAAAATGATCCAAACAATGTGAAACCTTCGCGTGGTGTCATATTATGTGTCATAGTTGCAAGGAAAAATATTGAACTTGGAAAATTGCAAACGTCATAAAAAATCCTTCACAAAATGACCTATCATGTTCGAGGTTTCATGGCATTTAGGTCAAACCACCAATGTTATGGCTAGAATCAGGGCATAGTTTATGATAATGTGCCCATATTGTGCACACATGTGCATCTTGGGATGGCTTACGATGTTGCAGGAGGAAGTTTTCGTTTTCGACGCACGAAATAGCCAATTTCCATTTTTGAGGTGCCGAAATTGGGGTGTTCTATGAAGGAACCACCAAATTAAAGTTTGGCATTGGCACCAACCCATTTTTCAAAAATACTAGACCACCTTAGATGGACCAATTCCCAACCGGTGTATCAGAAACCTTACCGTCCATCCCTCATGAAAAAGACAAATTCCTGCCAATTCGATAGGAGGGTGCCCAGATTTGTACTACAAGTACAGGATATAATGCTTGTGAATTTTTTTTAAAATCATTTATAGGTTCACAACATGCTATTTCACTAGAGATCTACTTCAAGTTTAGCGAGGCTCAGCCCCGGGCTAAGAAGCTTCAAGCCCGCCGCTTTGAATATAGTTTGAAACGGGCATAAGAAATTCAAAAATGATCCAAACAATGTGAAACCTTCGCGTGGTGTCATATTATGTGTCATAGTTGCAAGGAAAAATATTGAACTTGGAAAATTGCAAACATCATAAAAAATCCTTCACAAAATGACCTATCATGTTCGAGGTTTCATGGCATTTAGGTCAAACCACCAATGTTATGGCTAGAATCAGGGCATAGTTTATGATAATGTGCCCATATTGTGCACACGTGCATCTTGGAATGGCTTACGATGTTGTAGGAGAAAGTTTTCCTTATCCCACTGACAGTTTAGTTAGATGACACAAAAACCACCTTTAGTCCCGGTTGTACCCACCAGCCGGGACTAAAGGTTAGATAGTTTCCCGCGCCACTGCGTTCCCGCCTATTTTCTTCCCGCGCTTTCCACCTTTTCCCGCCTCCGTCTTCCCGCCATTTTTTCACTATATATATGTAGGCTTGGCCTCCATTTACATATCACATCTAGACTCATATCTGCAAACCTCATCACTCTCTCCCATGGCCTCCATCGTATCTCTAACCCCCAAGGAGGCGGAGGCGCTTTGCGCCTCAAACTACCCCTGCCCGCCGGGCTACCGCGTCCCCACCGGCTGGATGCTGAGCGTCGGAGGCGTACCGGTCCCTCCTGTCCCTCTAGGTGTGGCGCGTCAGATGGCCATCACGAACCACTACTACTTCGAGCTCACGCCAGAGCAGCGGAGGAATCCCCAGTGGCATCCCGACTACAGCCCGACTTGGGACGCCTTCTTCATCAATCGGCGTGAGAGTGCGCTTGCTAGGCACGAGGAGGACGGCCCACCTTGTTCGAACTTCAACGAGGCCGGCCGTCGGCTGTGGTGGCGCGGCCGGACTCTCCAGAGCGTCATGGCCTACCGTGGCCCCCGCCTGTGCTACCCTCAGTCTCAGCCCACGCATGCTCACCCGCCGAGGTTCGACTACCGCGACTCCGACGACTACGACGACTACAGTGGCAATGTTTATAGGGCTAGGCATGACTATGACTGAATCACTCCAATATTATGTGTCATAGCTGCATGGAAAAATATTGAACTTGGATAATTGCAAACATCATAAAAAATCATTCACAAAATGACATGTCATAGTTTTCATACATTACATAGATTTACATAGGGTTTAGGGTAATTCTCCTTCGTCGCGTATGTCGATCCCTTGCCTATGATCGCTTCTTAGGCCGTAACCATGGAGCATCTTCATTATTTAACGGGATGCAAGGGTCAGTTTTCACGGTGAAGGGCGGAATTTCTTCAAACTTATCATAATCTGCTGACATGTCTGTCTTGTCCTCGACTCCCGCGATGTTTCTTTTCCCTGAAAGAACTATGTGACGCCTGGGCTCATCGTCTGATGTATTCGTTTCCTTATTTTTCCTTTTTTCGGTCTGGAGGACATGTCCTTCACATAGAAAACCTGAGCCACATCATTGGCTAGGACGAATGGTTCGTCTCTGTAACCAAGATTCTTGAGATCCACTGTTGTCATTCCGTACAGCTGGTCCACCTTTACCCCTTCTCTATTCATGTTGACCCAACTGCACCGAAACAAAGGGACCTTAAAAGTAGGTCCATAGTCAAGTTCCCATATCTCCTCTATGTAACCATAGTATGTGTCCTTTTTCCCATTGTCACATGTTGCATCAAAGCGGACACCACTATTTTGGTTAGTGCTCTTTTTATCTTGGGAGATCGTGTAAAATGTATTCCCATTTATCTCGTACCCTTGGAAAGTCAATACAGTCGCAGATGGTGTCGCGGCCAACAAGTAGAGCTGATCTCCAATAGTGGTGTCATTTATGAGATGTAATTGCAACCAAGTGCCAAAAGTCTCCATGTGATTTTCTTTAATCCAGTAGTCATCCTTCCCCGGGAACTTAGAGCGTACAACATTCATGTGTTCCTTGATATACGGAGCCACGAAGGTAGAGCTTTGTAAAACTGTGTAGTGTGCTTGATTCAAAGAATGCCCGTCCCTAAATATCATTGCTTTCTTTCCTAGCGTGCCTTTTCCACTTAGTCTCCCCTCATACCGTGATTCAGGAACACCAATCGGCTTAAGGTCAAGAAGAAAGTCAACACAGAACCCAATGACCTCCTCTGTTCCATAGCCCTTGGAGATGCTTCCTTCTGGCCTTGCACGATTACGAACATATTTCTTTAAGACTCCCATGAACCTCTCGAAGGGGAACATATTGTGCAGAAATACAGGACCGAGAATGGAAATCTCATCAACTAGGTGAACTAAGAGATGCGTCATAATATTGAAGAAGGACGGGGGGAACACCAACTCAAAACTGACAAGACATTGGACCACATCCTTTTGCAGCCTTTCTAGACTTTCTCGATCGATCACCTTCTGAGATATTGCATTGAGGAATGCACATAGCTTCACAATGGGTACTCGAACATTTTCCGGTAGAAGCCCCCTCAATGCAACCGGAAGCAACTGCGTCATAATCACGTGACAATCATGAGACTTCAGGTTCTGGAATTTTTTCTCTGCCATATTTATTATTCCCTTTATATTAGACGAGAACCCAGCCGGGACCTTGATACTATTCAGGCATTCAAAAAAGATTTCCTTCTCTGCTTTGGTAAGAGCGTAGCTGCTTAAGTATTGACGGCCTTTATCAGTATGCTTGTTGTATGGGTCTTTGATACGTTGCTGGTCCTCCCGTGCTTCTGGTGTATCTTTTGTCTTCCCATACACGCCTAGGAAGCCTAGCAGGTTCACGCAAAGATTCTTTGTCACGTGCATCACATCGATTGAAGAACGGACCTCTAGGTCTTTCCAATACTCAAGCTCCCAAAATATAGATTTCTTCTTCCACATGGCCGTGTGTCCGGTAATGGGGTCTTTCGGAACAGATTGACCGCCAGAACCCTTTCCAAATATTACTTCTAGGTCCTTCACCATACCAAATACATCAGCACCTTTAGGGAGCTTAGGCTTCTTCCGGTGATCTGCCTCACCGTTGAAATGCTTGCCTTTTTTTCTTACTTGATGATTGGTCGGAAGAAATTTACGACACTCCAGGTACACAACCTTCTTACATTTATCCAAATATGTACCTTTAGTCTTATCTAAGCAGTGCGTGCATGCATTGTATCCCTTGTTTGACTGTCCTGAAATATTACTAAGAGCAGGCCAATCATTGATGGTTACGAACAGCAATGCTCGTAGGTCAAATGGCTCCTGTTTGTGCTCATCCCACACCTTTACACCTGGTTCTGCCCACAGCTGCAATAGTTCATCGACTAATGGCCTTAGATACACATCAATGTCGCTGCCGGGTTGCTTCGGTCCTTGGATGAGCACTGGCATCATAATGAACTTCCGCTTCATGCACAACCAAGGAGGAAGGTTGTAGATACATAGAGTCACGGGCCAGGTGCTGTGACTGCAGCTCTGCTCCCCAAAAGGATTCATGCCGTCTGTACTTAGACCAAACCATAAGTTCCTCGCATCACCTGCAAAGTTTGAGTACTTTCTCTCGATGTTTCTCCACTGCGACCCATCGGCAGGGTGTCTCAGTTTCCCGTCTTTCTTACGCTCTTCTTTGTGCCATCGCAACAACCTAGCATGCTCTTTGTTTCTGAACAGACGTTTCAACCGTGGTATTATAGGAGCATACCACATAACCTTAGTAGGAACCTTCTTCCTAGGGGGCTCGTCGTCACCCTCAACATCACCAGGGTCATCTTGTCTGATCTTGTACCGACATGCAGTGCATACCGGACATTTATCCATATTCTCATACTTCTCACCACGGTATAAGATACAGTCATTAATGCATGCATGTATCTTCTCCACATCTAATCCTAGAGGGCAGATAGTCTTCTTTGCTTCGTACGTTGTCTCGGGCAGCTCATTATCCTTTGGAAGCTTTGGCTTTATTATTTTCAGTAACTTCTCAAATCCCTTGTCAGATAAACCAGCCTCTGCCTTCCATTTCAGCAATTCAAGTGTGGTACCGAGCTTTGTGCTGCCATCTTCGCAATTTGGGTATAATAACTTTTTGTGATCGTTTTGCATGGCCTCCAACTTCAGCTTCTCCCTTTCTGTATCGCATTGTTGCTTTGCATCAGAAATGACCCGACCAAGACCATCACCGGGCTCATCCGATGCCCGTTGTTCTTCTTCATTGCCGCCTCCCTCTTCTTCATTGTCTTCCATTGCAGTATCACCGTATTCTTCAGGATAGCTGTCATCATCCTCTTCTTCATTTTCTTCCAGCCTAACCCCTCTTTCTCCGTGCATGGCCCAACAATAATATCCGGGCATGAAACCTCTCCGAAGCAGATGGCTTTGAAGGATTCTCGGGGCAGAGTGCTCCGTCAAATTTCGACAGTCGATGCAGGGACAAGGCATAAAATTATCCACTTTGTTTGCCTTAGCCACATCGATAAATTTATGCAGGCCTGCAATAAAATCAGAATCGCGTCGGTCGCCGTACATCCATCGCATCCGCGCATCGATCTGCGTTATAATAATTAACTATTATAATAACATCATGAATAGTGAAATGACCACCCACATGGACACATATGCAAGATTTTTATATCAGTTACAGATGAAGAAGATAAGGTTGCTAACCTCGGCGGAGGATACCGTGTTGTGCGAACTTAAATGTGGCATGGACATTTCGTCGAACACCTTGTGTGCAATCAAAGGAAAAAAAAGCTAGCACCCACACCACACACACAATTCAGCAAATTTTTGTGGCAAAGGGCAAAGGGCTGGGTATCAATTTATAGCCAGGGGAGGGTCTTTGATCCCGGTTTATGCCATGAACCGGGACCAATGACCCGCATAGAGGCACGTGTCATGCTGGGGAGGCCTTGGTCCCGGTTAATGCCACAAACCGGGACCGATACCCCGAAATGAACCAGGACTAATCTCCAGGCGGCATGGACCGGGACCAATAAGTGTCATTGGTCCCCAATGGCCAGCCGAACCGGGACAGATGACATTTGGGTGCTGGACCAAAGACCCTTTTTCTACTAGTGGTCCTTATAATTTGCACATTACGCTCATTCACGTCCTTGTCTAGAATAATTCATGAATATATTTACACCATCATGCATAGGGGCGCCCCCTTCTATTAGGAGTTTATTTTACATAAAATATATACTGACAATGAACTTTCTTAATTTGGATGAAGACACTTAGTTTCTAATTCTACCATTCCTACCAAATGCCTCATTCACTGGTAATCATCTCAAGGCTTCAAGATTTTCGACACTACTGCCTAGGCCAACAGCCCTATATTTTCATACTACAACAAACAACCGGCAACGGCACCACCGAATCTTGATAATTACAATCCTAGTCTTATACATTGGAATTGATTCAAACATGTAATAATTGGAGAAAATGAAGCTCCATGAACTTCCATCAATATTCTGAACTGAACTATACATAATAGAGAATGTAATAGGGACATCTCATGCATCATTGAAAAACCAAGCTATGAAAATTAAGTATCACTACAGCAAGTGTCAAGAAGAAAACATAGAACATATATATAATGCGTGTGACAAATAAACATCAATGCAGCAGTAGCAGTACCAACTTTTATTTCACATGTTTCTAATTCAACAGAAATCTAACAAACACTGGGACTAATTAAATCTATAAGTCTATGAACAATTCTTTAGTTTCGGCCACTCCAACCATGCGTGTTTCAAGATTTGCCATAATTTTTGGGAAAGATATTATGTCTTCATAATCAAGAATAGGTGTAGCTACATTTTGTTTGCATATTAGTTGCTACATTTTCAAATAACCTTTTTTATCAAGTGGTCTCCATTTGATATTATTGTTTTGTTCAGGAAGTGCATCAGCAACCCGATTCCAGCCAAAATCAGCAACCCTAGAGTCCTTTAGGAGGAACTGAACCTTGCAGAGAACAAGTTTTCCCCAAAATTAGCCACGAAATCACACAATACGGCCATACGGTAAGCGTGCAAGCTCAACGCTTCCGGTTCCGGGACTCACCTTGATAAGCGAGATGCTCCGGGACACGTCCATGTGCTTGATGGTGGCGGGATCGAGGCAGATGATGATCAGGGGCGGCGGGATGGTCCCGAGGGGCGGGAGCGGGGGAGGCCCCAGGAGGTACACCCGCGGCGAGGGTTGAATCGGCGGGGGAGGCGGCAGGCCCATGGCACGCGCGAGGGCTAGGGTTCGGGACTCGGACCTGCGGGAGGCCGAGCTCCTGCCGGCGTGGTCGGGCACCATTGCCGGCGCAAGCCGCTGGTTCTCGGGACACTGCGCTGACCGGCAGCCACTCGCGCAGCGTCGGCAGCAGCCTCGATGTGTAGTCATCGCGGAGACGACGACGCCGGCGAGGGCCTCGTGGTGGGGGGCGGCGATGGCGCATCTGGATGGATGAGGTGGGGGGCGGCGGCGTCTGTCAGAGGGAGAAATGGGCTAGGGTTTTTTTCGCCCGCGTGTTGGGTTAGGCACGGCCGGATGGGACTTAAACAAAATGAGATTTTCGTTTCCGCGGCAGAGTCTCGCGCCCTTTCCTCCTCTCACGCGTAGCGCACTTGTGATGTATGCGCTATAGTCAGTATAAATTACTATAGCGCATGTAACATTTATGCGCTACGAGTAGTATGAGGCAGACTTGTTTTCTAGACCCACAAATACCCGTAGCGTATAGATAATAATAGTGCGCTGCGGGTAGTTGTTTAGGCGTAGCGCATGGTGGTCGATGCGCTACGGGTATTTACCCGTAGCGCACCACTTTTTTAGTGCGCTACGGGTAATTTTCTACCTATAGCTGTTTTCCTAGTAGTGTAGAATTCGCCGCCCTACAGCAGAACAAGACCTGGCATCTTGTTCCTCCTCGTTCTGGCGTGAATATAATTGACTGTAAGTGTGTTTTTAAGATTAAACAGAAGTCTGATGGTTCCATCGAAAGGTATGATGTCTACACACGCTTTTGTTCTTGTAGACAGTGTTGGGCCTCCAAGTGCAGAGGTTTGTAGAACAGCAGCAAGTTTCCCTTAAGTGGATCACCCAAGGTTTATCGAACTCAGGGAGGAAGAGGTCAAAGCTATCCCTCTCAAACAACCCTGCAATTACGATATAGAAAGTCTCTTGTGTCCCCAACACATCCAATACACTTGTCAGATGTATAGGTGCACTAGTTCGGCTAAGAGATAGTGAAATACAAGTAGTAGTGATGATTATGAGTAGTAAATGTAGTATGGAATAAGTATCGCTGCAAGCAAACATGTAACAAAACAGGAAGTAAACGGTGTGCAATGCTTGGAAACAAGGCCTAGGGATCATACTTTCACTAGTGGACACACTCCCAACAAATATAACATGAATGAACAAATAAATAACTTCTCTCCACTATGGTACTCTGAATTACTCTCCTATTGAATAACACTAATCATTGTGTAGTGGCTACAGAAGCACCCCTTAAAGTTCATCAAGTACTTGACAAACATGTAACAACTCAGAAAATTGTAATCCACTTCCTATGAATTAAAATACCAAATTTTGGGTCAAGATAAAAAAAATATCTATTATTGCATGTATGCATGTATTTCCTATTATATGTATCTTATGATTTCATGTGAGTTATTATTTGTTGTGCAATAGTTAGTTAATTCTAACTTAACCAACAGAAGCAATTGAGAAGAATTGTAAGAACCAAAGAAACAAGAAACAAAAGAAAGAAAGAAAAAGAGAAGAATAAGATGATCTAGGAAATCTTATTGACTACCCTACTTTGAGCACTTGGAATAAGAAATCTGTAACTCAAGCAAAGGTGTGGTCAGTTAGTTGAGCTTAACCAAGTCACATACTAACTCAACCAAGAAGTTTCTAACCAAAATACAAACTAGAACATCACTCAAACTTCAGCCAAACTTTGAATCTGAAACAATGGCAATACCAAAAATTTGAAATATGATCTCTGCAAAACTTAACCTTTATTTGTAACAAAAATATCTTTGGAAACCTTGTCTAATATGTTGATCACCCAAAGTGAAAATTTTCAAAAATTTGACTTTAAGTTTCTTGCGGGCATTATGTCGAGCACTTGGCAGGCAAAAATCAAGAAAATCGGGTTTACTGTGAGGATCACTGTCGCCGTCCGTCTCGACCCTGTAGCCACGCTCGTGGACGACGCCGCGGTCGACCCCAGCTCCCTCTGCCCCGACCCAAGCTGTGCGACATGGGAGGAAATGGAGGACACCGCCCGGACCCCCCTCTCTTCTCCTTCTTCCTCTCTGCAAGCTCCCGACCACCGTGACCTCGCCAGCACCGACCCACAGCACTCCGCGGCCGAGACAACACCCCTCCAGCACGCGAGCAAGGCCGTCGAGGCCGGTGTCGCCTGTGCACGTCGCCAGCACAACCTGCGCCGGCCACCCACTGGGCGCACCTGTCCCCGCCGCTCTGGCCTATAAAAGCCCCCGCCGATCAAACGACTGGACTCACTCCGCTCCCAGCTACCTCCCAGACACCTTCACCTCTCCCCGCTCGCTCTAGCTCGACGTCGCCATCCCCGCCGGCGAGGTACTGGACGCGGAGGGCACCGCCATGTTCGGCCTCAGGGGAGCAAGCCGACGCCGGGAATTGGTGGAGGAGCCTCGCCGGAGCCTTTTCCGCCCGTCGCCGTCGAGCTCTGCTTCCTCTACGCACGCCGCCGTCGCCGTCGTCTTCTTCACTGCGCGTAGGTGAGCTTCACCCTCGCCGACGAACACGATGCACCAGCACCGTTAGATCTTGATCCGTCGATAGCGTACCGGTTCGGTGCGGTTAAGTGACCTGACGGGTGGGACCCCCTTGTCAGTTCGTTTTAAAACATTTCCCGCCCCGTGCGAAACGTTATCGGGCCGGCCCGTTCGGGTTCTGTAGAGAATCAGCCCGTTCGTTTAGAATTTGGTCCGTTTCGTTTTTATTTATTTCCCGCCTGTTTTGAATTAATTCGAATATGATTCAGATCTGATTTTCAAACTTTAATTCCAAGAGAATTACAAATCCATTTCTAGCAAATGAATATGCGTTGGAAAGCTTAGGAAATGCTCTACACTCTAGAACTGGTTAGAATTCAAATTGAGTTAGGGATTTAAATAATTAAGAATACTTTGACCATAGCTTTATTAACCATATGAAAATTGTAGAAAATTATTTAAACCTCCTAAAATTATGAAACTTGGTTTGTGAACTCACTAATTAACTCCCCTACTGTTTAGTCAACCTTATTCAACTCAAACCTTGTTAGTGGTACCAATTAGACCCTAATCCTCTCCTAGTTGGTAGCATGAAATAATAGATCTCTATCATACACTTAGAATTAATTTGCCCTCAATACCCATTTACTTAATGAGTCAATCCTCATCGGAACTAGTACTAATACCCTTAGTTTAATACCCATACCTAAAAAGTAAACTACACATGGTATATGGAGAAAATTTAACTTACACACTCAATGCAAACTTGGAAGAAAACTTGCAAAACAATTCAAATAAAACCCAATAGGAAGGTTATTGTTTGAAAACAAGTATGTGCGCTTGGTGTGTTGTCAGCATTATGTAGTGATGATGTGCTTTGTGTTTATTCGTTATTAGCCGCTAGTGTTGCTGAGGAGGATATTGAGGGGGAATATTATCAAGAAGAAGAAGAATACCCCGGACACTTTGCCAACCAAGGCAAGCCATCTTTTGAATCATACTCCAAATACCTAGTTTTACTATTGCATTCTACTGGTTTTAAGTAAATTGCATGATTGAATTGCTAGAGTAGAATGATAGAAGTATAGTGCTATCTTGCTTAGCAAGAGCATCACGCTGAGTTTATCCAACCATAGCTTAGTGGTATCATCACTCAATATAGTTGCTTAGTCGCTAATAAAATTGAGGCCATCTCTAAGTGGAACCCCATTTGAACTTGGTGACTTGAACTTGAAAACTTGAAATGGAGATTCTCCTACATGATGGTCTTATGAAGGAAAATAATATTGACTAAGAGTTATGGAATGTATTTGCTAGATGATAATAAGTGATGTACCATGTGAGCCAACCATTACCGTACGACCACATTACCCCTAAATGGGAAGGGGCTTAGTCCGTAGCTTGTTCACCCTAGTATGGGAGGTCTTGTATCATCCTTTATAGAAGTGCACTTTGCACGGGTACTTCTGAACCGAGTGGAAATTCCATTCATCCGGCACTCCGGAGCGGGCAAAACTAGAGACGCCGGAACGGAGATGTCCGTGTCTCGGGCTCTAGGGAAGGATCCTATACTAGAGTGAGCAAGTGAAAGAGTTTGTTTGATTATCTGAACCCCGCATATTGGTGTATGACGATCCGTGGATTTCTCCCGGCAGATGTATCGAATCTTGTGAGTAAAGTGTACCCCTCTGCAGAGGTTTCAAACTATTCGAATAGCCGCGTCCTCGATTATGGACAGTTGGCAAACTGTACTTGACTTTTGTCAAGAATGATAATAACTTATGGTGACTTGGTGAATGACATGACTTGACATTGATCTTGACACACTTGAAGTTCCTCTTTAGATTGAACTTAGAGAACTAAACCTCTTTTCTACCAGTGAACATTCTTGGGAAATAAAACTAGCTTTTGCAAATAAACTTAGTGCTTAGTCCACTCTATCAACCTTGCATATCTACTTCATCATTTCCTTTATAAGATGGTTTGCGAGTGCATCCAATGTACTCATGGCTGTGTCCCTGGCTATCAACTTGGCCAGACTATGGGGAAGAGTATCCGGAGGAAGGTTATGAAGAAGAGTATCAGAACTAAGATCTTCTACTGAGTCGCCATTGCCTGTAGGGTGAAGGCATGGACCCAAAGACGTTATTTCCGCTGCTATATTGCGATTGTAATATGAACTTGGTCACTATGACCATTGTATTCGAACCATCGTATTTGTAATGTCTATGGAACTGGTTACCAACTACGTTATGTGTATCACAACAATGATTCTGGGATTGTGGTGGAATGCATAACGGGCACTTCGAATTTGTGATAAATTCGCGGGTGTTACAAGTTGGTATCAGAGCCTAGGCTGACCATAGGAGACCTTAGTTAGAATGGGCGTTAAATGAAACTTTTTACAAAAACAAAGAGATACGTAATGGTTTGAAATTGCTTAGTCTTTTCCTCTCTATTTGCAAAGTTTTATACATGCTTCAGTTTTTGCCTACTTAAAATTTTGCACACTTGAGTTGAGCACTAACTTAATCTAATCTAAAATTTTGTAGATGGCCCCGGTATTCACTGAGCAGTACCAATTGGGCCATGGTGGCAGCCTTTGTTTCGAGCGCGACCTCACCACCCTGACCTTGTTCCTGGATCGTCTGTATCCGGAGTTCAAGGGCGCCGTGCTCAATGAGCACCCGATGGAGAGGCTACGGTGGCTTGTCAGGGCCAGTTGTCCGTGGCAAGAAGGGAGATTTGAGTTCTCCACGGATCAAGTTTGAGCTTGTGGAGAACATTGGCCGATGGTTTGGTCTGAGGTATGCAGGAGATGCACGCCCCGCTTGTGCGGACTGCATGTTGAGGAGGTCCAGGGGGGAGCGCTTAGGAACTTTGCTCGGTGTGATGCGGACGGGCGTCCCGCAAACATGCCAGGGCAAAATGAGCCGAGTACCTACATCGATCACATGGACTTCTTGCTATACTCCACTCAGTAGGAGGCCGATCGTGCCCGTACCAAGGCCAACCTTGAGCACTTCGCACTGGTGGAGGCAAGGAGCACTATCAGGATTCTTGCTCGGGATCGCAAGAGTCTTCGCCGCCAGCGCGATGAGAGGGATCAGACCATTGATGAGTTGAAGGCCAATGTGGCTGAGCTGACTGAGTACATTGAGAGTCTCGAGAGCCACCTTGGTGAGGAGGAAGGCATTGATCTCCGCAAGGAGGATAATGCCCTCATTAGTGACGAGGATGACTTCATGGAGGACCTTGATGATGAGGAGCATGATGAGGATGCTGGATTCATTGTGGATGATGAGGAGGAAGACCCCGAGGAGCTCGATGTTTAGATTGGAGATCCCCGTGTTATCTAGTTATGAGTTTTACTTTAAGTCACTTTGTGTAGGTGTGCGTTGTATCCCCCTCTCTAGTAGACGAGTCGCAATGGTTCAATGTAAACCATTTGTAATGTGTGAACTCGTATGTATGATATGTTTGATGCTTGTTTAATGAAAT